>OY997274.1:108523547-109108547 GCA_963921465.1 Triticum timopheevii
AGGCGCCCCAGGAGCTTCATTGCCCGCGCATGGCAGGGTGCGGTGCAGCGAGAAAGATGGCGCGGGGGAGCCCCCAGCGGCGCGGACGAGTTCGGCGACTCGGTCGAGCCATTCTTCGTAGACGTCGTCAACTGGGCGGTAGAGCAGGAGCTCGTTTGCCGCGATGAGCGCAGCTCGAGCCTCCATGGCCGCGCGGGGCGCGCGGGACGAAGAACCAGCTGGGGTGAGCGAGGGCGTAGCGGTGCGGCCGTCCCGCCTCATGGACGGGTGCTGGGACAATGCTTGCTACTCGTTCCCCGCCGGGCCGGTGGCGGCGTTGATGGCAGGCGACGGGGAACAACGAGGGAGCCCGCCGACGGGAGCCGTCTGGGAGACGCGGGAAGCGAGGGCGGCTCGGCGCTCGGCGCGAACCCGGCGTGCGTCAGACATGGTCGCGGCGGTCGGAGAAGAACAGGGCGACGGAAGACGAATTCCGGGGCACCCCTACCTGGCGCACCAAATGTCGGATTTAGGGTTCCGGCAGACCCTTGAGGTTCGAACACTGGGGTGCACGCGGAGGTTTCGCCTTCTACCTACCTGTTCCTCACCGAATCGCTAGGATCTAAACTACGAGAAGAACAACACAAGGGACACAAGATTTATACTGGTTCAGGCCACCATTGTGGTGTAATACCCTACTGTAGTGTGTGGTGTTGTGGATTGCCTCTTGAGCTGATGATGAACAATACAAGGAAGAACAGCCTCGCGAGGGTCTGTTCTTGTGGTGGTGTTGTCCCTTTGGAGGGGTTGATTCTGGATACCTATCCTATCTCCTGATTCCTATCAGATGCCTCTACCCTGTGGGTGGCTAGTCCTATTAATAGGCAAAGGCCCCGGGCCTCTTCCCAAATATTGAGCGGGAAGGGCGCCAACAAATTGGCCATTTTGAAGGGGAACATCTAGTACACTTATCCTGACTAAAGTTGGTCCTCGCCTGTCAAAGGCTCTGGTGGTGATGCCGGCTTGGGCTCCACGGTGACCTCCATCCTGCCGTTGGACTGGTCTTGGTCTTGTTGCACCGAAATGGATGCCTTTGCTTGATGCTCTCGCCCGTGCTTGCTCCCCTTGCACCAAAGAGGAAAGAAGGACACTGCGCGGGCTGGCGCCCGGCTGGCGCCCTTGGTCGTCATGGCTTGCGTCATGGGCACCTCGCGAGGTACCCCGCCTTGAACTCTCCGCCTCCTCGCGAGCCAGCCTGATGAGGCCGTGCCTGAGGAAGCTCTTGTCATCCGCCCCGCGAGGCTTGGCCCCTCGCGAGGGTCTTGAGCTTGTGTTGATGAAGATGGGCCATGCTGGGGCCCCTTTGAGCCACGCCGCAGGCCACAGGCAGGCAAGTCTGGGGACCCCCGTTCCCAGAACACCGACACAATGTAAACAACCTAATCTCCATTTGCGCCTGCCCAAGCCTTGCCCTCAATCGATGGCATCTTAACATCATACATATCATTATCAAGCGGCATCAACTTGCACGGGGTGAGGCCTCCGTCGTGACGGCGCCAGTCATCAGGGTCACGGCGAAGAAGATAGGGGAGATCAAACCGCTCCTTGACTCTTGGGTTCCTTGTAATGATGTTATTAGTTGAGTCAAGAATGGGCTTGAACGAACCTGCCATGCTAGCCGAGGTTATGACGTCGCACCGATCAATGAGTTCATCCACCACGTCATCTTTCAGATCGGGGCAAGAATAACGGGGTCTTTTCCGTCCTGTTCCCTCCATGGAGAAGACGATCGAACAATGGCAGAAGAAAGGGTGAAGGGCTGAAGGAAAATGGAGGAGGGAGAGGAAGAGCGTGCGACAGCAGTTCCAAATCGATAGGGAAAGGCGAAGAGTCGGTGGACGGTTGCCAGTTTTGCCACGGTTCACGAAGGGGCGCTTCGGCCTACACGTCGGTTCGGAAATACTCTTACTACTCGCCGTCCTCTCACTGATATGTGGAACGGGACCACATGTCAACGAAACATGGTGTGTAATTTCACGTGCAAAATGCGATCTGGTCGCGTTGGCCCGAGGTGCCACATTAGTTATCGGCCTTTATTTTTTTAATGGCGTGCCATTCAGTTTTGAAGCACGACTAACTGGTACTGTACGTAGAGAAAATATAAACTACTCTACCACTACTCCACCTCCAGTACTAGTAGTATAAAGAAGATATATAGGCTGGAGCTTCAGCGCTTTCTTGCCAAGGGCTGCCAACTTGCTTCTCACACTACCACCCTCTCTCCAGATCTAAAAAAGATGGCCCCTCTCTCCCTCCTCACCAGTGGTCACAGATCTGTCGGGGAAGAAAAGGACGTGAAGCGTTGACGCACTCGTCATCGGCGAGCGAGGTCACGCACTGACGACAAGGCCGTCCTCTCAGACCTAGCGCCCGCGCAGGATCGCTGCCATAGTGTGTGCGGAGGACGACGACCACGAGTGAAGCCACTTCCCGCTGACCCTCAGGTATGCTACCTCTTTTTGAACCATACCCTTGTTCTATTACCCCATCTGGCACATCGTTGCATGTGGATCTTTTTCCACTCCACCATCTTCCCAATTTGCTATCCTCTGCTCTGCTGGCCACGCAGACGAAAACCATAATTTGCACTATTAAAGGAAACCCTACTTCATGCAGACTAATGCATGTCTGGGTTGAATAAGGAAAGGAAGGGAGATTGTACTGTCCAAGAGAGTAGGCATCGAACCCGCATCTAGGTTGAAAAGGGGAAAATCAGTAGCTAAGGAACGAGTCTCGTGTCTCTTGGTTGAAGAAGGGTAGAAAGGCATGACAACGCAATAGAGAATGACCAAGTCGATCAGTTTGTTGTCCTCACATAGGAAAAAGGTGGCTAAGGAGAACAAAAATGGGACGTAATACACATATGTTGCCTGGATATTTGTTCCTCTGGGAAACCATACCTCCCTCACCACTCTGCGTCCGTGGAGGTACATCGTACTGGTGCGCCCACTGTCCGAATGGGCCTCCCATGCTCTTATTGCCACTTTTTTGTTGTTAGTATAACGCCAGCAGTCAAGTCAAGCAATGCTACTGCTAAAGTGATGCCACATTTAACTAATGCCGCTCTCAGTCTAATGCCACAGATAAATTTAAGCAGTGCCATTTAATGTCACTGGATCATTTCAGGGTTAGTTGTTGATTGTGGATGTATTAAAGATTTTTCAGCTAAGGCATTCTAATGATGTTGCACAGCCAGTATACCAACGATGAAACTTGTTGCTACCTTCAGATTTTTGCACTTTTAATGCTTATAGATTACATACCTCACTTTCATGAGATAAGTTAATTTTTTGTACAGTGTCACCAAAATGCCAAGGCGTTGATGTCATTTTATTTTGGTTACACTGCACAGGCAATTATGAAGACAAGAGGAAAGGTCAAGAGTGGGCACCTCCTCCTCCGGCTGTTCTCTTGATTCGTTCGATCAAGTTTTTATGTTTGATCGATTATCAAAATTGGGATAGCAATTTTTAAGGTCCCCCCGAGTTCGAAATGATATTTACCTTGGAGGTACATGGTTTGCAATTTTTCTATACTGTCATTAGTTAATAATGCTAGTTACCTTCAGACTTCTGTATTTGGTTTAATGCTCATGCACAGCTAGTATACCAATGCTGAAACTTGTTACCTTTACATTTTGTATTGTTAATTCTTATAGAAACCTTCCAGTGCTAGAGTTTATTGAAATCTATTCAGTAAAACCACTGTACTGTACCCTGTAATAAACTAACTACTCTACTGTTGCACTAGCCACTGGATTAGTGTATATTTGTAGTATTCGAATGGTGTTGCATTAGCGTATGGACATAAATAAAGTGTGGCAAGCTTTCCCAGATATGTGCTCAAGAAAACTACTACCCGTTTTTCTAAATACTAGACGTTTGGGTACTTTAAATTGAACTGCGAAAACGTCTTATATTAAGGAACAGAGGGTGTAGAGTTCACTCAAATTATCCCGGTAAAGCTAGTCACACCTTTGTTAAAATTAATGTTCATTATGTTATCGGAGGAGGTCTGTATGTTTGTCTCTAATGCCTGTCTACTACATACCCGACATCATGATGTAATGTTAAGTCATTTCCTTTTGTATAGTGTCACTAAATTGTCAAGGCGGTGATGGAATTTTATTTTAGTAGAACTACACAAAATTTGCTTAAAAGAAGAGGAAAGGTCAGGAATGGCTCAGTTTTTCAGAAAAAACTATGTATGCCTTCCTGACATCAGCCGTTGTTGCTTTATTTATTCCTTCAAACAAGTGGTTAGAAACAGTCTTGCTACCTTTTCCCATTAAGAAATTGGAATGCTTATATTTGTGAGTCTATGATTCAACTAGTGCCACTTTTATAGTAATCACACTTTCAATATCTATGCAAACAGGGATGCTCGATTTTAGTGGAGCTGCACAAAAAGTCCAACTGGTTCAACATTAGGAGCATGTTTTTTTCCAAACCTTTATATCCAATTGGTGGCACTATGAGCTGTTCATTACGAAGTTACATGGTTTGCTACTATCTTTCTACTCTTTTTGTATTGTCATTAGATAGTAATACTAGTGGTTTGCATGTGAATTTATTGGCAGGGTGGACCTACATTGGAGGTGCAGGACAGGATTCAATGATTGGATGCTCAATTTCGGTTGTATCGATTTCACCTCTTCCATCACTGCGAACATGGTGTGGTATATGTTTACTAGCTACTTGATATTTGTGCACACAGAGATGTCTGCCTGTTGCTATTTGGCAAACAAACAAAGTGTCCGCAATTTTGGTTGAACTGCACAAGAGAATAGTATAGTCACTGCATGCAGTGCCATTTGAAAATAGACACAAAGATTGGATAGTCACTTCATGGATTGCAGAAAAGTAGTACTGTACTATTTACTGGCCAACACTAGGTGCTTCATTGCTTTGGTCTGATTATACAATGGGCATCATTTTCCCTAAGTTAAAGTTTGTATTCCGAAAATAGTCTCGTGGTGTGATCGAGAGAAGACCAAATCATATTGTAGTGGATGTTCCTCCATCATGTGTGGTTCATTCTCATGGTTCCAGCTGTTGGTGAAACCACTTACGTTTGCAAGAGGAATTGTAGACTTCACAAACAAATTTGTCTTTCAGTCTGTACTCAATGTTGGCCAAGAGAAGCATCCATGTTAGTAGGAAGAACAGATGTTTTTTCTAGATCTTTGCTTTTGGAGATACATATTTGTATATGATCTGTGAATCATTGAGATGCATTAACATGTTGATCTTATGTATGGGAATCGTACTAGTTAGTTTTAGTTGCGACGCAAGATCCAAAGTGGCTGATCTTTGCTTTTGGAGCTACATATTTGTACATGATCTGTGAATCATTGAGATGCATTGACAGTTACTTATTTCTGTTCGCTCAGTGTTTACAAGTTACTGATTGATCACTAGCTAGCCTACAAATGCGCTCCTGGCAGTTTTATTTGCGATGCAAGATGCGAAGTGGCAGTTTTTTGAATAAAAATGCCTACCTCTAAAGAAACTGACAAGCTACACTATCGATCCTACACGGATAAAAATGCCTACCTCTGAAGAAACTGACAAGCTACACTATCGATCCTACACGGATAAATAGCGGATCACGCACGTACTACCTCCTTTCCGGTTTGCAGGGCTCAATTCAAGAAACGACCTACTCGATCCTACATGAATAAATAGCGGATCACGCACGTACTAGTACCTCCTTTCCGGTTTGCAGGGCTTAATTCAAACCTCTCACCAACCAAGGTACTCCCTCCGTCCGGGTTTATTAGTCCCGTGAGCAAAGCAGCAAGACCAAGGCATGGCAATAATTAACGGCATGCAGAAGTTTAAGCCTAATTAATTCCAGTGATTTAAGTGGCTGCATGCATGCCCTCGGCTGCGACTCGTTGCATGCTGCTTCACGTACTGCCTGCGAGCGATTCTGAGTGCCTGCATGCAGCCGGCCGTAATTAAGGCAGCTAACTGATGCGAAAAAGATACGCTTTAATTGTTGCGGGCTTTTTAAATCCGTGAAATCATTATTTACAAGGAGGGAGATGATTCGAGTGCACTCGTTTGACCGCCATGCCGGCGTGCGACCCAGACGGGACGGGACGACACAGTCATAATTTCAGTTTCCCTAGTTTTCCACGGCAAGCTGGCGCGCTAAGCCATTATGCATTGAATTTCGATGACCGTCGCGCTACCTTCCCCCTATAAGTACTGTTTCCCGGCCTTCTCCAGTGCCACCGTGACCCAACTCGCCATATCCTCATAAGCCCCCACTGGCCCAATGTCGCTAGCCACGTCTGCCATGCCCCCGCCCGTCCGCGGTAGGCGGCGCCGGAGGCGGTCACCGCCGGAACTAGTGTTCGGTTTTTCGTCGGAAGGCAGATGGAGGGAGGAGGCATTCTATCTGTCTTTAGATGGCAATGCGCAGATCGAGGAGTTGTTGGAGCGCGACCGCATGGCGGAGGAGCAGGAGGTGTTGGAGCGCGACCGCCTGGCGGAGGAGCCGTGTATCACCGATTTGCGCCGCCAGCGGGACATGGAGCAACAGCGCACCGACGCTCTGAGTCGCGAGCAGAGCGCCCGCAACTGGGCTGACTACATGGAGTCCGGCGCCCGGCAAATAGCCCTGGAGGCTGTCGGGCACGCACGTGTTCGCGACGCTGATTTTTACTACTAGCTCGTCAAGTGGGTTTCCCGCTTGGAAGTCGAAGCTTCGGTGGACCACGCCGGCATGGAAAGGGCCAACGCGCGCGAGCAACGCGCCCTATCGCACCTCTGCAAGTCCGAGACGAGGCGCGGGACGCCGGTGCCGGCGTTTAGCGTGTACCGCCGGCATTGTCTAGTTAGCTAAGAGTAAGTTAGTACTTGTCTAGTGGGAGTAGATAGTTAACTTGGCTATGATGGTTGTCAACGTGGAAGTTCAGTACTCTATATGTGGATCAGACCTGTTACTTTGCTCTGAATGTTGAACTTTCCATTTGAACGTATGGAATGGGCTGTTATTTTTTTAAATGGGTTGTATTTGTCCTCCACGGGTTTAGAGGCTGACTTGTGGGCCTAGCAAGTTGACGTGTACACAATCAGGAGATGATTGTACGTGGAGAGGATGACAGCAGGGACCCGCCAAGGTCATGGCAGTACGCAAGCAAGTCCCTCCTTATTTCAAGCCAATAAAAAAATGGCTCCTCCTAGTGAATTTCTGACATCTGGGTCCCAAGCCATTGTCAACGTAGTCAATAAACGAGAGAATTGCACAACGAGCGGCTGACACCAGGGACCCAGCAGCTCGCCCAGTTATTTTTGTTTTGGGTTAATTTGATAAATGCCTCCGAGAAATGCCACTGCAATTTCCAAACTTTGAAAAATGCCATTTCATGCCATTTCTTGAGGCATTTTTTGAAGTCCGGAGTGGCGTTTTTCAAAGTTTGCAAACTGCAGTGGCGTTTTTCAAAGTTTGCAAAAATTGCAGTTGCATTTTTCAAAGTTTGGAAATTGCAGTGGCATTTTTATGAATCGCCATAATTGGAATGGCATTTATCTAATTTGTTTTTGAGACGGAAGCAGGGTGTCAACTGGGCTGTGCGGGACACTCTGGCATGTCTAGACAGCCTTTTCTTTTATGTTTACCACAGACCAGCCTAGTAGTTTTTTTTTTCTTTTTGAAAATGGCTAGCCCAGTTTTTTTGTGATTTGTCAAGTAAGTCGCTTTATCAGGCCTGTTGGGCTAGATGAGTAGAGCTTCATTCGGCTGGCCGAGAAAATAGCCTATCAGTAATGAGAAATGGGTTATACATTTTTAAAACACATCAAACCGGCAATTAGTTTCAAATATCTTTTTTTCATTTCGAGATTTTAAATTTCATTGATTTTTATGCGTGGACAATTTATTGGATTTTATATTGATATACATTTATTTTTAAAATCAGTCTGAATGTGACTCGAAATTTCGGGATTAAATACAGTTCAGACCGCACCAACATATGCAAAATTTTGTATAATTTTTTAACCGTGGCCACAATATGGGTTGTAATGCTAACAAAAAGAATATGGGCTCCAAGAAAACCCGTAAGAATTAGCAAATGGTATGTAAACTATTTGAAATAATGGCAGATGGGCTGTATGTTGTTTTCCACATATTTGAGGCTTTCCGCAGATGGCCTATATATTGTTGGATGTCCATCCAACGGCCGTCGTGCTTCTTCAATCTCTGCTCTTCCTGCTCCAGCCTCTCAAACAAGCGCCGGCGGGACTGCCTGCTCCCTCCTCCCCACGGCCGGCTGTGCTGCCGCGCAGGCCTCACCGCCCCACTATACTCCCATCGCTGGCCTAGCTATCCCTCTACTCACCCTCAGTCCCACACATGCTGTTATTCTCCGGCGATGGCAGACGAACCAATAAACCCTCGTACTCCTCCGCATGGGAAACAACTGTCGAGTATTCCCTGGCTCAGTGTTGTTCCTTTCCTAGGCCTCACCGTCGTCCACTGCCCTGGTGCTCTCGGCGCAGCCTGGTCAACATGGTCAATGAATGACATCCATCGGAAGTGGACTGTACGTGGAGAAGCTGACAACTGGGTCCACGGCCGCACACAAGGAAATGCCTCCTTATTAAGCGCAAAATAATGATTCCTCCACCTGACATCTGGGACCCACCGAAAGGGCCTCTGTATTTCGTGGAAAAAAACGTTACCGCCGCTGACATCTCAGACCCACCAGCTATATCTTCGCATGCAAGGAAGTGCCTCCTTATTACGCCCAAAAAAAAAGAATACTCCCCCTGCTAGCTGGGACCCAATATAGTGGGCCTACTAAGTTTACGAGGACGAAGGGATTTGTCAACTTAGTCAATATGCACGATTCTAGCTCGACTGACCATACGATGTCCATCCAACGGCCGTAGTACTTCTTCAACCTCTGGTCTTCTTGCTCCAGCCGCCCAAAGCAGCGCCGGTCGTGCCGCCTGCTCCTGCCTCCCGTGGCCGGCTGTGCTGCCACGGAGGCCTCACCGCCCCCATACTACTCCCACCGCTGGCCAGGCCATCCCTCCACTCCACTCACCCACACCCCCTGTTATTCTGCGGCGACGGCAGCGCAGCCGAACCAGTGAACCCTCGTACTCCTCTCCGCGTGGGCATCCACTGCCGCGTTTTCCCCGACTCCGCGTCGTCCCCTTCCTAGGCCTCACCGTCGTCCACCACCGTGGTGCTCTCGGCGCGGCGTGGTCAATGTGGTCAATGACCGAATTCCATCGGAAGAATATTGTACGTGGAGAGGCTGACAGCTGGGTCCACGGCAGCCGCAAGGAAGTGCCTCCTTATTACACGGAAAATAATTATTCCTCCACCTGACAGCAGGGACCCACCGGACGGGCCACCAGTATTTCGCGAAAAAACGTTTGCCCCTGACTGCTAGGACCCACCTGACGGGCCACCGTATTTCACAAAAAAACGTTCCCCCTGCTGTCAGCTCGGACCCACCGGAAGTGCCTCCTTATTACGCACAAAAAAATGAATAGCCCCCCTGCTAGCTGGGACCCACCTTGGTGGGAGGCTGACTTGTGGGCCTACTAAGTTGACAGGGATGGAGGGCTTTGTCAACTTAGTCAATATAAACGATTCTAGCTCCAGTGACTATACGATGTCCATCCAACGGTCGTAGTGCTTCTTCAACCTCTGGTCTTCTTGCTCCAGCCGCCCAAAGCAGCGCCGGTCATGCCGCATGCTCCTGCCTCCCGTGGTCGGATGTGCTGCCGCGGAGGCCTCACCGCCCCTACTATTCCCACCGCTGGCCAGGCCCTGCGGCAACAGCAGCCTCACACCGCAACCGAACCAGTGAACCCTCGTACTCCTCTCGGCGCTGGCTTCCACTGCCGCGTCTTCCCCGGCTCCCCATCGTCCCCTTCCTAGGCCTCGCTGTCGTCCACCGCCCTGGTGCTCTCGGCGCGGCGTGGTCAACATGGTCAAGGAACGACTTCCATCGGACGTGGACTGTATGTGGAGAGGCTGACAGCTGGGTCCAGGGCCGCAGCAAGGAAGTGCCTCCTTATTACGCGGAAAATAATTATTCCTCCACCTGACAGCGGGGACCCACCGGACGGGCCACCGTATTTCACGAAAAAAATGTTTCCCCCCTGACTGCTGGGACCCACCAGCTACACCTTCGCACGCAAGGAAGTGCGTCCGGGAAAAAAATGATTCACCCCTCTGACTGCTGAGACCTGCCAGCTACATTTTCGCACGCAAGGAAGTGCCTGACAGTCGGGACCCACCTGGTCGAAGCGTATGTAGCGTTGTCATTCTGGTTGCGAACGTGTACGTACATACTGGTCGTTGTAGAGGCACGCACGTGTCGTAGTAGAGGCGCGCACGTAGCATGTACGCGTATGTACAGCGGCCAGGGACAAGAAAGAAAATACGGCCACGTATGTGTACATACGGGCGGGGTCTCGAACACCTACTCGCGCATACGTACATGGCTAGGTCGGAACAGAGAAACAGCATCGTCGTCATGTTCATGGGGAGGCAATGGAATGCGTCGTGTTCATCGGGAGGCAACGGAACGCGTGGGAGCCAACCGGCTTGGACGGAACAAGTGATGGAAACGAGGCCT
Organism: Triticum timopheevii; assembly: GCA_963921465.1. Classification (NCBI taxonomy): domain Eukaryota; kingdom Viridiplantae; phylum Streptophyta; class Magnoliopsida; order Poales; family Poaceae; genus Triticum; species Triticum timopheevii. The sequence goes on from OY997274.1 coordinate 108,534,199, forward strand.
GGCGTACCGCACAACGGAGGAAACGGCCTTGTGTTCGACCGGCCACGTTCGGAACGGGGTCCTGTTGATCGGGAGGGGTGTGGCATACCGCAAAGTAGAGGAAATGGACCTCCTACGGTCGAAACGGGGGTCCTGTTGATCGGGAGGGTGTGGCGTACCGCAAAACAGAGGAAACGGACCTCCTGCGGTCAAAACGGGGGTCCTGTTGATCGGGAGGGGTGTGGCGTACCGCAAAACGGACGAAACGACCTCCTACGGTCGAAACGGGGTTCCTGTTGATCGGGAGGGGTGTGGCGTACCACAAAACGGACGAAACAGACCTCCTACGGTCGAAACGGGGGTCCTGTACTTCATCGGGAGGGGTGTGGCGTACCACAAAACGGGACTCCACGGGATACTGTTCATCTCCACCGTCGACCTCCTCCAGCCTCCACGGGCTACCGTCGACCTCCTCCAGCCTCCACGGGCTCCTGTTCATCCAGCCTCCACCGCGCGCTACTCCACCGGCTACTGTTCAACCACCCCTCCACCATCTACTGTTCATCCAGCCCTCCACCGTCTACTGTTCATCCAGCCCTCCACACCACGGGGTCCTGTTCAACCACCCCTCCACGGCCACCCCTCCAACGTCTACTGCTCATCCAGCCCTCCACACCACGAGGTCCTGTTCATCCAGAGTCAACGCCACTGCTCACTGTTCATCCAACCCCCCCCCCCTACAACGCTCACTGTTCATCCAATCGATCGGCTTCAGTTAGCAGCAGTAGCAAAGGAATCGCTCCATCGGGTTCAGTTAATAGCCATCGATCGATCGCTCGGGTTCAGTAACGCGTAGCCTGCAGTGCAATCGATGGGGTTCAGTTAGTGCCCAACGCCTCGCTCGGGTTCAGTTAGAGCCAACGCCTTGCACGTGTACGAGAGAAACACGCATCGCTCAGCCCCCGACCTCCCACCGTAACCGGCAACTCCCCTAAATTATCCTCCCCCTCGCTTCTACCATGGTTTTTTCCGTCATGGACGGCCCAAAGAATGTCATGCAGCTGCGTCTCCGGCCCGCCCAAGACGAAAAGCCCATTTTCTGTCATGATTATTTGGTATAGAAGTAGGAGCCCACCACATCTATGATGATACCGGGTTTTGTCACAATTATCGTCATAGAAGTGTCATATGTATGACAGAAAAAAAATTGTTCAGCTCAAAATGTCATGGATGTGTCTTTTTTTTGTATTGTGGGTTCCCCCCTCCGGCAGGGTGCCGGAACGGGCTCCCGAGAGGTTTTTGCTGACTACAGAGGCTTGCGGCGGCGAAACTCCCGATCTATCTTCGTATTCGATGTTTTTAGGGTACGTGGACTTATATAGACAAAAGAAGTCGGTCGGGGGAGCCTCGAGGGGCCCAGGAGACAGGGGGCGCGCCCAGGGGGGTGGGCGCACCCTCCTATCTCCTGGCTTCCTCAAACCTTCCCTGGCTTGAACTCCAAGTCTCCGAGATCATATCCTTTCCAAAAATCATGCTCCCGAAGGTTTCATTCCATTTGGACTCCGTTTGATATTCCTTTTCTTCGAAATACTAAACCAGGCAATAAAACAGCAATATGGGCTAGGCCTCCGGTTAATAGGTTAGTCCCAAAAGTAATATAAAAGTGTATAATAAAGCCTGTAATCATTCAAAACAGATAATAAAATAGCATGAATGCTTCATAAATTATAGATACGTTGGAGACATATCATGGATATATATAGGTGAAGGAGGTAGGTCAGGGGAGCCACGAGGGGCCCACGAGGGTGGGGGAACGCCCACCCTCCTAGGGCGCGCCCTCCTGCCTCGTGGCCGCCTCGGCTGCTTCTTGACGTCCACTCCAAGTCTTCTGGATTGCGTTTGTTCCAAAAAGATCGCTCCCAAAGGTTTCATTCCGTTTGGACTCCGTTTGATATTCCTTTCCTTCGAAACACTAAAATAGGCAAAAAAAAATAGCAATTTGGGCTGGGCCTTCGGTTGATCATGGTGACTGTCGTCTATGGAAGATAGCAATTTGTCGAGTTCCCAACCGCTCTTGGGACTACACGAACTATGAAGTTGTTGCTATCTTCGACAAGCTTGTTGATGTCCTTGCTTTCACGACTCGATGGATATTGATCCAAAATCAATTTTTGTACATGGATGAGTACTGTGATGCAATTGAATACGAGGGTCTTGTGTTTGCTGCCACCACTCGTGGCACTGTTTTTGCATGGAATCCTTATGGTTTCGGTACGTTTGTCTTCCAGCGTAATTATAATTGTTTCATCCACATGCATGCGGGTTAACTAGCTAGTTTCCCTTTACTAATTAACCTTCTTGTGTTTCCAAGGTCCTGTGAACATTCCACCACCTATACTTGAAAAAAAATATAACGAAGGGGGAGATGACGATGGTGATGACCATGAGAATGAGGATGAGCAGGACCCATATACTCAGTGGCGCCTGGCAACTGATGTTACTAAGGAAGCAGGTGTTGTCTCGCATAGTCGCACTCTCCGGACCTATTCCAACATCCGTTGCTAGATATTCGGGATGGATACTAGTGTTCTAGAGCCAACACCTTCTCACTGGTTTAGTATTGATAGTCTTGGAGAAAACTCGCTCTTCCTTGGACAAAACTATCCAATGCTGGTGACAGGCGATCCAGCTGCTGTTAACACAACCTTACTACCATTTATGATAAGCAACTGCATCTATACCTCAGACATTGCTATGCTTCCCTACTGTGGCTATCACAATATGGGTATTGAAATAGGCCGCTTCAGCCTGGATGATCAGTCCTGCATTGGTCTCGAGATTGACACTAGTTGGCCCTTCCCAGGGAATCACTTCTGGTTCAAAGCAAGAGTTTCCAATGCCGACGAGTGGTTGAGCTGAAGTTCATTTCATCGCTTTCTTATTTGTTGTGTGAGAAAATCTTTACTTTACTAGAATATTTTGTTGGAAATGATCTATAATCCAACATGTATCCTCGTTTTCGTTGTGGGTTGATCACTTGTTCTATGTAATCAATGGTACATTTGCATATGTGTCCATCAACTCACGCCTGCTAGTGATGTCCATATGAACAGTGCTAGTGATTTTAGTTGCAAAAATTAGATAGTGCTAGTGATTTTTAGCTACATACTTTGACAAATCGCAATGTTACAAGGTTGACAAATGGCAATGTTACTAGATAAACAAATGTCAATCTTTCCAGTTTGACAAATGGCAACATACCCAATATGACAGATGCAAATCTTACCCAATTGTTTCTACGTGGTTGCACACGGGTCATCCAAAACAACCGTTTGCATTGAAGGGATGCACAAATGTCAATCCTGCACTGCGAATTTTCCGGGGGAAGACCATAGCTCTCACTTTGCATACGGGTGTTCTATCCAAAAAAAATGCGATCAAGAGTTGCACAAATCCTGCTCGGCACATTTTCCCCTGGCTTCCTGCAGAAGTTGTCGGTTTGCATACGGATGTTCTAACTAAAATGTTTGTGATGAGTGTTTTATATTTAAAAATCATTGACATTATTTTCAAAAGAAAATCGTTTGATAAGTCTGTACATTAAGAGAGAAAAACGCAAGTTCGTTCAAATCACATCTTTCATTCAGTCAGACTACGAATTTATATTCATATGATCGAGAATTCGAGATACGGTATTAAACCCCAAAAAAAAAATCTGGCGGCGGCGGAGGCGGCGTGCCGCGCCGTTGTTGTTGTTGTCGTCCTCCGGGACGTCGTTCTTGAAATCTTCAAGGCAGCACAAAATGTTCTTCACTTGTAAATATAACATCATGTCGTCACGCGATTGATGGGCGGGGCGCAAGAGGACGGAAACTGGCGCCGCTGAGAGGTAGTGGTCGATGGCAGCATCCCATGCCACTGAGGGGGCGCACGCACGGGCACGGGCGCGGCGGGTGCAGCCAAACGCACGGGGACCGGCGCCGCGGTGGGTGGAGGGATGCGCACGAGCAGGGGCACGGGCGCTGCGGGTGCAACCAAACGCACGGGGGCCGGCGCCACAGTGGGTGGAGGGGCGCGCAAGGGCACGGGCACGGGCGCTGGAGCTGGCATGTACACGAGCTCGCGCGGGTCCGCGGAGACCTCGCTGACGCACGTGGCTTCCAGCTCTGTGATAGTGCTTGGCGACTAGCCTATCAATGCTACAGGGATGGTCGCTGGCACAGGTGCGGGGATGGGAGCTGCGACAGGAGCGGGGGCAGCAACCGCCGCAGCCAGCTCATTCAGGGCCATGTCCATGAGGCCCCATTCCTCCTTATTTTCTATCTCCTCTGGCTCGGAGTCGACTTCACCAAACTTGAAGACTAGTGGCAGATGATCATTTTGCGCCATGGCATTGGTGGAGGTCTGCGGGGGGGAGGGGAATGGGAGGTGAGCAGTAAGGCTGCCTGTATTAAACAACGGCTCGGGCACCATTAATGGAGAGGAAGGCGGGCAGCAATGGAAGTCAAAGGGATCGCTTCCCAGTGAGCCTGCACAGTGGACAACTTGCACTATTCCCGGTGAGCCTGCGCATTGGAGGACAGCTTGGACGCCTCTTTGTCAGCCTGCGCACCGGACTCTGCTCGCACACCTCCTGTCCAGTCAAGCAGCTGTCCGCACGGCACCTCCTATAGCCATTAAAAAAAGACATGTGGCGTCACGTGAATGGTTAACAGAACGCACACGATTTGAATTATACAAACGTTTGAGATATTAAAGTGGCAGCTATTTTTTCAAAATACCTTTGTTGGCTATTATTCGAGTGCACCTTCTCTCAAAATGGACAAGGAAAATACCACAGCATGTCGGTGCCATTCCATGATAGCATGCCAAGTTTCATGAATTGCAGACGAGTTTTGGATTTACTAGAATTTAGAAACAAAGTATCTCAAGGTTTTGCTGGCAATCAACGGTGCCCTGGTGTTTGAAATTCATTCTCATTTCCTGCAAGGGACCTAAGCATGCACCCAAGGACACAGATTTGATTTTCCAACCAATTTATATGCACTAGAGCATGTGCATGTAGTACAAATTTGAATTATGCACATAAAATGCCTAGAAAACCCAGTTAATGTATAAAAATGTCCAAACGAACCCCGAAAAATTCCAAAATTTAACACAACACTCATGTTGTTCTATGTTGACACTAGAAAATGTTTGAAAGCAATAAGAGGCAACGGATATCGTTTCGTCCCCAAAGGTGGGACGTTCCCTACCAAAACCATCAGGCTTGTTGTGAGAAGCTCTATTTTGTGAGAAACTTATACCCAAACCTGTCCCAAATGGGCCAAAAAATTTACCATGGCATGTTGATGCCGCTCCATGATAGCATAGCAAGTTTCATGAATTTCAGACGAGTTTTGGATTTACTAGAATTTAAAAAACCAGGTATCTCAATGTTTGCGGCCGAGTGACCATGGCAGGTTGTTTGACATTCATTCCCATTCTTGCATGGGACCTAAGCATGCAACCAAGGACACATATTTGAATTTCAACCAATTTATATGCATTAGAGCATGTGCATGTAGTTCAAATCTGAATTATGCACATAAATGCATTGTAAACTCAATTAATGCATAAACATGTCCAAACGAACCCCAAAAAATCCCAAAAATTGACACAACACTCCTGTTGTTCTATGTTGACATGAGAAATTTTTTGAAAGCAATAAGAGGCAATGGATATCATTTTGTCCCCAAAGGTGGGACGTTCCCTACCGAAATCGTCAGGCTTGTTGTGAGAAGCTCTGGTTTGTGAGAAGCATATCTCCAAACATGCCCCAAATGGGACAAAAAATTTACCACGGCATGTTGATGCTGCTCCATGATAGCATACCAAGTTTCATGAATTTCAGATGAGCTTTGGATTTACTAGAATTTAAAAACCGGGTATCTCAATGTTTGCAGCCGAGTGACGGTGGCAGGGTGTTTGACATTCATTCCCATTTCTTGCATGGGACCTAAGCATGCAACCAAGGGCACAAATTTGAATTTTCAACTAATTTATATGCATTAGAGCATGTGCATGTAGTTCAAATTTGAATTATGCACATGAATGCATAGAAAACTCAGTTAATGCATAAAAATGTCCAAGCGAACCCCAAAAAATCCCAAAAATTGACACAACACTCGTGTTGTTCTATGTCAACACGAGAAACATTTTGAAAGTAAGAAGAGGCAACAGATATCGTTTCGTCCCCAAGGTGGCACGTACGTACCCTAGCGAAACCATTAGGCTTATTGTGAGAGAACCTCTGGTTTGCGAGAAGCTTATACCCACACCTGCCCCAAATAGGACGATATTTTTACCATGGCATGACGCTGCCATTCCATCATATCATCTTAAGTTTCATGAATTTCAGACGAGTTTTCGATTTACTAGAATTTTAAAACCATGTATCTCAATGTTAGCGGTCGAGCGACAGTGTAAATGTGTTTGACATTCGTTCTCATTTCTTGCATGTGACCTAATCTTCCAACCAAGGACAAACATTTGATTTTGCAACCCATTTTTATGGACGGAGCATGTGCATGTAGTTCAATTTTGAGTTATGCACATAAATGCCTAGAAAACTCAATTAACGTATAAAAATGTCCAAACGATCCCCGAAAAAATCCAAAATTTAACACGACACTCCTGTTGTTCTATGTTGACACCAGGAAAAAAATTGAAAGGAAGAAGAGGCGACGAATGTTGTTTTGTCCACAAAGGTGACATGTTTCCCTAACGGAACCATGAGGCTTTCTTGTGAGAAGCTCTGGTTTGTGAGAAGCTTATACCACAACCTGCCCCAAATGGAACAATATTTTTTACCCCAGCATGTTGATGCCATTCCATGATAGCATGCCAAGGTTCATGAATTTCAGACAGGTTTTGGATTTACTAGAATTACAAAAGCAAGTACCTCAACATTTGCCGGAGAGCCATGGTGCCGTGGTGTTCAAAATTCATCCCCATTTCTTGCATAGGACATAAGCATAAACCCATGGACACATATATGATTTTACAACCCATGTTGGTGCATCGGAGTATGTGCATGTGCTTTAATTTTGAATTGTGCACCTGAAATGGCTAGAAAACCAATTTAATGTATAAAATTTCCAAACGAACCCTGAATAATTTGAATTCTTTTATGACGCACATATAGTTGCATGTTCACTGCAGAAAAAAAGGTCTAGCAATTCAAACACCGTCCATTGGTGCTATGACCCTATTATGTAATTCAAATCAAGACAAAAAATCAAGTAGATCCCACACAGTTTATTATCACCAACCATGTGAGATGCAGCACAAAATATCTTGGAGCACCGTCGGATTATAGTACTCATACGGCTTACACGAGAAGGTGCGACGGCTACAGTCCATAGCCCGCTCTGAATAAGGGACTGTGTCTGATGACACTTTGCGCGCCAGTTTTTTCGTTGAAGCGATTCCAAATTTTTGGCTTCCGCGGAAATATCTACCTCCCCGCCACCTCCCCCTTACTAAAATCCACATTTCCCCTATTTCCGCCTTCCTTTCCAAGTTCAAACCTTCACTCCTTTCTTGCAGTGCCACCTCCTCGCCGGCGACCCTCCTTCACGCTGCTCGGCCTCACCTATCTAGGAATGTAATCCACACCCGACCCCCATCCTCCTCCTCCTTCCACATCCCACATGCCCCGACCGCTGGCGCGAGTGCGACAACTTCCACCCAAATCACCAACCCCTCCACCAAATAAGCGTCGCCCTAAGCCATGGTGCGCGCAGTATAGCCAGGATCTCAAGGAGCATTTGGCGGCGGAGAAGCAAATCACGGCCGCACGCGCGGATGAGGTCGCGATGACTGCCATTCATGCCGACCCCCAGATCTTGGAGGAGCACCTCGCCTTCGAGGCCACCGTCGACGCCTCGCGTGCCGACGCTGCGACCGGTTGGCTACTTTAAATGACAATTCGTGGCGTTTTCTCAAGGCCACCGTCGGTGCCTTCGACGAAACTACGAGGCGTTTTCTCAGCGTGCACGTGCTTACCTCATCTCGAGAGCCAGCAGGTTGGTGCCTGGAGTGGCTCAGGCAACTCACCACTACGACGAGGGCACCCACAATGCGGAGGCTTCGCCCTCTTCCATGTCAAGGAGCCAATCGTCATCGATATCTCTGACAATGAGGAGTAGCTTGTCTTATTACCTCACTATAAGGACCCATGTTCTGTTTGCTAGATAATGCCTTTCCTTAACAAATTCTAGTGAATTGTTCCATATACTTTTACCATGCAATCTTCTACTCTAGTGTATATGTTCTTTATGTCGTGCAATGTGGTGTTCAGTTAACAGTTTGGTTCAATTCTGCAAATGTGATATTCAATTCTTCAAGGTGCAATTTTCCAAGTTGTCAAGCATGCTTGGTTTAGTTAACTGTCTGATCTTCTATTAGGGGTATGTTATATTGTGCAATGTGGTTCTTAGTTAACATTTGGTTCATTTGTTATGGTGTTTGGTTAACTGTTTGGTTCAATTCTGCAATGCGATGTTCAATTGTTGTGAGTGCATTCTGTTATTATATACCATGTGAGAAATAAATCGAATTTGGCTGTACTAAATACATGAGAAATAAATACAATTGCTATATTTCCAAGTTGTTAAGCATGCTTGGTTTGTTTAACTCTCTGACCTTCTATTAGGAGTATGTTATATTGTGCAATGTGGTGCTCAGTTAACGTTTGGTTCATTTGTTGTGGTGTCTAGTTAACTGCACGTGCATGGTCCGTTGTCTAATAGCACATTATTGTGCAATTGTGGGAACCATTCTAATATTTAGGTTTTTAACAATTTGGTCTTGCACATGTAGGTCCTGCTATCAGAGGTTTTGACTCACTGTTCGACCCTTTTTGCATATGGGGAAATGAGTTGTCCATGAATATCAATCAAGTCAACAAACTCGGAAAGATTGTTAGGATAAAGAAATTAGCGACAGAAAACAACAAGATCTTTGTCTGCACAATGAACAAGACATCAGTTCACTACAAGATGGTACTAACTATTATACCTTGCCTTTTTTTAATTCCTTTGCCCCATTTCCAATATAGAGAAGATATTTATGCACATCCTTGTTTTCAGGCCTTTCCAAAGCAGTTCACTGATGATTACCTCTCAAACCACCTCTATGGTCAGGAGGCGAGGAAGGTTTTCATACAACACCCACGGTTCAATATTGAAGTGTTTCTGAAGAGGACGAAGGACGGACGGTCAATCATCCATAGGCACTGGCCTAAAGTTGCAAAGACCTTCAACATGAATGAAGGATCAATATTTGCCTTCCGCTTCAGCAGTTTTACAGATGAGATGCATCTGTCTATATACCGTCTATGATGCTAATTTCGAAAGGTTCTACATGTTGAATGTGAAACTTGGTGCTGGTGCAGTTGTGTAATGGGGTAGCTGAGTGCTGAAGCTATATCCTGTCGTACTCTGATGTATTTCAATTATGAAATCCTGCTTCCTTAATATGGAAATGAAATATATTATGTGCTTAATATGAATGTCAATTAGATTAATAAATGGATTATTAATAATAGGGTAATTAGCCTGCTAATTGGGTTTTGCTATTGCAAATGGTTATTGAGAAAATAACGTGGGCGATGACCTCAGGCAACGCACACAGTTTCTAGGAATAAACCGTGTTGGATCAATGAACAATCACAGACGACCTTCTCTTGAAAACTGTTTGCGTTAGGCCACCTTGCGCAAATGTTTACCACATAAAAACTGTGTGTGATGGACAGCCTTTGCCACACAGTTTCTTCTACGCACCGTGTGTGATGCATTCAACAACGCAAATGATAAAATTGTTAATATCATGTGCAATGGCAATGCTATCACAAATGATTTAATGGGGAAAATTGTGTGTGATGTACCTGTGAACGGAAACGTTTTTCTTAGAGCGACTCTGTGGGATGTACATACAAACGGAAACGTTTAGCAGGGACTAACTGTGTGGGATGTACTTGCGACCGGAAACAATTTCGCATGTATAATTGTATTTTTTAGCTCTACTATATGTATTTCCGTATTTGAGAGCTCGCCAGTCACACACGACCTCATTTCGCCGAGCGTGTGTGCCAGGAGGGCATATCCCTGATGGTTTCTGGGTTGTGTGGGAAGGACCCCCTATCGCCCTCACTCACTAGGCGATGGTTCCAAATGTCTTCGCGGAAAGGGGTAAAAAACCGTTTGTATAGCACCAACGCATACCAGTGTGAAGCCAAGCATGTGAAATAACTTTGGAAAGGGGTGTATAGGAGAGTCAGGTTTCGATCCTGTTAAACTGTGGGTTATCGGCCCACCATGTTAGTTAAAAGTAGGAAGGGCGGTGACATCTTGCACGGTCATGATAGCAGGACATGCCAGAGGATAGCTTGTCAGCTATGTCGGTAACAACATCGGTACCAAGGGCGGGGAACGAAGAGAACCATTTTCCTGCTCATTAAGATGAGGCAGACCAATAGGCAAGCTTCTGGTCCACCATGGTTACCGGAATTTCATCAACAATAGTTATAGGGTTATACTTGACATGGTTGTACACCGAGATGTTTACATAAGCAGGGAAATATTACTGCTTGTATCATATAGATCACAAAAAGGTTAAATAAAACAATGGAAAGGAAAATGTGATTATCAAATTAAACAGACCAATGGAAAGGGAAATGTGTTTATACCCGAGTATCAAGAGTATATCTTTCCCAAGGAAAAGTAGAGCATGGTATACATGATAGGGCTCCAAGTATGTAACCATTTAGACAAAGGGGCAAGGAATTTATGAGGTTTACCCATACAACGATGTTTGGATAATTGATCAAGAAAAATTTAGCATTGCGCGTCCAATGTTCTTATTGACGATCGGAATACCACGGTCATGCTTCGAGATAGCATCGACATGGTCATAAGGTAAAGGTGAATAAATGATATAATGATGTATGCTTGAGGAGGACACCGAGAACAAAACAATGATTGAAATATGCCCCGAAATATGGACTGGGTTGCACGTTCAATGTCAGAATGGTGATTCAACAACTAGCACACTAAAATGGAATTATTGTCCGCTAACTTCAAAGCAATAGGGTTGCTAGAAATACTGAAGTCTCACAACAGAGTTCACTTGTTGATATTCCGGTTAGAAACAACACAGGGATCAAGAAAAGAATGGTGATGGCGAGAAGCATCATTGTATCAAGAATTCATAAGAGGTGGTGAAATTCTCACGACATTCTTGACATAAGATATGGTAATACTCCAAGGTAGAACAGAACATAAGCTGGTCAGCAAGGAACTCAAGGTAAAACACAAAACATGAACAAGTTTGTGTTGGAGGGAAGGCAAGAATGTTGTCGATGGTAAAACAAATCATCGAGTGGCAAGGATGATATTTCTCATCATGAATTCAATTAACATCTCAGAAGAAGTCAAAATGATGATGATCATGACACATTTTTTTCGAGAGGTTTCATGAAGATGTAATCGATCAGCGGCGACATCAAGCAAAAGGAATGGTGAAGCGAAAGGTTATCGGAACCACGGACAGGATTGCCAGCTCAGAATCGAAATTGCCTTTCAAGACAAACAATATGATGTTGAAAGCTTGAGGTAGCTTAGTGCACTATCGGGATTGCGTTCCGGGGATGAAGGACATAGGTAGCACGGTCAAGCTTTAGCATGACGATGATGATGTAGTCAATTGACTGGGGATGACATGGTCGAGTTCAAACTCGTAAGTAATGAAGATTGCTAAGAGTTGTTGAATCGCAGTGCGGACTCAATTTAGTTATGGGTGTTCTCAAGTGACTACAACTCAGAACCCAGGAAAAACTAGAATCAGTGAGAAATAATACTTGATGAATACTCATAATAAGAAACATGGTTCTGTGATATTATCAAAATACCATAGGGTAGTACTTGAAGGTAGAGCAGAATAAAGGTTGAAGTGGTATATTTATCTGCATAAGATGAGTGCTTTAACTTGTCTGAGAAATGGAATTCAAGGAGAACAATATGGTTGGAACCACGTTTGTAAATGATCAAACCACAAATACAAGATGAACTTATAACAAGGGGTAATTATTTTTACGAGAAGCTTCCATGATAAGATCTGCCTCGTGTCCATGGGCATGAACGCAAAGTTCAAGGTCGACTCCCACTTCTTCAGTGCCTAACCTTTCATTCACCTCTCATTTTCAAAGTTGTAGTGTTGAAAAGTTATCTGACAAAGCACCAATAGGGTATAACCTGCATACATTTCGGGTTCACTCAGATTAGGGAAGGCATAGGTTCAATCCATCAAGGCATCTTTGGGACATATACCACAAACTTTAGGAGTAATTAACACAAGCTCGAAAGTAGAGTATGGTTGACAAAGCATAGGATACAATTCTCCAAAGGCATAAGACATGATTTACCAAAAGGCATTATGTATCAGGGGAAGAACTCACAAGGTTATTGAATATGAAGGATAATATCATATAGTGATCCAACAAAGGATTTGGCGGTCCACAATGGATCTGATGTGAGTATCGGTACTCCACAAGAAGAAGAAAGAATGCACGGACATCGTATTATAAAAACATCTGAATAATTTGATGCTTAATTACAAAGGAATTAGGATTTCCAATTTGATGGATCATAAGCAGATGCCTGATCAAAGATGGGTAGGTTGAATAGACGTAGAGGCACAATTGGTTAAGGTTTGATTGGCTGAAAACCAGCTTATGTCCGAACGGCGTCTGAGCCGAAAGGATAAATTCTAGGATCCGGCTGATGGTTGCGAGAATTCGCATACATATTGAATCAAAGGCTCAAAATGACAATGACAAAAGATGTCAATAAGGATTACTAGACATATGGGATTAACCATAAAGCAGGCAGGCAAGGATTTCGAGAGCAATAGGCTGCAGAGAATTCTCGAAAGATCGAATACTATTATGAAGTATTTTTTTGAAACACATGAACAACTGGGGATGAACGAATCCCCAGTAAGTGTGAGAAATTATCTATAGTTGTATTCATGCAGAAATGGAGTTACAAGGCAGCAGACACAATGGATTCCTGGAATGTAGGAAAACATTTTGGGTTACCTTGTAATAACAAGAACAACAGGGAAAGAGTGTATGAAGGACAAGTGTATGATGTTATCCATAAGGATATACTAGTGGTAGGGAATTGCAAAGGCGGTGGGCACAAGGGTCTCAGGTAGTCATCGAAGAGTCTCTTCAGAATCTTCTGGTGAATCAAGCCATCATCTGGAATGAGGGGCTCTCCGGGAGGAAGTAGTTACGAGAACCTAAAGTTAGAGTTAGCAAAAATCGTTAACCCGAATAGAAGAGAGATTAGAATCCCAGAGTAAAGACACGGAATAAAAGATCCTAATACCACCAATTTGTGATGTGGGCCTGTAAGCCACACAACAAAGTTAGTAAAATAGTTTTTCAAAGACTAGACTCAACTTCGGCTAAGGAGTTGGAAAGGGGGCTTCCTACAGGCAGCTGGTTCTGATACCAACTTGTGACGCCCCGACTTAATAATGCACTAATCATACACGCAAATGCACACAATCAAGATCAGTGACTCGTGGGTAGATATCACAACACAACTCTACACACAAATTTAATTCATAGAAGCTTCATATTACAAGATATGGGCCTCAAGGGCTCGAATACATAAGCTTGATTACAAACGAGTCAGCAGAAGCAACAGTATCTAAGTACAGACATAGATAAACAAGTCTGCCTTAAGAAGGCTAGCACAAACATCAATGATGATCGAAAAGGCAAGGCCTCCTACCTGGGAGCCTTCTAACTACTCCTAGTCGGTGGCGGCCTCCATGTAGTAGTAGGCACCCTCGGGGTAGTAGTAGCAGTCGTCCGTGGTGGCATCTGGCTCCTGGGATCCGTCATCTGATCGTAGGAATCGAGTATGGGGAAAAGAAGTAGCAAAGCAACCGTGAGTACTCATCCAAAGTCCTCGCAAGACTTACATCAGATCTATACTAAGTATGCATCGGTATCAAAGGAATGGGGATATATCTTTGGAGTGAACTGCAGAAATGCTAGAAGAGAAGGGAAAGCCTAGCCTATCAAAGACTAGCATATCGAAGCATCTTGCAACATTAGAAGAGTGTAGATTAGCATAATATAAGTAGTATATGTTGTAGTATCGCCCAGAGATCCTTTCTCGACTCCCTGTGAGAAAGCAATCCCGGAGCCACATATCCATTTCATGCCTCAGCATCCAGTTCAAGTTGTATCGATCGGGGATACAACTCCGAGCATCCGTTACCATGGGCACGGCTATTCGAATAGATTGAACTTCCCTGCAGGGGTGCATAATGTTGGGGAACGTAGTAATTTCAAAATTTTCCTACGCACACGCAAGATCATGGTGATGGCATAGCAACGAGAGGGGAGAGTGTTGTCCACGTACCCTCGTAGACCGTAAGAGGAAGCGTTATCACAACGCGGTTGATGTAGTCGTACGTCTTCACGACTCGACCGATCCAAGTACCGAACGTACGGCACCTTCGTGTTCAGCACACGTTCAGCTCGATGATGTTCCCCGGGCTCCAATCCAGCAAAGCGTCGGGGATGAGTTCCGTCAGGACGACGGCGTGGTGATGATGATGATGTTCTACCGGCGCAGGGCTTCGCCTAAATTCCGCGACGATATGACCGAGGTGGAATATGGTGGAGGGGGGCACCGCACATGGCTAAGGAACGATCCGTAGATCAACTTGTGTGTTCATGGGGTGCCCCCTGCCCCCGTATATAAAGGAGTGGAGGAGGGGAGGGCCGGCCCTCTCTATGGCGCAACCTAGGGGAGTCCTACTCCCACCGGGAGTAGGATTCCCCCTTTCCTAGTCCAACTAGGTGTCCTTCCAAGTAGTAGGAGTAGGAGACAAGGAAGGGGAAGAGGGAAGAGAAGGAAGGAGGGGGCGCCGCCCCTCCCCTTAGTCCAATTCGGACTAGTCAATGGGGGGGGCGCGGCCTGCCTCTCCCTCTCCCCTAAAGCCCAATAAGGCCCATATACTTCTTCCCCCGTATTCCCGTAACTCCCCGGTACTTCGAAAAATACCCGAATCACTCGGAACCTTTTCGAACTCCGAATATAGTCGTCCAATATATCGATCTTTACGTCTCGACCATTTCGAGACTCCTCGTCATGTCCCCGATCTCATCCGGGACTCCGAACTCCTTCGGTACATCAAAACTTATAAACTCATAATAAAACTGTCATCGTAATGTTAAGCGTGCGGACCCTACGGGTTCGAGAACTATGTAGACATGACCTAGAACTATTCTCGGTCAATAACCAATAGTGGAACCTCGATGCCCATATTGGCTCCTACATATTCTACGAAGATCTTTATCGGTCAAACCGCATAACAACATACGTTGTTCCCTTTGTCATCGGTATGTTACTTGCCTGAGATTCGATCGTCGGTATCGAATACCTAGTTCAATCTCGTTACCGGCAAGTATCTTTACTCGTTCCGTAATACATCATCCCGTAACTAACTCTTTAGTTACAATGCTTGCAAGGCTTAAGTGATGTGTATTACCGAGAGGGCCCAGAGATACCTCTCCGACAATCGGAGTGACAAAACCTAATCTCGAAATACGCCAACCCAACATGTACCTTCGGAGACACCTGTAGAGCACCTTTATAATCACCCAATTACGTTGTGACGTTTGGTAGCACACAAAGTGTTCCTCTGGTAAACGGGAGTTGCATAATCTCATAGTCACAGAAACATGTATAAGTCATGAAGAAAGCAGTAGCAACATACTAAACGATCGTGTGCTAAGCTAACGGAATGGGTCAAGTCAATCACATCATTCTCCTAATGTTGTGATCCCGGTAATCAAATGACAACTCTTTTGTCCGTGGCTAGGAAACTTAACCATCTTTGATTCACGAGCTAGTCAAGTAGAGGCATACTAGTGACACTATGTTTGTCTATGTATTCACACATGTATTATGTTTCCGGTTAATACAATTCTAGCATGAATAATAAACATTTATCATGAAATAAGGAAATAAATAATAACTTTATTATTGCCTCTAGGGCATATTTCCTTCAGTCTCCCACTTGCACTAGAGTCAATAATCTAGTTCACATCACCATGTGATTTAACACCAATATTCACATCTGTATGTGATTAATACCCATAGTTCACATCGTCATGTGATCAACACCCAAAGGGTTTACTAGAGTCAATAATCTAGTTCACATGGCTATGTGATTAACACCCAAAGAGTACTAAGGTATGATCATGTTTTGCTCATGAGAGAAGTTTAGTCAACGGATCTGTCACATTCAGAGCCGTATGTATTTTGCAAATATTCTATGTCCACAATGCTCTGCACGGAGCTACTCTAGCCAATTGCTCCCACTTTCAATATGTATCCAGATTGAGACTTAGAGTCATCTTGATCGGTGTAAAAGCTTGCACTGATGTAACTTTTTACGATGGGCTCTTTTATCACCTCCATAATCGAGAAGTATTTCCTTGGTCCTCACTAAGGATATTCTTGACCGTTGTTCTAGTGTTCTACTTTTAGATCAAAATTGTATTCCTTTGCCAAACTCAGAGCAAGGTATACAATAGGTCTAGTACACAACATAGCATACTTTATAGAACCTATGACTGAGGCATAGGGAATGACTGTTCATTCTTTTCTATTTTCTGCCATGGTCGGGTTTTGAGTCTTACTCAATTTCACACCTTTGCAACACAGGCAAGAACTCTTTCTTTGACTGTTCCATTTTGAACTACTTCAAAATCTTGTCAAGGTATGTACTCATTGAAAAATCTTATCAAGCGTCTTGATCTATCTCTATAGATCTTGATGCTCAATGTGTAAGCAGCTTCACCAAGGTCTTTCTTTGAAAAACTCCTTTCAAACACTCCTTTATGCTTTCCAGAAAAATTCTAGATTATTTCGGATCAACAATATGTCATTCACATATACTTATCAGAAATGCTGTAGTGCTCCCACTCACTTTCTTGTAAATACAGGCTTCACCGCAAGTCTGTATTAAAACTATATGCTTTGATCAACTTATCAAAGCGTATATTCCAACTCTGAGATGCTTGCACCAGTCCATTGATGGATCGCTGGAGCTTGCACATTTTGTTAGCACCTTTCGGATCGACAAAACCTTCTGGTTGCATCATATACAACTCTTCTTTAAAAAATCCATTAAGGAATGCAGTTTTGACATCCATTTGCCAGATTTCATAAAATGTGGCAATTGCTAACATGATTCAGACAGACTTAAGCATAGATATGAGTGAAAAACTCTCATCGTAGTCAACACCTTGAACTTGTCGAAAACCTTTTGCGACAATTCTAGCTTTGTAGATAGTAACACTATCAGCGTCCGTCTTCCTCTTGAAGATCCATTTAATCTCAATGTCTCGCCAATCATTGGGCAAGTCAATCAAAGTCCATACTTTGTTTTCATACATGGATCTTATCTCAGATCTCATGGCCTCAAGCCATTTTGCGGAATCTGGGCTCACCATCGCTTCTTCATAGTTCGTAGGTTCGTCATGGTCTAGTAACATAACTTCCAGAACAGGATTACCGTACCACTCTGGTGCGGATCTTACTCTGGAAGACCTATGAGGTTCTGTAGTAACTTAATCTGAAGTTTCATGATCATCATCATTAACTTCCTCACTAATTGGTGTAGTAGTCACAGGAACAGATTTCTGTGATGAACTACTTTCAAATAAGGGAGCAGGTACAATTACCTCATCAAGTTCTACTTTCCTCCCACTCACTTCTTCCGAGAGAAACTCCTTCTCTAGAAAGGATCCATTCTTAGCAACGAATAACTTGCCTTCGGATCTGTGATAGAAGGTGTACCCAATAGTTACCTTTGGGTATTCTATGAAGACGCACTTCTCCGATTTGGGTTTGAGCTTATCAGGTTGAAACTTTTTCACATAAGCATTGTAGCCCTAAAATTTAAGAAACGACAACTTTGGTTTACTGCTAAACCATAGTTCATACGGTGTCATCTCAACGGATTTAGATGGTGCCCTATTAAACGTGAATGCAGCTGTCTCTAATGCATAAACCCAAAAACGATAATGGTAAATCAATAGGAGACATCATAGATCGCACCATATCCAATAAAGTGCGGTTACGACGTTCGGACACACCATAATGTTGTGGTGTTCCAGGTGGCGTGAGCTGTGAAACTATTCCACATTGTTTTAATTGAAGACCAAACTCGTAACTCAAATATTCGTCTCCGCAATCAGATCGCAGAAATTTTATTTTCTTGTTACGATGATTTTCCACTTCACTCTGAAATTCTTTGAACCTTTCAACTATTTCAGACTTATGTTTCATTAAGTCGATATACCCATATCTGCTCAAATCATCTTGTGAAGGTCAGAAAATAACGATACTTGCCACGAGCATCAACACTCATTGGATCGCATACATCGGTATGTATTATTTCCAACAAGTCAGTAGCTCGTTCCATTGTTCTGAAGAACGGAGTTTTAGTCATCTTGCCCATACGGCACGGTTTGCAAGCATCAAATGATTCATAACCAAGTGATTCCAAAAATCCATCTTTATGGAGTTTCTTCATGCGCTTTACACCGATATGACCCAAACGGCAGTTCCACAAATAACTTGCACTATCATTATTAACTTTGCATCTTTTGGCATCAATATTATGAATATGTGTATCACTACGATCGAGATTCAACAAACTATTTTCATTGGGTGTATGAGCATTAAAGGTTTTATTCATGTAAACAGAACAACAATTATTCTCTGACTTTAAATGAATAACCGTATTGCAATAAACATGATCAAATCATATTCATGCTCAACGCAAACGCTAAATAACATTTATTTAGGTTTAACACTAATACCGAAAGTATAGGGAGTGTGCGATGATGATCATATCAATCTTGGAACTACTTCCAACACTCATCGTCACTTCCCCTTCAACTAGTCTCTGTTTATTCTGTAACTCCTGTTTCGAGTTACTAATCTTAGCAACCGAACAAGTATCAAATAATCAGGGGCTACTATAAACACTAGTAAGGCACATATCAATAACCTGTATATCAAATATACCCTTGTTCACTTTGCCATCCTTCTTATCCACCAAATGTTCAGGGCATTTCCGCTTCTAGTGAAAGCACTCAGTTTCAGGCTTTGGTCCAGCTTTGGTCTTCTTCACGGGAGTGACAACTTGTTTGCCATTCTACTTGAAGTTTCCCTTTCTTTCCCTTTGCCCTTTTCTTGAAACTAGTGGTCTTGTCAATCATCAACACTTGATGTTCTTTCTTGATTTCTACCTTCGTTGATTTCAACATCACGAAGATCTCGAGAATCATTTTCGTCATCCTTTGCATATTATAGTTCATCACGAAGTTCTACTAACTTGGTGATGGTGACTAGAGAACTCTGTCAATCACTATCTTATCTGGAAGATTAACTCCCACTTGATTCAAGCGATTGTAGTACCCAGACAATCTGAGCACTTGCTCACTAGTTGAGCGATTCTCCTCCATCCTTTAGCTATAGAACTTGTTGGAGACTTCATATCTCTCAACTCGGGTATTTTCTTGAAATATTAACTTCAATTCCTGGAACATCTCATATGGTCCATGACGTTCAAAACGTCTTTGAAGTCCCGATTATAAGCCGTTAAGCATGCTGCACTAAACTATCAAGTAGTCATCATATTGAGCTAGCCAAACGTTCATAACGTCTGCATCTGTTCCTGCAATAGGTTTGTCACCTAGCGGTGCATCAAGGACATAATTCTTCTGCGCAGCAATGAGGATAAACCTCAGATCATGGATCCAATCCGCATCATTGCTACTAACATTTTTCAACACAATTTTCTCTAGGAACATATCAAAATAAACATATGAAAGCAACAACGCAAGCTATTGATCTACAACATAATTTGCAAAATACTACCAGGACTAAGTTCATGATAAATTTAAGTTCAATTAATCATATTACTTAAGAACTCCCACTTAGAAAGACATCCCTCTAATCCTCTAAGTGATCACGTGATCCAAATCAACTAAACCATAACCGATCATCACGTGAAATGGAGTAGCTTTCAATGGTGAACATCATTATGTTGATCATATATACTATATGATTCACGCTCGACCTTTCGGTCTCCGTGTTCCGAGGCCATATCTGCATATGCTAGGCTTGTCAAGTTTAACCTGAGTATTCCGCGTGTGCAAAACTGGCTTGCACCCGTTGTAGATGGACGTAGAGCTTATCACACCCGATCATCACGTGGTGTCTGGGCACGACGAACTTTGGCAACGGTGCATACTCAGGGAGAACACTTTTATCTTGAAATTTAGTGAGAGATCATCTTATAATGCTACCGTCAATCAAAGCAAGATAAGATGCATAAAGGATAAACATCACATGCAATCAGTATAAGTGATATGATATGGCCATCATCATCTTGTGCTTGTGATCTCCATCTCCGAAGCACCGTCGTGATCACCATCGTCACCGGTGCGACACCTTGATCTCCATCATAGCATCATTGTCATTTACGCCATCTATTGCTTCTACGACTATCGCTACCGCTTAGTGATAAAGTAAAGCAATTACAGGGCGTTTGCATTTCATAAAATAAAGCGACAACCATATGGCTCCTGCCAGTTGCCGATAACTTCGGTTACAAAACATGATCATCTCATACAATAAATATAGCATCACATCTTGACCATATCACATCACAACATGCCCTGCAAAAACAAGTTAGACGTCCTCTACTTTGTTGTTGCAAGTTTTACGTGGCTGCTACGGGCTTAGCAAGAACCGTTCTTACCTACGCATCAAAACCACAACGATAGTTCGTCAAGTTAGTGCTGTTTTAACCTTCGCAAGGACCGGGCGTAGCCACACTCGGTTCAACTAAAGTTGGAGAAACTGACACCCGCCAGCCACCTGTGTGCAAAGCACGTCGGTAGAACCAGTCTCGCGTAAGCGTACGCGTAATGTCGGTCCGGGCCGCTTCATCCAACAATACCGCCGAACCAAAGTATGGCATGCTGGTAAGCAGTATGACTTGTATCGCCCACAACTCACTTGTGTTCTACTCGTGCATATAACATCAACGCATAAAACCTAGGCTCGGATGCCACTGTTGGGGAACGTAGTAATTTCAAAATTTTCCTATGCACACGCAAGATCATGGTGATGGCATAGCAACGAGAGGGGAGAGTGTTGTCCACGTACCCTCGTAGACCGTAAGCGGAAGCGTTATCACAACGCAGTTGATGTAGTCGTACGTCTTCACGACTCGACCGATCCAAGTACCGAACATACGGCACCTCCGTGTTCAGCACACGTTCAGCTCGATGATGTTCCCCGGGCTCCAATCTAGCAAAGCGTCGGCGATGAGTTCTGTCAGCACGACGGCGTGGTGACGATGATGATGTTCTACCGGCGCAGGGCTTCGCCTAAATTCCACGACGATATGACCGAGGTGGAATATGGTGGAGGGGGGCACCGCACACGGCTAAGGAACGATCCGTAAATCAACTTGTGTGTTCATGGGGTGCCCCCTGCCCCCGTATATAAAGGAGTGGAGGAGGGGAGGGCCGGCCCTCTCTATGGCGCGCCCTAGGGAGTCCTACTCCCACCGGGAGTAGGATTCCCCCTTTCCTAGTCCAACTAGGTGTCCTTCCAAGTAGTAGGAGTAGGAGACAAGGAAGGGGAAGAGGGAAGAGAAGGAAGGAGGGGGCGCCGCCCCTCCCCATAGTCCAATTCGGACTAGTCAATGGGGGGGCGCGTGGCCTACCTCTCCCTCTCCCCTAAAGCCCGATAAGGCCCATATACTTCTTCCCCCGTATTCCCGTAACTCCCCGGTACTCCGAAAAATACCCGAATCACTCGGAACCTTTCCGAACTCCGAATATAGTCGTCCAATATATCGATCTTTATGTCTCGACCATTACGAGACTCCTCGTCATGTCCCCGATCTCATCCGGGACTCCAAACTCCTTCGGTACATCAAAACTTATAAACTCATAATAAAACTGTCATCGTAACGTTAAGCGTGCGGACCCTACGGGTTCGAGAACTATGTAGACATGACCTAGAACTATTCTCGGTCAATAACCAATAGTGGAACCTGGATGCTCATATTGGCTCCTACATATTCTACGAAGATCTTTATCGGTCAAACCGCATAACAACATACGTTGTTCCCTTTGTCATCGGTATGTTACTTGCCCGAGATTCGATCGTCGGTATCCAATACCTAGTTCAATCTCGTTACCGGCAAGTCTCTTTACTCGTTCTGTAAGACATCATCCCGTAACTAACTCTTTAGTTACAATGCTTGCAAGGCTTAAGTGATGTGTATTACCGAGAGGGCCCAGAGATACCTCTCCGACAATCGGAGTGAAAAAACCTAATCTCGAAATACGCCAACCCAACATGTACCTTCGGATACACCTGTAGAGCACCTTTATAATCACCCAATTATGTTGTGACGTTTGGTAGCACACAAAGTGTTCCTCTGGTAAACGGGAGTTGCATAATCTCATAGTCACAGGAACATGTATAAGTCATGAAGAAAGCAGTAGCAACATACTAAACGATCGTGTGCTAAGCTAACGGAATGGGTCAAGTCAATCACATCATTCTCCTAATGATGTGATCCCGGTAATCAAATGACAACTCTTTTGTCCGTGGCTAGGAAACTTAACCATCTTTGATTCACGAGCTAGTCAAGTAGAGGCATACTAGTGACACTATGTTTGTCTATGTATTCACACATGTATTATGTTTCCGGTTAATACAATTCTAGCATGAATAATAAACATTTATCATGAAATAAGGAAATAAATAATAACTTTATTATTGCCTCTAGGGCATATTTCCTTCACATAAACTTACCCAACACGCTCGATTAACTCCGGTCGGGCACACCATCAGATCATTCCCGGCCTCAGCTGATCGACACACCATAGTCCTACCTAGGCTCAACAAAGAGGCCAACACGCCAGCCTAAATCCTAAGCGCACAGGGGTCTTGGGCCCATCGCCCTTTGCACTCCTGCACGCTGCTTGGACGACCGAGATCAGTCCTGCATACCTCCTTATATAAGGCAGGTGCTTACGCGGACCACCCGGGCGCGTGTCGCTCAATCGCTGACGTCCGAAGAGCTTTTGGAGAAACGTAAGACGCAGAGTGCCCATAGTCATCCCCGCGTGGTGGTCAGTGCGAAAAGGCCAGAGGCCTACTCAGATCACATATCCAAACCATTAGTGTCTTGGGAGCGCGCAGTAATGATCAATGATCCATGATATGTGGTCCCGTCGCCCCGTCTCACGGACTTACGACAAGGGCTAAGAATGCCCGACCGTGCCGCGTAGTTATCTCGCGGGTACCCTCCAAGTCCACCGGACTCCACATCACTCGCGGGTACCCTCACGGTGAACCCGACTCGCAAGAGACTGTCGGGAACTCAGGTCCACCTCTACCGGGGTGGTACCGCATGTCCCTCCAGTCCTGCAGAAACAGTAACTCTCGCGGGTACCCCTCAGGGCCGACCTGTCTTTAACATGGTTCTGGGGGTAAAGTCAAAGTAACCGTGTGTCCATAACACCAAGGGGGAATCCGAGGAATCACCCTCGATGAATTCCACTTGATGTAACCGTCAAGGTGAACTTGGAGGAATCACCCTTGAGGGTTCACACTTGAGGTGTTGCACAACAGAGTCGTTATCGGGAGTGGTGAAGGAGGAATCACCCTCCGTAGACCACGACCCATTAACTACACTACATAGATCTCATCAGAAGTGCTATACGAGGTATCGCCCTCGCCACTCGATAGTAGCTCTGCAGAGTCGTACAACTAGGGGGTGTGAGGTGATGTGTCAGGCTCTAGACGTCGATCACGTTGATCGAGTCATCGATCATAAAGAGGGGGCAACAGGGACAAGGTGAGGGGTCACTGGTGGATCACTAACCAACCTATACTAAGCATATAGGATAAGCAGGTAGGTAACAATAGCAGGTTACAAAATTAGGCTATGCATCAGAATAGGTACAAATGAACAACAGTAGCAAAATCTAATGCAAGCATGAGAGAGAAGGAATGGGCAATATAGGAATGATCAAGGGGGTTTTCTTGTTTGGAGACTCTACTGAGAGTGGTTGCACGTCAAGGGTGTAGTTGTGCTCGGCAGAAGCGTCAGTCTCGGTGTCTACCGGAGAGAAGAGGGGGGAGAAATAATAAATATAAGGCAAACAAGTGCATTATGATGCATGACATGGCAATATGCAGTGCTAGGGCTGACCTAACGCAGTACTACATGTTATAGAGGAAGCGGGAAAACATTTGAGAATGTTTTCCGGTGTTTGGCATTTTTCTGACAGATGAATCGGACGGGAAGGTTCTATGTTTGCGGTGTTATACGCATGTGAGAGGTATGTGGATGGCATATTCAGATTCGTCTTATTTTTTTATCATTATATATATATAAATTATTTTCATCCGAGTTATAGATTATTTTATATGATTTTCTAAAGTTTTAAACATTTTCTGAAAATCCTGGAGTAATTTGAAAAATAAATAGTACAATAAAATTTTATACACAGCAGCTGCTAGCCACTGTGTATGACATGTGGGCCAGTGGGGCTGAGTCAGCCCAGTCAATTGTTGACCAGTTGACTGGTCAACGAAGTCAAAGGGATGCCAGGGGTCCCACCTGTCAGTAACTGGGACTGCCTAGTTAGTAGGTTTGACTGGTCAACTAACCAGTGGGGCCCATGGTCAGTCTCTGTTAGCTTAACAGGGGTTTTAAACTAAACTAGTTTAACTTAATTAGGGTGCGGGGCCAGGTTGTCAGCGTCTGTATTAGGGGGGGGGGGGGCATTAGCACTAATTGTCGGCCACGTCAGTGGCTTAACGCCGGCGAGGTCGTGCGCTCTCCTCCGGCGACGGCTCGCCGAGCGGTTGGGGGCTACAGATGCGGCGCTAGGAGGCGCGTCAGACGGCAGTTGCGGGGTGGCCGGAGATGGCCTGCAGCGATGCCGGCGTGGAGGCTCCGGCGAGGTCGAACGCGGCACTGACGCGGGGGTTTTGTCCACAGGCTACCAAACAAGCGGCTGAGCATATGGATCGATCGAGCGCGGCGCCGCGCGTGCAACGATGCACGCTGCGCATGCTAAGGCGGCCGGAAACAGTGACAGCAATGACGATGAGCGACGGTGGCTTCGGGAGCTCCTCGGGAACGGCGGCACAGCTCGAAACCGAGCTAACCAAAGGGCCGGGCCGCACCACTACGGTGCCCTGAGCACGCTCGCGTGCTCAGATGACCGGGAGAAGGGCTGCAGCGAGGGCAGCGAGCGCGCCAGCGGAACTGGGCATCGTTAGCAATGGCGATGGCGGCTAGGGACGAGGGACCGAGTGCGGGAGAGACGGGGAATGTGCAGAAGCTCACAACGAGGACGATGAGCTGGTGAGCAAGCTCGGGGAAGGCTGGTTTACGACGTTTCAACGACGGCGATCCACGCGCCCGAGGAACAAGATGAGCTCGATTGTGACTGCGCGGGCTGCACCATTTTGATCCAGAGCGCGCAGTCGATGTAGTCGACGACGAGGAAGCTCCCGGACATGGATCTATCCCGCGGGGAGCTCGGTGGCCGCGAGAACGACGAGGTTCATGGCGTTGGTGGCGTCGGGTGTGCGCGAAGTGGCGGATCTAGGGCGAGAGGAGGGAGACCTGCGAGGGGGAGTGGGCGCAGAAGAACCCCTAGGGGCAGAGGGCATCCTTACCATCGACGAGGAGGCGTGGGATGGCCGACGCGTGCCACATCTGCGCCATGGACGCGCTCGGTTTGTCCACGGGGGGCTCGATGAATAAGAGGAAGGCGGCCGGGGGGAAGTGGCCTGAGGTGGAAGGGGCTTGCACTATGCACTTGTGGCCCAAGTGAAAAGTGGGGCCTTTTCTTTTTCTTTTTCCTTTTTTCTCTTTTCTGTTTTTCAATTTTAGTCTCTGTTTTGCATTTTCTTTTAGTACCAAATGATTTTTTTTTGAAAAAAACTTGGCACATAAATCTAACACAATATCTTGAGATGGAACAAAAAGTTTGGGGTCAAAAGGAGTTGTCTAACCATTTTTAGAAATAGAAAAGGCCAATTTAATTGCTACTGGACTACTAAATTAATTCCCATGGGCATTTTGGGAATTCAAGAGAGGCCGATTTCAAGATGACAATGATCAGGGAAATTTATAGAACAAGGTGGACATTTTATTTTTACTTTCTGAAGAAATAAATATTTGACTTGCATTTTAAATTTGAATTTGAGTTTGGTTTGAAACAAAGTGAGGATTAGCAACTTAATTATGATGACATGGCATCATTAAGCATAATATTACCGTAGCATGATACTGAGGGTGTTACAGACCATCTAGATGTTGCAGGTTGAAGGATGGAAGATTGAGGAAGTGCAGATCCAGGCCCCATGTGCGCTCCTGTCTATGCCTCATGAGCTTACTAAAGTAATCAAGCAGAGCCTTTGCTTTGTCCTCATCATCGGCTAGCGTCTCGGTGCCAAAAGTCAGCGAGGGAATATGATTTTTCCTTCTCCTCCCGTTTGCTCTGAGGTGGAACCATTTTGTATTAGCATCTCCCACTTTGATCTTGGTCACCCTGGATCTTTTTTTTTGCGGACGCGCAAAACTTTGCGCGTTGATGTATTAGAGGAAGAGAAATAGAAGGGCCTGTTTGGATTCTGTCCAGGCTGGCCGCGCCAATGCGAGGGCGAGCCAAAATATTGGCGGCCGTTTTTGTCGCCCACACTTGGCCAGCTTGTTGGCGAGAAATTGAACTGCACAGCGGCAGGCAGCATGGGCACACCAAATTGTTGGCAGCAATCCAAACGACGCCAAAGAATCTGGTCAACGCAAATATTTGGCTTGGCAAGCTGGGGCATCCATCCAAACAGCCTCGAAGCACAGAGAGTCCGGCGGATTGCCGCGGTTACAATCATCCCCACGGTAGCATATGGTGGGTAGCCATTAACACCATGGGGCACCCAACAACGTCCTACATGCTAGAAGGTCCTACCTCCAGAAGTCCGATGTTATATTTGTGTCGAATATTATGTACGCAAGGGGTTACGTGGACTTGGAGTTGTAATTGGTGTGGTTAGGTACGAGTTGTGTAGGAGTCGGACACTTGTATCCTAGGCCTCTTATATACGGAGGGGCACCACACGTTGTAACCCATGACGACTTGATAGCAACAGGTACGCGGGGGAGCCGACGGCTTGTGCCGGCGCCCAGGCGGCCGGTGTTGCGGTATCTTGGGGAGGAGCGCCCGTAGTCAATGCCCCGGGGATGTAGCCATATCGGTAAACCTCGTTAACAAATATCGTGCCTCGGTGTGTCGTCTATGATCTTGCATTAGCGTTTTATTCTAACATCCGACAACCCCCTCGCACCAGAAAGTCTCCATAGCTCAACCTCATCACTGATGCGATGACAAAGCTCTCTAGCAACGACCGCTGACCGCTGGAAGACACGACTATTACACTCCTTCCATAGCATCTAGATGATGAGGAGGGAAAGCGAATCAAAACCCTTCCTCCGCTCCTTCGGGATCATCGCACGACTGGCTGGCCACCACTCTATGAGAGTTGCATCCATGGTGGGCACCAACTGGCCGAGGTCGCACCGTGCGAGGGCAGAGTGCCACACCTCCATGGCAAACACACAGCCCAATGCCAGGTGGTCTGCAGTCTCAGCCTCCTGCTCGCATAGTGGGCACATGACGTGGGACTGGAGGCCGTGTCGAAGGCGTCTGTCTGCCGTCCAAATCCGACGCCTCATCGCTAGCCAGAAGTGAAGCTGGCACTTGGCCGGGGCCCAAGTCTTCCAAAGGGCCCGACCGCATGGGAACCTCTCAAGTCACCCTGGATCTTTGTCGCCATCTGATTCGGTCGAGCGCTACAAAACCCAGCAATTTAGGGCCTGTTCGGCAGCTCCCCAACTCCCAGCTTCCTCGAATCGAGCTGGCCCGAACACCCTGGCTCCACGAACCTAGCTTCTGGGATGTGTGGCCTGGCTACGTGCAAAAACTGGGAGCTGCTCGTTTGGAGATCCCAGAAAACGCAAAAGCTGGAGTTCACTTTTATTACGAGGATGTGCCACCGCCAAGTGACATACCTGTTCGATAGATAGGCTGGAGAAGTCTCGATACATCTCGATCCCCATTCTCCTCCTCCTGTATCCCCACCGGCTAGTCCAACCCTAGCTGCCAGACATCCCGCCGCCGCATCCTCACCGGTCAACTTCGTCCGGCAACCTCGACCCCACCCCGAAGAAGGTCTCGTCCTCGAGCAGCCCTTCTTCGTGACGCTCGCGACTCCTTCAAGCTCGCCCCATTCCGCCCCCACCTGACAGCAGCCAGCACCCCCGCCGTCGGCGACGTTGCTCCTCTGCCCCGCCATCGCCACTCGAGAAGCTCAAGGTGAGCTCGTGCAGATGTGCAACCTCACCACTCTCCATTCAGTTTATTTTACATTGAGTTACAGGCCATTTGGTCCAGATTTTTGGATGTCCAGATGCACAATCCTTTGTAAATAAGATGAACTTTTCTGAATGAGAGCATACATATTTGTAGACGAGAGCTATCATTTGGTTCAGATTTATAGATGGGGGCTATGATTTTTAGATTTATAAGTGAAATAGTCCCTGTACAGAATTATAGATGTAATAGACTCTGTATATGTTTATAAATGAGATATTCCATATACATACGTACAGATTTATAGATGAAATAGTCTCTGAATATGTTTATAAATGAGAGCATACAGTTGTTTTTATGACATGAATCTTTATATATATGAGAGCATACAATTTTATTAGCACACACAAAGTGACATGGACTTTTATATAGAGTTGTTGAAAATGGTTGCCGAATGGACTATTGAGAACACTTGGATTATCACCGAGTTGTTTGTCCAGCAAGTGAGAGCTGGAAATAGGCCAAATACTCACTTGACCTCCAATGCATATGATGAGGTGGTGAGGCAATTCAAAATAAGAACAGGGTTGGAGTACACAAATGATCAATTGAAGAACAAATGGGACAAACTAAGAGGTGAATATGGTGTATTCAAGAAACTTAAGTTGAAGGAGACAGGAGCGGGATGGGACACAGAGCGCAACACAGACAGGAGCGGGATGGGACACAGAGCGCAACACTGTGAAACAAGATGCTGAGTGGTGGAAGAAGGCAAAGATAGTGAGTTTTCATCCTCATTTTGTGCATATCATATCTTTCTTCATATTACTAGTTGTTGACAAAGGTTGTCTTGTTTGTATATTTACAGGACATTCCAGGTTGTTACAAGTTCAGGAAGCATGGACTTCGCAATGAAGAGAACTTGCGCATCATGTTTGAAGACATCACAAGTGACGGTTCCGATCATTGGAATCCGACTTCTGGCATCCCCCCTACTTCTACTGCACTAATATCAAGTGCCATAAATCTTGAGCAAATAGAAGATGTTGATCTGTTGGAAGACCCCGAAGAGGCCCCATCTCCTATTACACCAAAGGTTAATAAGAGGCTTGGCAAGATCATTTGTGACACAAACAAGAAACCCAAGACCGCACAAGTGATGCAGGAGCAGATTACAATGATCGGGGACATTTGTAAGGAATCACATTCGTCGTTTCAGTCGTTCTTTAAGCACGATGACACCACCTCTGTTGCATCTGTTATGAAGGAAGCAATTGCTTGTGGTGCAATAGAAGGCAGCGATGAGCACTTCATTGCCTCTGAGCTTTTCATCAAGAGAGAGAAAAGGGAGATGTTTCTGAGCATGAGTGTTCACACTCGTTTGGGTTGGCTAAAGAGGAAGTTCCTTGTCAAGTACGGGAACTAGTAGTTCCCAGTTTATGCCATATGTGTGATGGTTGCTTATGTCCTGTGCTACCGAACCATTTTATTTACTATGTCAGTGGTTGAACAATATTTTAAGTACTCACTCTTGAACAATTGTTTCCTATATGGCTTGTAATAACTGGATCGATAATATTTATGTATGGAGTGGAGTTTCGTCTTCATATTTCTTGTTCTCCATGCTAACCATTGTCTGTTAACTCATTGGCTTTGTATGTGCAGATGTCATCTGACAGTGAAAGTGACAATGAAAACTATTATGAAATGAAGAAAAGAATGATTCGTGCCCATGCACAAGAAATGAACATTATGTATCTGAGTGCATCAACCATATTTGGGAAGTATTGTGACAATTGGGTGATGAAGGCCAATCCTAGGACATCTATCTTGAGTGGATTTGGATGGTTGCAGGAGACTATCGGTACACCCGGAGAGACATTCACCATGCTGAGAATGAAGGCGACGGTATTCTTTGAACTTCATGACTTGTTGAAGGATAAGTATGGGCTCGGCCATTCCCCATTCGTTAGTAGTTATGAGTCTCTTGCTATGTTCCTGTGGACCTTGGGTGGGTGTGAATCAAATAGAAGAACCCAAAACCGTTTCAAACATTCCGCAGATACAATCCACCGCAAATTCCATGAGGTACTACTTTGTGTCGTGAAGATGTCTGCTGACTACATCAAGCCTAAGGACCCAAATTTTAGGACCATAAATCCAAGGATTCTGAATGACAGGAGGGCTTATCCACACTTGAAAGACTGCATTGGTGCAATAGATGGGACTCACATTAGGGCTTCTATTCCTGAGGCCGGACAAGTGAGGTACATCGGAAGAACCGGAGCAATAACTCAGAATGTGATGGCAATATGTGACTTTGATATGCATTTCACTTATGCTTCTATTGGTCAACCTGGTTCTATGCATGACACAACTGTGCTATATACCGCAATGCATATGGACAAGGATACCTTTCCCCATCCTCCAAAAGGTGAGCTTTTTTACTTGTTGCAAGTTATGTCATATATCCAACAACTTACATTCATTACTCTGTATGTTATTTAGGCAAGTACTACCTTGTAGACGCTGGCTATCCTAATAGTATTGGATATCTTGCACCCTACAAAGGAGAAAGGTATCATGTCCCTGACTTTCAAAGAGGCGCACCACCGAATACTCCTAAGGAGAAGTTCAATAGGATCCATTCATCCAAACGCAATTGCATAGAGAGAACCTTTGGAGTTTGGAAGATGAAATGGCAAATACTTTTGAAGATGCCAAGCTACTCAATTGAAACCCAAAAGATGATAGTTGCTGCTACTATGGCATTGCACAACTATGTTCGCTTCCATGACAAATCAGATCTCCACTTTGTTCGATGTGATAGGGATCCGGATTATGTGCCAACAATTCCTGAACGGTATAGGAAGTTTGCTGTTCCGACAAATGCTTCAGATACATCTACTTCGGAGGAAAATGGTGTTGACATGGATCTGTTTAGGAACCAACTTGCTACTGATATTGCTCTAGGTTGGTGAAGTACATGTTAGGAACATGTACCACTTTTGATTTGCAAACTTATGCAAATATTGTGCCCTTTGTTATATGAAATACGTGCAGACTGTCTTGGTCCTTAAGATATGTGTTGCCATATATGTATTTTCATTCAAAATACATTTATGTTTAATAATTTATAATTTATATGCAGAAAGTATTGCAAACTACCCTTTATAGTTCTCTGTTAGTAAAAAAATGCACAGAAAAGAAAAGGCAACTCTTTGCCCCAGCGAATCTGGCCATCTCTGTTAGAGAAAGAAAGCAAAGAAAAAGGAGAAAAACGCTGCCTGCCAGCGAACTAGGCTGAAAAATGCGCCCCAGGCACTCCAAACCAGGCCTTTAGCCATCTTTTCAGCCCCTAGGAACAGGGCCTCACGTGGATTTCTATCCAGCCTCCATCTTGGGCTCACTTCGGCCTCTCCTCAATGTCCAATAAGGCCGAATCCCACTGAAGATGGCTGGCAGCCCATCTATGACAATCGAAACCTGGAGCTGAGACACCGAACGGATTTCTAAGCGCTAGCGCTCGCGTGGGAAGCTGGCGATCGAAAAGAGAAGCTGGATTTGAGGATTTATTGGAGTTGGGGAGCTACCGAACAGGCCCTTAGCCTTGAGATCTCTCCTTAAACCCCTTTCATCCTCGGATAGCTGACTACTTTCCTGGGCAAGGTCCGGCTTGAAAATCACTTCATTTGCAATGTCCTCTTGTATCCTTCTATTTTTTTTCTCTCTCAAATCTTTGTTCCATTTCCTCAGGGGTGAAGTGGTTCTAGAAAGTTTGATATGAAGCACTCGGATGGCATCAGTGGAAATTACCTCCTTGTTCCAAGCCTGCTGAACCACTTGCTGAAAACCCCCAATTTATTGTGTTGGGCTTTATTAGCGGCTTTGGCTTGGCCTTGTAATTCTGAACCATTTGTTGTACCCATTAACTTAGATCGGTGAGACAAAAAAAACTTCAAACCCTGCCTGTCACATAATAGTACTATCATATCACTGAACATGTTCCAATGTTGGTGTGGGGACCTGGTGCATGCTGACTGCAGTTCAGTCCTCCACTTAATCTGATAATGATTTATTTTTCTGGTCCCAAACAAAAACCTTGCCCTGATCCAAGCGTGAAAATGCGTCGTCGGTCAAAGAGTACCCACAACTAGTTGCATGGGTCGTACCCCTGGTCGTGCCTTTTCACTTTCATGACAAGGATGGATATGAATATATGTGGGGCATGCGTGACAAAGAACATAATGTCTCCATCAGAAGAATGTCCTTCTAGCATGGGCCCAGAGCTTGAGAAAATTGCGTATTCCTTGCCTTGACTAGTAGTGGAACTTGACCACTCTGCACTCCCCAATGTCTGATTATTTTTGCGTATCAGACCACCTACATGAACGAATTGCTAGAAAGGACCGGCAAGCCGGGCAAGCGACCACAGCCTGCCAGGTAACAGGAATCCCCTCCTTCGACCGAAAGCTCAAGCAGAGTGAAGAGAAGAATCCAGGCAGAAAGCAGAGCATCTAACGCAGACGTGTCATACTTGCAGCGTTGAGAATCCATTCGTGCTTATATTTCTCTATCCGTCCAGGGGTTGAGGCTTGTCTCCTCGGAGCTTGGGTGGTATAGATCTCTCTTTCCCTATCCTTGGTGGTATGTAGACTGGTAGCATACAGGAGGACTGATTAGGATGCATGCATGGCTCTCGTTTTCTCTTGTCCTACGCTGCTATCAGGAGACACTGCTAACAAGACATGTGTTGGATTCTTCGTTTCCTGTGCAACCCAACTGACTAGGACAGAGCACTTCACAGGAGAAGAGACCTTTCGGTTGGTTCTGGTTGGCCCTTCGAATTCTTTCTAACAAGAGGCCACAAACTCGATCGGTCGCAATATTAGGTCCAGCATGTAAGAACTTGAACTTTTGGTTAGATGGAAATAGGTGTTCGTTCGGATGAGGATGCATTTCGAACATAATAATGGTGATGATTTTTTTTCCCAAGGAATAATAATGGTGATGATGATGAGGCGGCGGCAGCAGCAGCAAAGTGGGAGCAGAATAGATACGCCCACTACTACTAAAGATTGTCCTGCCCATTGTTTGTTTAACCTTTTTTGTTTGAAAGAAAGAAAGAAAAGGAACTATATGGTAGAAACAGGAAAGGGAGATTAAATTATGCAGAAAAGGAAGTATATGGTAGAAACAGGAAAGGGAGATTAAATTATGCAGTAAAGCCTTTATCGCCGTTATTCTTTATTTATCTTTTTTTGCCAATGCTATCTCATAGATACTTAAGTTCTGGAAACATTCCTTATAGGCTACATACTGGATTCCTGGTGCGATAGATTTACTTGATTGGCATTTCTGTACTTTACTACTACATGTTGCCATCCGTAATTCTCGATCAATTTGAAGAAGAAAAAGGATGATCCCACGCACTGAAAAGGGAGCTAGTGTGAATATTACTTTTCCTACAGAAATTAACAAGTTCTTATCCTCCAAAATGGGTCCACAAGGACTTCCTCGGGTCTTTAGAAAAGCGACTTTTTCTCGGTCAAGACGGGGAGTGAATTCAGAGATAATGAAGTTGGCGAGCTAATCTTTTAAAACAAGCCTAGGAAACCCTTCCAACAAATAATATTGCAATGGGAAAATCCACATTAAAATAATTCAATATAGGCTTATGCTTAGTGTCATTGTATATAACCAAAAAGCAATCCAGCTCCAGTTCATACATACTGTGGTACTGCACCCTCGATATACATACATAATTCTTTTGTGTGTGAATCAAATGGAACTTTGGAGCAACAAGTGACATAAACAGATTTAACAGAACATGGCTTAAAATACAAATGTAGTGAGAGAATATAGCTTGTTATCACTGGGATAAAATTATAATCAAGAAAAATAATGATTCTAGAATTATGATGGGATAGCAACAAGCAAGAAAAGATAAAATATGCCGGAGAGCAACACGCAATAAACAATACTAATAATTGAGTGGCAGTAATAGACAAACCGATAATTTGTGGTGCCATGGTCATCATGAAAGGCACATCTTGGGAAGATCTAACACACAGGGCAGTGGACAGTGACCTATAGCTTGTCTATCGCTGATTGTCGTTTCAATATCAGGGAACATATTCGACTATATCAATATCAGCGGGATGGCTGGAACCAACAAACCCACTTGGTTTCTTCAACAAAATATAGACTAGATTAGCTGGTGCACTTGCTCCAATAATTTGTACAAAAAGAAAGAAAGAGAGCCTTTTTCAAAGTAGCATCAGCATAGATGCTTAAAAGTGTGATGGTGTAGCCTGGTTGAGCATGTTGCGCACAACGGTGAAGGAATACATACATGGTGCCTCGGGTGATTATTCCTTGCTTATGCTAGTCGATGGGGAAGGGAAGCACGGTCCCCTTGAGAAAAACTGGGGCTCTAAGAGCATCTCCACTAGCGCCTCCAACAGGCCTTCCCCAGGTGTTTTTGCCGCGCCGGCACCGAAAAAACGGTCCAGTCCCCCCCCCCCCCCCCCCCTCCCCCAAGCCCGTTTTTCGCCAGCTTGGGCCGAAACCAGACAGAACCCGGCGCCCTGGGGGGCACCTGGGGCGTCGGCACAAGCGAAAAGGGCGCGTGGGTCCGCCCTGTCGGCGAGTCGAGCGCCTCTTCCCGCCGTTTCTTCCCGCCGTGAAGAGAAGACCGAGGCGCGGTGGTCGGCGTTGATGTCGACCAGCGCCGTCAAGCTCAACCTACTCCGGACCAACGTCGCCGCGAAGAAGAGGAACACCGACCTGGCTTTCCTGCTGGGCGGGGCGGACATGCTCCAGAGCACCGACGAGGCGGTCAAGGCGTGGTACAGGGCGCATGTTGGGCTCATCCTGAACCAGCTTCCCTCGACGACGCCGCCCACACCCACGCACACGCCGCCGCCGCCGCCAAGCCCGACTGATGATGCCGCCAAGCCCGACTGATGATGCCGCCGAGACTGCCCGCGGCACAGAAGCCACGCCGCCAAGCACAGAGACCCCGTCAAGCCCGCGCACGCCGACTCCACCGACGCCGGAGGCCGACCTCGCCGCCTGATGCGCGCTTCCGTCCTTTCTGCTTTTTGTACGCCAAACTTTTCATTTGATCGCCGATCTACTGGCCGCTTGATCGCCGGATTGTGACGTCTATTTTGTGCGCGGGAATGACTACGTTTGAATTTGTCGTGGCTGGGGGGCGGCGCCGGGGGGCGTGGCTGGGAGTTAGGCCACCCCCAGGGGCCGAACTAGGCTGGAGATGCTCTAACACCCATAACTTTTCGAAATCACATCTGGCTAATATCAGATCAACCAACTCCCAGTTTCAGTTCAACACTATGCTGACACCTGAATGCTCACCTGGCTCTTTCCATGCGCATGAAACCCTATGCTGAAAGATGGTAGGGCCCATATAAATGCCATGAGATTTAGAAGATCTATCTGCTCATCGGCTACTTAATTAAGTAGTGTAAAGCTCTCGTCGCAATAAAATAAAATAAATAAATAGAGAGACAGAGTAGGTAAAGCTCTTAACAGAAAACTTTCGGTACCCCAGCCCAAAGGGTATGGCCCGGAATCCGAATCAATGAGTCACCATGAAGTACGTGGGGCATTCAACCTGAGATGCCCGTTACAAGATATAACGAGACAAATGGACTTGATTGCTTCTTCCTGCAAGAAGTAGGCTGTTAAACTTGACCCACTCAAATCACTCCAGTACCTGGGCACTTGGCTCTGAGCTTAAAGCTCGGACTCCTCCCAGTCTTCGTCTAACATACACCTCAAAGAAGAAATGTCAAAGGAAGGCAGTAGCACCACAAGCTTCTCTCTCCCTTTCCTGGTAAGTTCATGTCATGACGCTCTTCTTCCCATGTACACATGGTTGACTTGTAAGTCTTTCTCTGCTTCTTCCTCTTCTTTGCTTCACTTGATTGCTTGCCTTCCTTTAGAGTAGCTGCTGTGCGTGTTCATCTTCTTGAGAAATGGTCGCGTGTTTTCTTTCTCTGAGGTTGTTTCTTCTATTGCTTCCCTAGTGATTGTGGAGGTTTCTTTTCACCAAAACACTACTGGAGCATGGCGCAGTAGATATAGATTATGCTCAGAAGCTTCTACCTGCAGAACTAAATGAGTAGGAAATTGAGTGTAGTCGCCGGAGATGGCGGGGCCCGACAGGAAGGGGGAAGGGGGCGTCCTGGGAAGTCCTCTGGAGGGGCAGCATGCGGCTGGCAAGCTCGGTCGAGCCGCTGGCAGTGAATTTGCTGGGAGGTGTGCCAGGGCAGACGCTGTGTGGTAGTGGTGCTGCTGAGTGCAGTGGAAGCATGGTGCTGCGTACAGCGGCGTGGGCTGCTCCTGCGCAGGCGCAGAGGTGTGTGGGCGTGGCAGCGCAAGGAGCTGTGGTTTAGTGGGCGGCGGCTGGGCTTCATCTTCGTCCTGGTGCTGAGGTGCTGCTTGAGCTGGAGTTGCCGCTGATTCTGCTGATTGGAGAAAGTGGAGGTGTTGTGCTGCTGCTGCTGGTTGGAGTTGGTGCTCCTGGGGCAGTGGCTACTGGGAAGCTTCGTGATACTAGCGTGCCTAGAAAAGGTTCTCATAGCTAAACTGAGTAGCTGAAGTGGGTAATCCTGGGGGTGGTGTGGCTGCTGATTGCAGAGAGAGCTGCTGCTGCTGGGTACTCCTCTCCTCCTCTGTCTACAGAGAGAGACAAAGTCCATTTTGGATATCAGTCATGAATCTTGATACTGACGTTCTTAATAAGTACTACTAACAAGTTGTGAATTTGGGGAGGTTGCCATGTTATTGCAAAAAAAAAATGACAGGAAAAACATGTTTATTTTGGCTCAATTTTTCTCCCCATAATATATCAAGATGCTTCTTAGCTAGCAAAGTATCCCGTTATGTCTGAGATTCCGGCATTTAGAATAAGTTATCTCACTGCAGTTTGCAACTGAGAAGCAATCAAGATGATTGATAGGTTGCAATTGAACCCTATTTTCATCGTTGCAGGTAGGATTTAGTTAACCTGAATCTTCCTTCCTGCTTTTCAGCTGTAGGTTCTGTAAAAATTCTCTCTGTAAATTGATGGCTTGATTCTTTGTGATTTTTCATTCTTCTCAGTTCGCTCTGCTGGTCTTCTCATGCGCTTCATTTTTCTTTTCAGTAATGCAGCTACCTGCCACTGATTCAGAATAAATTGAGCGCTTCTGTGTTCCATCGAGCAAACAGATACAGATTAAATCAAGCAGTGTTTCTATTCCCAAAAAACAAAACAAATTGAAAATAGCTTCAGAAAGCATGAAGCTAGTAGCTTTTGGATTAGTTTTATTGGGGTGCCTCCAATCTTTGGCAGCTCCTGACAACCAAGGTAAAGCCCTTATATTTTGACATATAAATATCTTTGACACATCAGGCATTATTCTACAAGGTCCACACTCGGTAAGGCAATGTCATATTTAAATTGATTTTTTTTTACTCCAAGCTATCTATTTGACTGGAGTATCAGTTGGAGATTTGTCTTCCAGCCTTATAGTTAGACAAGTATATTCCGTATACAACAATATAGTTGCCATAGTAATCCTACGGAACTCTGGTGTTGTAATTGGGGCATAAAAAGATATAACATATACAGAAATTTTCTAAGCAATTTCTCATCGAATATTGATTATTTTCTTTCAATGAAGTGGCCTACCTTTGGTTTGCTTTGCATCAGTTAAGCTATCCAGATTGCAAGTGAAACACTTAACAGGTGTCAACTCAGAAGGATTGGCCATTTTCCATTCTCTTGCATTTAGTGCCTACCTCGTAAGACTGCAAACAAAATGACCTTTTTTCTAATCTCAGTCATAGCACTGTATGAAATGAGGATGATGCTCACTGACAGCCGCGGTGTCTTGAAAGACTGGAACAATAACCAAGTGAGCCCCTGCTATTTTGATAATGTTAGATGCGATCAAGATGGCAGCGTTATTGGAATGTAAGTGAAAGAATCCATCTCAAATGCGTACTTCAAGAAAATTCACATTCTGGTCTATGAACATAGTGAAGTGAAATCTTCAATACTTCTAGTAAAACATTTCTGAAGTGCTTGATGCCAACTTCTAGTTAGATCACTCAAACTTCTCATAACAGAACAATGGTTTTACTTCAACAGGACATTCTTCATGCTCTACTATCTCCTACTTTTACTATTATAATACAGTTCACTAGCATTTACTTGTGTCCACGTGACTGTGCCTTTTCTCATTTCCAAATATGCAGAACTTTGAGCTCCTCAGGGTTAAGTGGAATTTTATCACCCAGCATTGCAACGTTAACAACTTTACAGCAGCTGTAAGTTCAGTTATCTACTATTGCAAATATGTTACATTTCAAGATTATTCTTTATAAAAAAGAGTACTGCACCAAACACTGGTGGTTGTTTCTTGTTGTAACTGAATTCAATGAAAAGATCCGGAAATAGCGAATAATGAGAAATTCATTTATAGGACATTTCGTGCTCATTTCCAAATTACTGCTTAGCTATTCCCATCATCTGGTAACCACAGGATGATCCCAATCTCCTTTTAGTCAAAGATAAATCTCACTGCTCCTTCCAAAATGGATGACATTTTCTAATTATGATATGGTTTCAGGTTATTGGATGGTAACAGCATAACTGGAGGAATTCCACAGGAGTTAGGGAACCTATCAAACTTAATGACCCTAAAACTTGGAAGAAACAGCTTAAATGGCTCGATACCTGAATCTTTTGGTTTTCTATCAGAACTCCAAAATCTGTAAGTCAGCCCATTACTCATGTTATCATGACTGAACCACAACTCTAACAATGTTATAACTTGGACAGGGATCTAAGCGAAAATCTGTTGATTGGCAACATTCCAAACTCTTTGTCAAATCTTTCATCATTGAATAATATGTAAGTTGACCTTTTCATGCTAACAAATCCATAAAACTTTTCTAATAGTGAACATCATCAATAATATTCATTGTTACTACATTTTCACATAAATAAAGGATATCTTTATTATCTTATGTAATATCATAACTCATTGTGTTTTGCAGTAATCTCGCATATAACAGTCTTAGTGGTGAAATACCAGAACAGCTACTTCAGGTGTCCCAATATAAGTATGACATATCTTTAGTATTATCAGAATATATTATACAAACAATTTCATGTGTACCACTTTATGTTTTATATAATAAGTGAAATCAAGTCTTTACAGCTATACAGGCAACCATTTGAATTGTGGCCAGCACTTAATTTCATGCAATGGAAGCACTAATAAGACAGGTGATTTAGATAGCAACATAGCAATCCATATTGAACCCTACATTTGGAGCAAGAAACTACATACATTGTCAAACTAAATGCTTGGTAATACCAACAGGTGGATCAAGCAACTCCACTGTTAAGGTGATTCTTGGAAGCATTGGCGGAGCAGTCGTTCTCATTGTTTCTGTAGTTCTATTCCTGCTATGGTGGCAAAGAATGCGCCACCGTCCTGATATATACATTGATGTTGCAGGTTCGTTCAGCAAGATCACTATGTTATTTTCAAAATTACTATAATTAAACTTTCAACAATATTACCATACCAGAAAGGACTCTGAACATTTTTCAACCAAGACATGATAAATATTTACAACATTTTTAGGTCAGCATGATCACAACCTAGAGTTTGGGCAGATAAAGCGTTTCTCATGGAGAGAGCTCCAGACTGCGACCAATAATTTCAGTGAGCAAAATGTTCTCGGCAAGGGCGGTTTCGGTAAGGTGTACAAAGGAGTGCTTCCAGGTCCAGACAGCAAGAAGGTTGCGATCAAACAGCTATTTGAAGTGGGTAGTCCTGAAGGCGAAATGGCTTTCCTCAGAGAAGTGGAATTGATAAGCATTGCTGTGCATAAGAACATATTAAGATTAATAGGATTCTGCACGACACCGACAGAGCGGCTCTTGATATACCCCTTCATGGAAAATCTGAGTGTCGCTTCCCGGTTAAGAGGTCTGCTAAGCTAAGATATCTCTTCATCACATGAGTTTATTCATGTCTATTTAATTGGCCCTTTTTTTAGGTGTGTCAGCTGAGTTGATGCATGCAATTGTACTGTAGTGTATTGCCAGAAACTTGGACTGCATGTTATGTGTTGAATAAGAGAGAAAACAGAAATCATGAAGAATTCAATTATCTCTAACTTTTATACCAGACACTACAGATTTTCATTATATGTTCTTTTCAGATAATAATATAGCATATAATTCATTTGTGCAACATACTGCTGACAAAACTTAACAATACGCAGATATAGGACTTAATGAACCAATATTAGATTGGACGACAAGAATGATGATCGCACTTGGAGCTGCCCGTGGTTTGGAATACCTTCATGAGCACTGCAACCCCAAGATCATCCACCGCGATGTCAAGGCTGCCAACGTCCTACTCGATGGGAACTTTGAGGCAGTCATAGGAGACTTTGGGTTGGCAAAGATGATGGACATGGGGAGGAACACTGTGACGACAGGGGTCCGTGGGACAATGAGCCACATAGCTCCCGAGTACTTTAAGACCGGGAGGCCATCAGTGAAGACGGATATATTTGGATATGGTGTTATGTTATTAGAGATTGTGACAGGCGAGCGTGCAATTTTCCCCGACTTCCTCGAAGGAGCTGGCGAGGTCATGCTCATCGATCAAGTAAGATAGTAATACATTATAGAACTGCTTATAAGTACCCCAAAAAAGATTATAGGTGTTACTGAAAGCTTATGAAACTAAGAAACTAAAAGCATTCTGAAACTCAGTCAGTGTTGCTCACCTTAATAATTAATATGGGCAGAAATTAGGTGCTTAGAATGGAAGATGTTTAACGTCCCGTATGAACAATGCCTTGCACTTTCCAGTAAAATTTGGCTTGCACGCTCACATAGTTGACTCATATGAGGTTGCTTGATTAATCTGAAGGTGAAACTGTTGATGCAAGAAGGGCGATTGGAAGAAATCGTAGACCGCAATATAGGCTGTGGATATGACTTTCAAGAACTAGTAAAAATTATTCAAGTAGCACTCCTCTGCACCAATATTGACCCTTGTCAACGCCCTGCTATGTCGGAAGTTGTGCATATGCTGGAAGAAAAAATTGTTCCGGAAGATCAGTGGGAGGAGTGGCAGCAAGCTGAGCTTACCCGTCGGCAGCAGTACGAAAATAAGCAGCACCACAAATTATTCACCTTCAGTGAGGAGTCACTGAACATCTATGAAGCCGTTGAGCTATCTGGAGGCAGATGAGCTGCAAGATCATCAAAACTCATCATGATGTTCACTTGTTTCTTCATTAGAAAGAGTGAAAGGAAATATAGAACTCAAAAGTGCATTTTATAGATGCTATCTGAAGTACAGAATCAAAACAAAGTTTTGCGAGACTCTATACAATCATTAGCAGAATTATGTATAAGTAACTGTACCTAGTATGTGGTGTTGTGACACAATGTTGTACTTATACATCTATCTCAGACATTACTAACATCTGTATGCGTGTATATAATCTATAAACAGACATATTTGATTTTACCTGTGTGCACACGTCTTGCATAGGAAATTTTCTGATGACTATTATTGCTTATTATTAAAATTTGGGTGTTATATAGTCCTTATGTAAGGGCCAGCCTATCCAACTTTATTTTTGAACTGTATTATTGCTTATTAGATATGCTTGGCATGTAATATCTTGAAAGTTTAGCCAAAAGTCCAGCAGCATGCATTTTTCAAATTCCAAACTACAGATAAATCAACCAACCAACGATGGCCTAAGAGAACTGCACAGCAATGTGTTTCCCCCACAAACATCCGAAATTGAAAGGGTAACTCGAGCAATGAAAGTGACCATCAATAAAGATAAAACCAACAAAGAAACTCCAAAATCAAGATATTACTTATTATACAAGGAAACATGTTGCCAGGCGTCAATCTAGATGAAGTGGTTTTCCTTAAGAAGTTAGCGTACATGTGTAGATTACAAGCAATGATCATATGGAGCTCAACAACAAACATGTCCAGTGAGGACCCATAAGAGGTCAAGACTGAGAAAGACATTTTCACTGCAGCCAACAACTGTGGTGCAGCTGACATTATATAATAACATAACCGTGTAGGCGCCACCAGTCCCCTTAAATACCAGCAAAGATCAAGATTTTGCTGACTAGGCATGAATTTCCCGAGTTATGGGCATACTTGTCTGTTTTGGTCAGTTTTCAGGTTGTTCTTTCATTGAAAGGGACCTTTCACAGTATTACTTGCAATTGTTAGATATTTTAACTAGAAAATTCCCGGTTTTTGCAAGACAATTTCTGATATCCAACCAGCTTGACATTGGGGATTAGGATAAGAGCCCTCGTGGGAGACAAGCATCCAAAGCCCAGCTGCATGCAGTTGCCGTATCTGGAATAGTTTTAGAGCCAGTGAGGGCAGCCAATGTCAACAAAGAGCGAGGTTCAGATACCAAGAATCATGTCTGCAGAAAGTAGA
Source organism: Triticum timopheevii (assembly GCA_963921465.1). Taxonomy (NCBI): domain Eukaryota; kingdom Viridiplantae; phylum Streptophyta; class Magnoliopsida; order Poales; family Poaceae; genus Triticum; species Triticum timopheevii. The sequence goes on from OY997274.1 coordinate 108,577,294, forward strand.
ATAAAATTCATGAAAATTTATGATGTGCAACGTTCAAATCTGCAGCACAGCTATGTTAAATGAATACTATTTGCATTTACAACAACAACAACAAAGCCTTTAGTCCCAAACAAGTTGGGGTAGGCTAGAGGTGAAACCCATAAGATCTCGCAACCAACTCATGGCTCTGGCACATGGATAGCAAGCTTCCACGCAACCCTGTCTGTAGCTAGCTCTTTGGTGATACTCCAATCCTTCAGATCTCTCTTAACGGACTCCTCCCATGTCAAATTCGGACTACCCCGCCCTCTCTTGACATTCTCCGCACGCTTTAGCCTTCCGCTATGCACTAGAGCTTCTGGAGGCCTGTGCTGAATATGCCCAAACCATCTCAGACGATGTTGGACAAGCTTCTCTTCAATTGGTGCTACCCCAACTCTATCCCGTATATCATCATTCCGGACTCGATCCTTCCTCGTGTGGCCACACATCCATCTCAACATACGCATCTCCGCCACACCTAACTGTTGAACATGTCGCCTTTTAGTCGGCCAACACTCAGCGCCATACAACATTGCGGGTCGAACCGCCATCCTGTAGAACTTGCCTTTTAGCTTTTGTGGCACTCTCTTGTCACAAAGAATGCCAGAAGCTTGGCGCCACTTCATCCATCCGGCTTTGATTCGATGGTTCACATCTTCATCAATACCCCCATCCTCCTGCAGCATTGACCCCAAATACCGAAAGGTGTCCTTCTGAGGTACCACCTGGCCATCAAGGCTAACCTCCTCCTCCTCACACCTAGTAGTACTGAAACCGCACATCATGTACTCGGTTTTAGTTCTACTAAGCCTAAACCCTTTCGATTCCAAGGTTTGTCTCCATAACTCTAACTTCCTATTTACCCCCGTCCGACTATCGTCAACTAGCACCACATCATCCGCAAAGAGCATACACCATGGGATATCTCCTTGTATATCCCTTCTAACCTCATCCATCACCAAAGCAAAAAGATAAGGGCTCAAAGCTGACCCCTGATGCAGTCCTATCTTAATCGGGAAGTCATCAGTGTCGACATCACTTGTTCGAACACTTGTCACAACATTATCGTACATGTCCTTGATGAGGGTAATGTACTTTGCTGGGACTTTGTGTTTCTCCAAGGCCCACCACATGACCTTCCACGGTATATTATCATAGGCCTTCTCCAAGTCAATGAACACCATATGCAAGTCCTTTTGCTCCCGATATCTCTCCATAAGTTGTCGTACCAAGAAAATGGCTTCCATGGTCGACCTCCCAGGCATGAAACCAAACTGATTTTTGGTCACGCTTGTCATTCTTCTTAAGCGGTGCTCAATGACTCTCTCCCATAGCTTCATTGTATGGCTCATTAGCTTAATTCCACGGTAATTAGTACAACTCTGAACATCCCCCTTGTTCTTGAAGATTGGTACTAATATACTCCGTCTCCATTCCTCTGGCATCTTATTTGCCCGAAAAATGAGGTTGAAAAGCTTGGTTAGCCATACTATCGCTATGTCCCCGAGACCTTTCCACACCTCAATGGGGATACAATCAGGGCCCATCGCCTTGCCTCCTTTCATCCTTTTTAAAGCCTCCTTGACCTCAAACTCCTGGATTCGCCGCACAAAACGCATGCTGGTCTCATCAAAGGAGTCGTCCAGCTCAATGGTAGAACTCTCATTCTCCCCATTGAACAGCTTGTCAAAGTACTCCCGCCATCTATGCTTAATCTCCTCGTCCTTCACCAAGAGTTGGCCTGCTCCGTCCTTGATGCATTTGACTTGGCCAATAATATTTGCATTTACAAACACAAAAAAAAGGGCAGCCCGGTGCATGTAGCTCCCGCTTGCGCAGGGTCCGGGGAAGGGTCCGACCACTTTGGGTCTATAGTACGCAACCTTTCCCTGCATTTACAAACACAACTACCCTAAAAAAAACTTTGCCTGATAACGTCTACAGAAAGTGGAACAGGACTCAGGAGAACTATGGATGCGTCTTTTTTTGTGAGAAAAATATGCCCGGCATCGCAGTGCAACTATGTTAAGTGGATCATATTTGCGTTTACAAACACAACTACCCTGTAAAAACTTTGCCTTAAGTAATAAGGATGTGAACAAGGAAGCTGTGAATGAAATTATGATCATGTGAAGAATAGTAATCAAGAAATTTAAAGCTAACAACTATGCTCTAAGGTGAACGCAGAATAACAGTGAGAATAAATTTCAGAACCTTGCAACTTCTTACAAGAATTTTCTAAAGGAGAACCGAGACAGCTGAATTTTTGGCCATGTGGTGCAAAAAAAAAAATACATGATTTACACATCAACACAGGAAACAATATACTCTGCTAGGAATAGCATAGGATCAAATTCACGAACCTATCTGTGTATCAGAGGCTTCGGATTGTAGAAAATATGTGACCTGTCAGTGAAACAACTCACTGCTATGAATAAGCATACCATGAGTTATATCTTGAGAAGTAGGAATATAGGGTAGAGAAAATTAGAGATAACCTTCATATGCATATGGATTTTGTTGAATATCTCCAACAGAGTTGTTCTCCTGTACAAACAGAAACATTCAGAATGGTAAATCATACAATAATATGCATCAGGTAACTTAAATCTAGACTCAATGCTGAGCTATCACAGTTTCTTCAGACTATCAACAACAAACCTTCTTCTTCTCACATGTTTATGCACAGGGGACGCCATTCCTGCCATCAAGCAGTTCTTACCCGATACACTAGTGGAAGTCAGGTCATATAGATCTTGGCCTGGAAGAATTATAAGACCAGTGAGTATGCAAGATGAGAGTTTTGACCAACCAATATTGTGAAATAACTTTCTAAGGAGTCATGGCACAATAAGAACAGCGTACCATTTTACTATAGCAAGCTGAAGAACAGTGAACACCTACTGTAGAATACTTCTTCCATATCAGTTGCAAGCAATTAGATCGTTCTCCCTGACTAAGCAATAAGTGCAGCATTCTTTTCTTGAAAGCTAGAGGGTTCTTTTCGAGATCTTATCAGATATTTCAGAAGCTAGGGTGTGTCTATTGTTCGCATAGCATGAATTGATGAAGCCAGTATAAGTTACATGGTCAACAGCCGAATCCCCATCCAAAACCCTTTTTAGGAAAAGACTTGCATCGTCCACATTTGCCGTAGCACTGAGCTTTCTAACTAGCACATTGGTTGCATGAATCTGTCGCCGTTTATCCAGTCTATCCAAGATCGATAGAGCAACACCTGTCCTTCCCCTCCTGCAATATTCAAAAGCTAAAGTGACAGGAGTTACTTCACATGGCACCAAATGTTTATCAAGCATGCCCTCATATAATGCCCGTGCTTCCTCTAGTCTCGATTCCTTGCAGAGCCCACTTATTAGAGCTCCATAAGTTATAGAGTCAGCGAGGCATCCATTTTGAACCATTCTATCAAAGACCCTCAAAGCTGAGGTTGATTTGCCAACTTTACAGTAGCCTGCAATCATTGAGGTATAAGTTTGTGTGGTTGGCACTAATTCTATCGTGAGGCACTTGTCAAACAGCTTTTGGCTTTCTTCCATTTGTCTCTGCTGGCAATATGTAGCAATAAGGGTGGTGTATGTTTCTATGTCAGGATGGCAACCATTTTCAACCATCCGGTTGAACAATTCTAGAGCATATGTTATGTGACCTTGTTTGCAGTGTTCAGTTATGAATGTAGTATATGTCACTTTATCAAGCTCAAGCCCTTCAGTAGTGGCCCTCCGGAGCACCTTGTAGGCCTCTTCAATTTTTCCTTTCTTGAGGAGGCCATCAATGACAGCATTGTATGTGTAAATGTTGGGCAGGAAGCCTTCACGAGTCATCTTATTCATCAGCTCAAAGGCACGATCAAAGCTGCCTCCTTTGCAGTGCCCACTAATCAGCGTAGTGTATGTGTTTGTGTTTGGTGCCAACCCCTGCTCAACCATCCTTCCAAGAAGCATCTCAGCTCGAGCAAGCTTACCCTCATTACAGTACCCTCCAATCATCACAGTGTACGTATGCACATTCGGCTTGTATGAACTACTCTTGATGAGCTTCAAGAAAAGCCTGAACGCCCGCTCCGTCCATCCAATCTTACAGAGCCCATCGATCAACGACGTGTGTGTGTACACATTCGGCTTCAATCCTTTTCCGACCATCTCCTCCAGTACACGGAACGCCTGCTTGACATGCCTTCTTTTGCACAAACCATCAATCCACACAGTGTAATTCACCACATTTGGTGGGGTGCCCATCTCCAGCATCCTCCTGAAGAACTCAGACACATCCCTAAACCGGCCATTCTTGCAGAAGGTGCGCACGACCACCGTGCACGTCGCGTTGTCCAGGCAGAATCCCTGCCCCCACATTGCCGCCAACAAGGCTTCCACCTCCTCCACCCGGCCTTCCCCGCAGCACCCTAAGACCAGCGCCCGGAAGCTGCGCGCATCGGGGCACACCCCGCCACGGGTCACCATTCCGTCGAACACCTTGCGCGCGTAGGCGAAATTCCTGGTATCCAGCCCAGCCCTGAGGATCCAGTTGGCCGTCTCGACACAGAACGGGAGCCCGTGGCTGCGCATCTCGAAGACCATGTCCGCGGCCTCCGGGAGACGGCCTGCCTCGGCGAAGGAGGCGACCATCCGGCGCATGGCCTCGTGCGCCATGGGGAGGCTGCCCCTCGCGACGAAGGCGGTCGCGGCGGTGACGTAGAGACGCATGAGGTGGCGCACGTCCGGGCGGGACGCCAGGCGGCGGAAAAAGGCGAGCGCCGCAGCGGAGCCATCGGATTCCGCGAGGGAGGAGAGTGCCGCGATGGCGTCGTCGGGAGCTAGCGCGCCGGGGTCGTGGTCCCCGAGAGAGAAGACGTGGGGGGCGGCATCTGGGGTGCAAACGGGAGGCGGAGGCGGAGGTGGGGGCGGGGCGGTGGCGGTGTTGGTGGTGGAGAAAGGTGGGGGCTTGAGTACGAAATGGAGGAGGCGGCGCCCATGGCGATGGCGAGAGAGCATCCTGCTGCTCTGCTGGTGCGGCTCCTTTCCTACCCTCTGAAAGAACTTTTTTTTTCTTTTGAGGCGTGCATCTGAAAGAACCATAGTACAGTAGCGGGGAAAGACGGAGCCCATGCAAATGCTTGTTGTGGACGAACCTGGCCAGATGGGCCGGCCGGCACGGCACGACCTTTGGGTTTATACGGGTCAGGCACGGCATGGCCCGTCTAGGCACGGTAACTACACGGGCCGTGCCATGGTGCCCTGCCAAAATAACTGCGAAATCACCCTTAAAAAAAACTAATTGAACAAAATCACTATTTGAGGAGTAATCCTTTCAAAGATCACTTTCACGTCCCAGATTGCGCAAGTGACGCACTGCATGTGTCATACTTGTCGCACCCTGAGAATTCTCCTTTTTATAAATTTGTTTATTCAAAATGTTTTATCTCACATAACCATGCGTCAAAATCTCAAACATTTTCACCGACGAATCCCTCGCGTCGAGATCTTCAAAACAAGATCTCGTGTTGATAGGTTTCCACGACTTTCTTTTCAAGAAAAAATCAGAAAGAAAAAAAACATGCCTCCCGCGGAAGAAAAAATGCGTTTTTTCATTTCCGAGAGGCACGGGCATGCCTCTCACAAAATTAAAATCGTGTCTCTAGCGGAAGCACAACCATGCATTTCATGGAATGAAAAAAAATGCATTTTTTTCATTTCTGAGAGGCACGGCCGTGCCTCTCACGAAAGGAAATTTAAAAGAAAAACGTGTTTTCTTTTCATTTCTGAGTCTCTCACGAAAGCAAAAACATGCCTTTTATGGAAGGAAACAAACGCGTTTTTTCCGTTTCCGAGAGGCACGGTCATGCCTATCATGGAAGAGAAAACAGAGAAAACTAGTTTTCTTTTCATTTACGAGAGGCGTTGTGCCTCTCGTGAAAGCAAAACCGTGCATCTCACGGAAGGAAAAAAACAAAAACGCATTTTTTTTCACAAAAGAATTGATATTTTTGTCCAAAAGCTAAGGAAGACATGTGAAAAGTAAAAAAGCCGGAAAAAATCAGTCTAAAAAGCCGAAAATGCGTGCGGAAAAATAAAAAACAAAATTCGGAGAAAGCGTGACACATGGCGATGGCTGAGAGCGCGCCAAGTGAAACACTCTCAGCCCGCTCCAAGTGATCGTTCGGAGGCTCCCGAAGGAGCGCTCGTCAACTAGTAGCTCTCCTAATTAAGGAGTACTTCTTACAAAAGTCACTCCGCTTTATGTGCGTCACTTTTCACAATCTAGGAGAATTCCTTTTTTTTAGAACGGTTTATTCAAAATATTTCATCTCTTAAACTATGCGTCCTAATCTTGAACCTTTTTCGTCGTTGGATTCCTCACGTTGAGATCTTCAAAACTAGATCTCATATTGATAGGTTTTTGACGAACTTTTTTTACGAAAAAAACGTGCCTCTCGAAAAAAGAAAAAACACTTTTTTATTTCCAAGAGGCACGGCCATGCCTCTTGCAGAAGCAATTTGTGCCTTTCACGAAAGCAGAACCGTGTCACTTGTAGAAGGAAAAAAACACGTTTTTTCCGTTTCCGAGAGACACGTGCCTCTCGCGGGAGGAGAAAAAAAGCTTCTTTCGTTTCCAAGAGACATGGCCGTGCATTTCGCGGAAACAAATCTGTGCCTCTCGCGGAAGCAAAGCCGTGCTCTCGCGAAAGGAAGAAAACAAAAACACTTTTTTTTCATTTTCGAGAGGCATGGCCGTACCTCATGCGGAAGGAAAAAAAAAGAATTCGCGTTGTTTTCATTTTTGGGAGGCGCGGCCGTGCCTCTCGCCGAAGCAAATTTATGCCTCTCGTGGAAGCAAAAAAGAACGTATTTTTCCACGCAAAAAAATCAGATATTTTTGTCCAACAGCTAAGAAAGATCGGTGAAAAACCGAAAAGCCGAAAAAACAAAAAACACATCTAAAAGGTAGAAAACGCGTGCGGAAAAAAATCGGAGGGAGCGCGCAGAGCGCGACGCGGAAAAACCAACACCGGCGTCAAGATCAATCTCCTTTCCTTTCAAAAGTGAGCATGGCGCGCTTTCAGTCCACTCTAAGTGTTTCTTGGGAGGCTCATGAAGGAGCGCCCCTTTGATTAGTTGCTCCCGTCCATGGCTCAGGCACAACACTACTATTAAACGGGTTACCCCTCAAAATTAGCTATTAAACGGGCCGGGCCATCGGCATGTTTAGCCGCCAGCCCATCTATTATTCAGGCTAGTTGGCTGCCTATTGGGGGAGCAACTAATTAACGAGCGCTCTTTCGGGAGCCTGGCAACGATCAGCGCCACTTGGCGCGCTTTCAGCTATTTGCCACATGTCGCGCTGTGGGCGCTTCCTTCGGATTTTACTTTTTTTATTTTTCCGCACGCGTTTTCGTCTTTTTAAACGATTTTTTCGTCTTTTTTGACGTTTTGGTTTTTCACCGGTCTTCCCCAGCTTTTCGACCAAAAAAATAATTTCGAAAAAAATATTTTTTTTGCTTAAAAAATGCATTTTTTTTCACGAGTCACAGTTTTGTTTTCGCGAGAGGTACGGTTGTGCTTTCGCGAGAGGCACGGCTGTGCCTCTTGGAAATGAAAAAAAACGTGTTTTCTATTTTTTTTCCTTTCGCGAGAGGCACGGTTTTGCTTCCGCGAGAGGCACGGTTGTGCTTTCGTGAGTCACGGCCGTGCCTCCTCGAAAACGAAAAAAAATAACGTTTTCTGTTTTTTTTTCTTTCTTTCACGAGAGGCACGGTTTTGCTTCCACGAGAGGCACGGTTGTGCTTTCGCAAGAGGCACGGGCGTGCCTCTTTCGAAATAGAAAAAACGTGTTTTCTATTTATTTTTTCTTTCGCGAGAGGCACGGTTTTGCTTCCGCGAGAGGCACGTTTGTGATTTCGTCAGAGACATGGGCGTGCCTCTTTCGGAAAGGAAAAAAAATCTGTGTTTCCGGTTCGGTTTTTTCGTCCGACTTTTTCGTGAAAAAAAATTCGTCAAAACCTATCAACATGGGATCTAGTTTTGAAGATCTCGACACGAGGAATCCAACGGCGAAAGCGGTTCGAGATTTGGACGCGCGGTTGAAGAGATAAAACGTTTTAAATAAATGGATCTACGAAAAAAGGGAAAACACCCAGGTTGCGACAAGTGACGCACATACAGCGCGCCACTTATCGCAACCTGGGAAAGTTGGAGTGATCTCCGCAAGGAGTACTTCTTAATTAGTGATTTCGGCCTATTGGCCTAAAAAATTAAAATAAAATAAGAATACTAAATGGGACTTGTCTTTTTTTTTTGAGGGCTGAAAACACTAAATTAGCTCAGAATGTTTTCAGGAATACAGATTAAGTCTGGCCTATCCAGCAGCCACAAATGACGACCAAAACCGAGAGTGGTGGCCGCCTTTGCAAGTTTATGAGCTTCTAGATTCATACTTCTACTCTCATACAGAAAAACAACTGATCCCACCATCTTAATCTTCTCTTTAATTTCATGAATAATCGCTGTCGACCTTCCAAGATAAGGCTGCTTCAGGTTCTTAACCGTTCCCTGACAATCAGTCGCAACGATCACATTATTGCACATCAGATCCATCGCTAGTGAAAGAGCCTCACTGCTTGCCTTCGCTTCAAGAATGTCCGGGGAAATCAAATGTTGGACTACTGTAACCGAAGCACCAAGAAAGCGTCCTGTTTCGTCTCTACAAACAGCAGCACAGGCTCCTCTATCTTCATGACGTCCAACAGCCGCATCAACATGAATCTTAACAGCCCCAGCCGGTGGTGGAGTCCACCTTGTCATTTGAACAGTTGTGGTCCTCGCTGCACTGTTGCATGGAATTGTTGCCAGGTCATCAAGATAATTTTTTATGAACATGAATGTTGTCAGTGGGGACTGAACTTGGTCTTCATGAATTAGCTTTCTTCGTGCCCACCATATGGACCAAAGGATAACTAGCGTTTTGACAAAACCATTCTCATCCATTGAAGCCTGCATTTCAGTAAGCCAAAGTTTGGCATCAGTCATTTTGCAAGCTATCAGATGTTCCACCAGATCTTCATCGATTAGGGACCAGACACACTTTGCCACCGTGCATTCCATAAGAGCATGTTTCCAGGTATCTTCAGCTCCGTTACAAACAGGGCACACACTACTCTGTGTCATATGGCGGTGATGTCTTAATGCATCCGTTGGAATTGTGTTTCTGGCAAGGCGCCATGTGAAATTTTTTATCTTCCCCGGCGCATTAATCTTCCACAAGCTCTTCCAGCTATGTTTATTATCATCCACCCTTGAGTTCTCAGCTCTCCCGACCAGCCAATCTTCCCTTCTCTTCTTACTTTCCATCAGCATTCTATATGCAGATCGGACGCTAAACTGGCCAGAGCATTCATAATGCCACGCCCAAATATCCTCTGCATTAACTGATCCCAACGGGATGTTCAGAATAGCCTGAATGTCCGGTTCCTGCAAATGATCTTGCAATGTATCCTGGTTCCATGATCTCTCAGCAGAGATAATTAGATCACTCACTAACGCTGGTGGGTTTTGTGATATCGGGTGAAGCGCACGCAACATATGGTCACGTGGTATCCAGTTTTGGTTCCAGATGTTAGTATCTTGACCATTGCCAATCCTCCTAACTATGCCTTGCTTCAAAACCTCTGTACCTGCGCATAAGGCTCGCCATACCTGGGAAGGATGGGAACCCAGCTTAGCCTCTAGGACCTCGCAGTCCGGGTAGTACATAGCCTTTAGCAACTTGGCACTCAACGAATCTGACTCCTGCAACAGCCGCCATGACTGCTTCGCAAGCATCAACAAATTAAACATTTGTGTGTCTCGGAAGCCAAGCCCCCCCATATACTTTGGCATAGTAATTGTTTCCCACGACACCCAGGCCACCTTTCTTTCGCCATTCTTACTTCCCCAAAAGAATTTCCTCAGAACTTGATCAATATGTTGACAAAGGCCTCGGGGTAGAAGAAAGCATGACATTGAAAAAGTGGGCACCGCCTGTGCTACTGATTTTATTAAGACTTCCTTACCCGCCGCTGCCATGCATTTCTCTATCCATCCTTGAACTTTTGACCAAATTCTGTCTTTTAGATATTTGAATGCCCCATTTTTTGACTTGCCAACATCTGAAGGTAAACCAAGGTACCTTTCAGCCAAAGCCTCATTTTGCACATCCAGAACTTGCTTGATCACCTCCCTCATATTGTTTGGGCAACCTTTCCCAAAGAAGATGCTAGATTTTGCTAAATTGACCCTCTACCCCGAGGCTGAGCAATACTGTTTGATGGTTTCCTTCACTTTATTTGCACCTTCAGGATTTGCTTTAAAGAATAACAAGCAATCGTCCGCAAACAAAAGATGACTGACTGGTGGGGCGGTGGGGGCAACCACCACACCCTTCACATTCGCATCCTCACCTTTCGCCGTTAACAGACATGATAGCCCTTGAGCAGCCAAAAGAAATAAATAAGGTGAGATTGGGTCTCCTTGACGGATCCCCCTAGTTGGCTGAAACTCTTCCGTCTTTACTCCATTCACCAATACTGAAAAGGACACAGTTGACACACATTGCATAATTTTCTTGACCCAGCATTGATCAAAACCAAGTTTGAGCATGACTGCCTCAAGGTAACTCCATTCAACTCTATCATACGCCTTCATCATATCAAGTTTTAGAGCACAATGGGCATTACTCTTACTTCTCGACCTCTTCATGAAGTGAAGACACTCATACGCTGCTATGATGTTGTCCGTGATCAACCTTCCAGGTACGAAAGCAGATTGTTCTTGTGAAATTATCTCCGGTAGAACTCTTTTCAACCGGTTAGCATGTACCTTTGATATAATATTATAGATTACATTGCACAAACTAATAGGCCGAAATTGTGTAAGAGAGGTTGGGTTTAATACCTTAGGAATCAAAACTATGAACGTCCTGTTTATAACCTCCGGAGACTCTCCCCCATTGAGAACACGCAAAACCACCCTGGAAACTTCATCACCGCAAAGACCCCAGTTCCTTTGGAAAAAGTGTGTCGGGAAACCATCGGGGCCGGGGGCCTTTGTAGGAAACATCTGGAACAAAGCTTCTTTGACTTCTTTCTCAGTGTAAACTGCATTTAGCATGGTATTCATCGCTGCATCCACTTTTTTTGGTATATGAGACAAAACCTCCTCCATCCCTACCGTCGGTTCAGATTCGTACAGATTTTTATAAAAATCAGTAGCCATAGATCCTATCTCCGCTTCATCAGTGCACATAGTCCCATCTTCCCTTCGCAATTCTGAAATACGGTTCCTTCTTCTTCTGTTGGAAGCTTTGAGGTGAAAAAACTTCGTGTTGCCATCTCCCTCTGCTAGCCACTGAATACGAGATCTTTGCCGCCACATGATTTCTTCTCTCAGGTTCAATTCCACTATTCGCTCTTCTATACTTCTCTCTTCATCTGTTGGCCCAACACGTCTGATCACGGACCGCAGCGTTAGCAGCTGCGCCTTGAGCCGTCGGAGTTCGTTTCTAACATGGCCAAACTCCCGCCCTCCCCAGTCCACAAGGGACTTTGAGATCCTCTCAAGTTTCTCCCGCATCTCTTGTACATTACCACACAAAACATCTGCCGACCAAATCTGTTCAAGCATTGGGAAAAACTGCGCGTGTTGCTCCCACATTTTTTCATACCTGAATAACTTCCCAGTGCCTATTCTCCTGTTCCCCTCTGCGGCTTCATTCATCAGTACTACCGGAGAGTGGTCCGATTTTGCAGCAACTAGGTGCCTCACCGTGGCCAAGGGAAACATGGCGCTCCAGTCCGCCGTTGCTAAAGCTCTGTCAAGCCGAACCCTACAAAAAACACCTCCAGCAACTCTCTTTTCAAATGTCCAGTCGAGACCAATATATCCCAGGTCCATAAGGCCACAAATATCCACGGCTTCTCTGAATCCCGCCATCTGGGTAACATCCCTCTCATTAGGTCCCATCTGTTCTTCTCTCCGCAACACTTCGTTGAAGTCCCCAATGCACAACCAAGGCAACGTTGATTCACCTCGCAACCTGGTCATGGTATCCCAGGTGTTTTGCCTCAAGCTTCTGTTTGCCTCCCCATAAAAACATGTCAGCCTCCAATCTTCCTTCCCAACTTCCGCCACCCAAGCATCAATATGATATCGTGAGAAGTTCTTCACTCTAAGATTGACTCCGTGCCTCCAGAACAGCCCTATCCCCCCACTCCTTCCGCTGCTCCCCACCGCAAAACCTCCTTCAAAACCCAAAGTAGCTGTAAGGCCTTCCACCCTTTGTTTCGCTAGTTGTGTCTCTACAATGCAAACCACCGACGGCGCACACTCCCTGATGAGCTCCCGGAGCTCGCGAACCGTCGCGGGATCGCCAATCCCACGACAGTTCCAAAACAAAGTTCTCATTGGGATTGGCGGCCCTCCACATGGGAGGCCGCCTCATTCATAAGCTCATCAATATCACCTTCATCTCCTCGCCCCTGATGCCTTCTCTTCACTATCGGCACCTTGCCCGGAGTTGTGATCACATTTGGGTCCGTGGTTACCGGATCCGTGCCTTCAATCTGTAACACCTTGCCCAAGACAGTACCCGACGGAATAACTGGTTGCCCTCGAGCAAAAACAGTGCCATCGCTGTTTACCAACCTTTTCCTCGCTCCGCTAGAGGCGATCTCCCCTCCTGACCGAACATCTTGTTCTGTGAATTGCCCCTCATTCATATAATCTGTATCACGGTCAGCGTCTCTGTCTTCATTAGTTCCGCCAGGACCTCTACCCCAGCCTCCACGACCTCCTGTACTCCGTCCACCTCTATCACCACCACCTCTTCCTCCTCCTCTCCCCTGGCTTTGCCCCATCACCGGCCCTTCAAACTTCCACATCAGCCACTCACCCCATTCACAGGTACGTGGATCATGGATACCGTCCCCGCACTCTTCAACCACATGTCCCATAAGTCCACAGAAATAACAAAAGTCAGGAAGTTTCTCATAGAACACCGGGTACTTCCTTCTTTCTCTTAGAGTTATAGGCACAAATCTCACTAGGGGAGTCTTAACATCCAGGAAGACTCTAGCTCTCAAATACTTCGATGTATTGATAAAACCTTCGTTCACTATTACTGTAATAGGAGGTTCCCCAACTTTCCTTGCTACTTTCTCTGCTAATTCTTTTTTTCTCATCAAACCATCAGGAACTCCCTGAATTCTGGCCCAAACCGGAATTTTGTCCAGCTTATAGTCATTAACATTACTAAATCCATCATACTCCTGGATAATCACTGCAGCATTACGAAATAGCCACGGTCCTCCGTCCATCACCCTCTTCCAATCTCCCAAGCACCTGAACTGAGCTATAAATAGATTAGCCCCCATTGGTTTGAAAGTGACTTGCTGTGCTGCTGACCATGCCCCCCGCATCGAGTTGAACAAAGCCGAATGGCTGAATGTACGTGTGGTATGGACTCTGAATATTGCTAGCCATTTTACATCCTTGATAAGCTCATCAATCTCTGCAGAGAAATCCAGATCCGTCTCCTCTTCCCCACACAAATTCAAGCCCTCAAATCTGTCTTCGAGGTTTGGAATCGGACCCCAAGTGTGATCTCCATAGTCTTCCTCCTCTCTAATCCCGCTCCCGTTCGCCCCTTCTCCCTCCAGCGGACCATCTGTTGCCGCCGGGCTCTTCCCTGCTCCATCGGCAGCCAATTTTTTCTCCACAGCGCCATCTGAAGCATTCTTCTCCCTGCTCCCGTCGCCATCTACTACCTCCTTCTCCCTTCTGCCGCCGGCACCCACAAGGAGGGGTGGATCCGCCATCAAGGACGTTGAGCAGGTAGCCCTACCCCACAGGACTCCCACCCTCCGGACGAGAGAGGAATTCGGTGGACTCCGGCTAGATCGCCGGAGGATGTGTTTTCCCCGCCGCCGCCGCCGCGGAGGAGCAGAGGGGAGGTATTTTGGTGGACTCCGGCTAGATCGCCGGAGGATGTGTTATCCCCGCCGCCGCCGCCGCGGAGGAGCAAAACTAAATGGGACTTGTCTAGGAGGTCCTATCTGCCGCTTATTACGGCAGACTGCCGGGCAAATGCATAGGCGACCCAGGCTGGGCCAGCCCACTAGCGAACAAGCGATGTGCCAGCGATCGACAACTATAAATTCGCAAAAAAAATCTAGCAATACCAAGGATCGACACGCGAAGACCTCCAGCAAAGAATCTTTTCATGCTAACCACCGTAGATTATGAGAGTTCGTCATTACTTATTAGCGCAAGCCTTTTAATTTTTTGTGTTTTTGACGATTTTTTTTTTGAAGTTACAAAAAATGTTCTAGAACCTGAAATTTGTTCACAGATTCAAAAAAGTTCTTGTTTCCATATTTTTGCAAATTTCAAAAAATGGTCATGTTTTCAGAACTTGTTCGTACGTTACAAAAGATGTTCCATAACTTCAGAAATTCTTCGCTTTTTCGGAAAATGTTCAGGATTTCAAAAGTGTCCATGTTTATAAAAAAATCCGATTTTTGTAAAATGAATGCTTAATGAAACATGAACACTCTTTCACTCAAAACATTTACTAAAAACATGAACATTTTTCCAAAATTACGAACCTTTTTTTAATATAAGCACATTTTTCAAACAAGGATTATTTTTTGAAAGTCCTAAAAAAATTGTAAACACAATAAATTTTGAAAATGGAAACATTTTTTGAAACTCCAGAACAAATTTGAATATGGGAAATGTTTTGCGATTTTACGAACAATTTTTTACAATGGGATTTTTTTTGGAAATGTGAACATTTTTTGAAAACATCAACATTTTTCGGAACTCCCAAACAAATTTGAAAACGTTAACAATGTTTGGAAACATGAACACTTTTTGAAACTTCTGAATAATTACAAAACACAATTTTGTAAAAAATTAAATAAAATTTTAAAATGAAAATGAAAATGAAAAAGGAAAGAAAAATAAAAGAAACAAAAAAGGGAGAAAATTCAGGAAAAAAATTAAAAAAATTAAACAAAAAAACAAAAATGCTCGTGTTTTTTTAATTTAGTGAACAATATTTTTCGAAAACAAGAACATAACAAAATTTTAAAACAAGAATTTTTTTATGAATTACTGAACATTTTTTAAAACATGAATATTTTTTGAAATTGTGAACAAAATATGAAAACAATAAAAAAATAAAATTCCTCAAGGACTTTTGGAAACACGAACATTTTTTATATTGTGAACAAAATTTGAAAATGGTAGCATTTTTTTAATTTCATGTACATTTTTGGAAACTGGGGCAAATTTGGAAAAACAAGAACATGTTATAAAATTCCGAATAAATATTTGAAATTTGTAAAAGAAAAGCAACATGAAAAAGAAAACACAAAAGAGCAAATAAAAGAAAAGAAAACAGAAAAAAAAGAAAAGAAACAATAAGGGAAAAAAAGGGGGAACAGAAAAGCTAGTTCAGGAACCTTCTATAAGGTTTCCAAAACCAGAAAAAAAAACTAGCTAGGAACCACCTAGAAGATTTCGAAAACCGGAATCTCTCAAACGTTTGAACGGGTCGACCCATCAGAACGCTCACCGAATTGCCCCTGTGCGTCGCCCCGACTGCTTACCGCATCGAGCGGAAAATAGGAATTTCTGTCTTGTCGTGCCCGTATGCATGCCCAGCCTTCAGGCCTAAGCAAGGCCCTAGGCGGCCCACGTGCTGGGCACGACCCAATTAACCACATGTCGGGATGGGTCGGGCACGCGTGCTAATTGGTCGCCTGCCAAGCACACCCAAGTAGACCAGGTTTGGTTGTGGAGGGGGCGCGGCTTTTCCTGAGAACACACCCGGCTGAACTAAATGTGAATGAGTGGCGAGGTTTTACAATAAAAGGTCATTTTCGAAGGGTGGAAAAGTCATATAAGGGATCTGCTAGAGATGCCCTTAATCATCTAAACCGAACTTTTTCACCTCAAATATGGGATCTGCTAGAGATGTCCTTATGTACCAACATTATACATGGAGGTGCATTGTTTCCTTGAAATCAGAAAACGAAATGAATGCAAGGCGTGTTCGTAGTGTATATACTTGTAGGATTTCTCTCTTTGACAATTGTCATTTATCCATGGATTAACAAGTGCTCCCTTTTTTTGAGGAAGATTAACAAGTGCTCCTCTTGCCAATCAACACCGCAAACGCATTGGCCTACCACCGCAACAAGTACATGGATCAATAAAAGGAAAAGGAAAGTAGGAGTAGAGTGAAGTCTGAAACAAACCCTGCCTTCGTAGGAATCAAATCCCCACCTTCTAATCCCTGAAATCGGCACCCCACCTCTCTAATACTGGTCGTCAGAGCCCTTAAGCCCGTTTTAGGAGTGGGTCACCGGATCAGCGACGTGGCACTGCGGGCGGCCGAGTTTCCTGATTAATGACGCCACGTGTTTTAACCACCATCCCCCTTCCTTTTCTCTCTTCCCCTCTTTTCCCCTCTTTCTCTGGTGAACCTGTCCAGGCGGGGAGCAGAACTAGGGTTCCAGTGACACAGGGCGACGACTGACTGTGGAGTCCTCGTTGGCAGCGTCGGCGACGATGTCGTCGACTGCTTCATCGTACTCTGACGGCGGAGGGATTCGAAGGAGAGGCGATGCAACTAGGTCGCCGATACCTTACAGAGAGCAGATGCTGGAGTATGAGCCGATGAAGAACTACGCCTTGTGCGGGAGGAAGGCGCCGAGGTGGATCTCATGGAGTCCGGCCAACCCTAGAAGGAGGTATTATGCCTGCGTGGAAGCTCAGGTAAGCTCAAATCTCGCCTCTTATGTAAACATTGTGGTTGAATCCTGTTTCTTTGCTCTTCTATGTTCGAAGGCAGTGTTACTCTGTTCTTATGTAAACAATGTGGTTGAATTGGACAACATGGTTTTATTAAATGGCATGATGAACCTACAACACAATTTCTTCTTGATTTGCTTGGAGATCATCGAAACAAAGTTTGGAAGATGGAAGATGATGCTGCTAACAGGTCAAGTGAGCATGATGTTGCTATGTTGAGGAAGGAACTGGAGAAGAAGAATTTAGTATTTTCTGAAATTCTTGCTAGGTGTGAGAGGAAAGATGAGAAACAAATGTACAAACTTGTTGGTTTTGCTTTGTTGATCTTCTTGGCTGGCTTAGTTGCTGGCCTGATGTTATCTTAGTTTTAGGAGAGTGATGATGTCTAATCCATTTTAATGAGGTTGCAAGGATTTTTATGTAATGGATCTTTATCATATTTCATGAAAACCAGAAATTCCAAATGAAACTAATTGAAGTTGTCTGAATTCTTACTTTGTTCAATTGGAAGATCGTATGCTTTTTATTTGACAGCAAGAGGAGCTGTAAATTGAGAAATTGTGCTTTATTTAACAGCAAGATGATTTTATTTGACAGCAAGAAGAGCTCTAAATTGAGCAATTGTGATTTATTTAAGAACAAGATGAAATTCATTTTATTTAATAGCAAGAAGAGCTCTAAATTGAGAAATTGTAGTTTATTTAACAACCAGATGAAATTCATTTTATTTAATACCAAGAAGAGCTCTAAAATTCAGCTATTGTGCTTCTATTAACAACAGGAACATTTGCACTTTATTGAACATCAAGAAGAGCTCTAAAATTCAGCCTGCTTTATTTGGACATCAACATCATTTGCATGAGCGCACATAAAGAACACCATATGCAGTACAGAAGCACAGGAGCACACATTTTTAAACATATCCAGCACCACATTCAAAGCAGAGGAATTTGATTTTGACAGTAGCATCTTGCAATATTAAACATGACTACAAAGGAACAGAGTAGCAAAAACATATATCCAATACATAAGCACATGAGCACATATAATTAGTGATTCAAACAGTCTTAAATAGAAACTAGTACAAACTGGCAGTAACATCCAAAAGGCAGCTCCATGAGCGCTAGTTCATGCAGACTTCTCCATCCACCATAATCACAGCAACAATAATGTTTCAATAATTCCTACTAGCTATAAAAAAGGCCATAAACCCAGTTTCCGAGCCCCTTCCTCTCCCAGTTCCTGACCCACTTCCTATGTCATTGCCTCTGCCTCTCCCAGGTCCTGTTCCACTTCCTCTGCCATTGCCTCTCCCATTGCCTGCAGTTCTGCTACTGATACGTCTCCAACGTATCTATAATTTTTGATTGTTCCATACTGTTATATTGTTATTCTTGGATGTTTTACAATCATATTATAGCAACTTTATATCATTTTTTTGGGACTAACCTATTGACATAGTGCCCAATGCCAGTTGCTGTTTTTTGCTTAGTTTTTACTTCGCAGAAAACCAATACCAAACGGAGTCCAAACGCAGTGAAACTTTTTGATGACTTTTTCTGGACTAGAAGACACCTGTTGGTCCAAAGAAGTACCAGAGGGGTGCCCTAAGGGGGGCACAACCCACCTGGGCACGCCCTGGTGGGTTGTGCCCACTTCGGTGGCCTCCCGCACCGCCTCTTTGCTCTATAAATACCCCAATATTCAAGAAACCCTAGGGGAGTCGACGAAAAACAATTCCAACCGTCGCAAGTTCCAGAAACCGCAGATCCAATCTAGCTAGACGCCATCACGGAGGGGTTCATCATCCTCATTGGTGCCTCTCCGATGATGTGTGAGTAGTTCATCGTAGACCTACGGGTCCGTAGTTAGTAGCTAGATGGCTTCCTCTCTCTCTCTCTCTCTCTCTCTCTCTCTCTCTCTTGATTCTCAATACAATGTTCTGTTGGAGATCTATTTGATGTAACTCTTTTTGCGGTGTGTTTGTTGGGATCCAATGAACTTTGAGTTTATGATCAGATCTATGTTTTCATCCGTGAAAGTTATTGAGTCTTTTGATCTCTTATATGCATGATTACTTATTGCCTCGTATTTCTTCTTTGAATCTTTGGTTTAGTTAGGCCAACTAGATCAATTTTTCTTGCCATGGGAAGAGGTGCTTTGTGATGGGTTTGATCTTACGGTGCTCAATCCCAGTGACAGAAAGAGAAATGACACGTATGTATCGTTGCTATTAAGGATAACAAGATGGGGTCTATTCCTACATGAATAGATCTTGTCTACATCATGTCATTATTCTTATTGCATTACTCCATTTCTCCATGAACTTAATTAATACACTAGATGCATGCTGGATAGCGGTCGATGTGTGAAGTAATAGTAGTAGATGCAGGAAGGGGTCGGTCTACTAATCTTAGACGTGATGCCTATATATCATTGCCTGGATATCATCATAATTATTTGAAGTTCTATCAATTGCCCAACAGTAATTTGTTTCCCTACCGTATGCTTTTTTTCTTGAGAGAAGCCACTAGTGAAATCTACGGGCCCCGGGTCTATTTTCTCATCATATACTTTCAAATCTATTTTGCTATTTTCCTTTTCATTTATTTGCCACTTTTATTTTCAGATCTATATTATCAAAAACCCAAAAATACCTTGCTGAATTTTATTTGCTTTTATTTGCATCTATCAATCTATTACAACTTTCTCCCGTCAATGTGCCAATTTCTGGCGCCATTACCCGAAAGGGATTGACAACCCCTTTAACACGTTGGGTTGCAAGTATTTGTTCTTAGTGTGCAGGTACCATTTACATAGTGTTGCTTGGTTCCCCTACTGGTTCGGTAACCTTGGTCTCATCACTAAGGGAAATACCTACCGTTGTTGTGCTGCATCATCCCTTCCTCTTTTGGGAAATACCGACGTAGTTCAAGCCGCATCACTACCTCCAGGGACATCATTGTTAGTTGTTGTTGAACCTCTGGGAAGCCTAAACCTAGATATTGTAGCTTGAGAGCTTGTTACATCTTGAGAGGGTCCAGATTGAGATCTTGTTGCAGCTCTAGCTCCTGCAACCCTGCTTTTGGATGCATCTATTTGTGCTTGCTGCAAAGAAAACAGAGCAGTCAAAGAACAGTTGCACTTTTTGCAACAAACCAACACAACATGAAAATAAAATTACTTCTGTTTCCCTCACTTTTCTCCCTCCCTTGCCAAGATATGACTTTGTTTTTTTGGTGTTATCTCCATTCTTTTTGCAGGAAGTTTTATTGTGCCCCTGACCACCACAACTTCCACAAGTGATCTGTATGCCATGCTTGCTTAGTTTCTTCCCCTTGGATGCTTCCCCCTCTTCTCTCCTCCTATCATTGTTTTTTCCTTGCTCCTAGCATGC
Source organism: Triticum timopheevii (assembly GCA_963921465.1). Classification (NCBI taxonomy): domain Eukaryota; kingdom Viridiplantae; phylum Streptophyta; class Magnoliopsida; order Poales; family Poaceae; genus Triticum; species Triticum timopheevii. Next base: position 108,597,580 of record OY997274.1, read on the forward strand.
CAATGTAGCTAGGTGCTACTGGCCTAGGGTTTTGAGACACAGATCAGCTTTCTTATCCTCCAACTGGCTGCAGACAATGCTCATAAATTTGTTTGAAAGTATCAATGTAGTAGCACTTGTCAACATAATATTCTATTTTTCTTCCACTCGTATAGATAGCACAAATTGCATGGCAACAAGGTAGGGCTGCTAACTGAAAGTAACCACATGAACAAGTCCATTTTTGAAGGTTAACAGTGTACCTCCTACCTCTGCTATTCAAATGCTTCACCTCAGAACCATCCTTTCCATCTGAGAGTACCTCCAAGAACTGAGTTCTCTTGATATTGGCCTTAATCTTCTTGAATATGTTTGGGAAAATTATGCCATTCCACTTCTCACTCTTGATTTTCTACTCTTGAATTCTAACCAACATTTTTTCCTAATCTTTTCTTTTTGTGATATGATGGGGTAGAACCAAGCTTCTATGATGGCATTGTTAAATGATTCACAAAGGTTGTTGTCAACCGACTCACATTTTGCTCATATTGGAAAGAAAGCCCTAGCCCAATGCTTTGGGTCTGTCTTCATGATGTCTTTTGCACCTTCTGGAGTTAGTTGAGCAAGCTTGGACTTTCTGTAGTTAATATCTTCTCTGTTCCCAGACTTAGCAATTGCCCAGAACCATTTCTACAACTCATGATCTTTGTGCTTCTTTCTCCAGTTAGCATAAATGTGTCTCGCACACATCCTAGGCTCTGCCCCTAGGCAGATAGTACCTCATGCTATTAATTAAGCCCTATAATAGAGATAAATGCTTCCATTAAGTAAAAGAAAGTATGTGTGCAATAAGTACAAGAAAGCGTGTGGAGTGAGTGAAAGGCTAGGGCATGGGCATGGGCATGAAAGTACAACCCACATGGCTACTTGTCACTCCGTCGACACGAGCAACCCTTTTTGACATGTACCTACCCACATGGCTACTTGTCACTCCGTCGACATGACTAACCCTTTTCTACATGTACCTACCCACATGACTACTTGTCACTCTGTCGACACGACTAACCCTTTTTGACATGTACCTACCCACATGACTGCTTGTCACTCTGTAGACACGACTAACCCTTTTTGACATGTACCTACCCGCATGACTACATGTCACTCCATCGAAACGACTAACCCTTTTTGACATGTACCTACCCACATGACTACTTGTCACTCCGTCGACACGACTAACCCTTTTCGACATGTACCTACCCACATGACTACTTGTCACTCCGTCGACACGACTAACCCCTTTCGACATTTACCTACCCAAATAAGGCACCAAATAAAATTTACCTTCTGCTTGTTAGAAATGAAGACCCATCCAACTCCTTGGTCATTAATGTCAAGTCTTTGATTAAAAGCCCCATGAACCAGGCCCGACTCTCATTTGTCTCCTTCTCCATAACAACTCAAGCTACTAGATACATTTGTTTGTTTGCATCCCTAGCTATTGCAGCCAGTAGCTCACCTTGGCAGCCCCCCTTGAAGAAACAACCATCTAGCCCTCATCCAGCTTGAAAACCTTGCTTCATTGCATTGAAACATACATAGAATTGTTGAAATATGTTTTACTCCATTTCTGTTGGATCCAAAGCAAACACCCACAGTACTACCAGGGTTACTCCTAAGCAATTCCAACTGATAATCAAAGACCTTGTTGTATTCACTTTTCATACCACTCATCAAATTGTCAAGTACAAGTTTTTTTGCTGCCTTGCACTTTGAAATGGTCACATCAGCAAACATGTCTTGCATCACTGTGGATTTCATACTATCAATCTTCCACAAAGGATTTGCCAAGATGAAGTGCTCATACCTTTTGGCAATAACTTTAGTAGTGACCAGTTTGTTCTCTCTGGTTTGTGCACATTTGTGTTCATCTTCATATGTGATGATTTGAATCCTGGAGCACCTGCTTGTATTTGTTGCATATAACAACCAGGGACACCCTGGCCAATCACATTTGGCTCTCACTCTGGTCTCCTCTAACTTCTTAAATGAGATGCTCCTTTCGGTAGCAAGGCCATATCTCTTTATAGCTCTGGTTAATTGCTTCTTGCTCTTAAAAATCATTTCTAGACTAAAATGAGGAATATCATAGTCTAGGTTAAAACTCACAAAGTGGCTCTTCCTCCTAACCATGTTTCCATCTTCATCCTCATCACATGAATAGTATTCATGTGATGTCTCATACTCCATGTCCTCTACAACTTCCTCCACATTTGCCACCAAATCAATGGGCACTGCCGCTGTTGCATTTGTATCAGCCCATATCTTGGAATCCCTCATTTTCCCCCTGAACTTTCTTGCATGTTTTCTCAACTCTACAACCTATGATTCTTCCGCACTATGATTAGTATGTGGCACATACTCACAGTCCTCTGAGTCATCTGAAACTGAAGTATTTTGTGGCACTTTAGCAACATTTTGTGTCACGTTGCAACTGGACAAGATGTCTTCTGTTGCTTCACATGGTTGTTTTGGATTAATAACTTGAGAACTCTTACTAGGGTAAGCAACTCTCACATTTTTCTTCACTGGACTACTTATAACTTGAGTGATCACACCACCTACATCAGGAACAAGGATATGCTCAAGAATTTCTCCTGGAACACCACTCTATTTAATGGAATTTAGATTATCATGAGGTTCTTCTGTTGTGATGACTACACCAGGTTCTTCTGCTGTGATGATTGCATCAGATTCTTCTGCTGTGATAACTGCATCAGGTTTTTCTTCACTACCCAAGTTCATCACTTCATCAAGCTCATCTTCAAAATTTGACCCACTGTCTATTTCTTCTTTTTCATCTTCTTCACCATTATACTCCACATATATGTCAGCAGCTCCTCCATCTGTAATATAGTCAGACATTTTCATGCATCCAACATCATCATGCAAAAAGGGCAATCCATTTACCAAATCTCTGCCAGGCAACAAGAAATAATACTTATTCATGCTCTCCATCATTGACATATGATCTCTTAAAAAACCCTTTCACCCCATGTAAAGAGAGCTTGTCACGCTCGATCTCTGACATTCCAGAATCTCCCCCCTCCCCCACATAATCAAGACTTGGACCAATCCTGATGAACTGCCCCCCAAAGTGGAATCTGACAGTCAAGATCTTTGTTGGGTCCATGATTTGAACAACAAACCCCTACATTATAATCAAAGCAACTGATGCATCAGTGCTAATCAAAACCCCAACTTGACCTCACTGTACAACCCTAAACCTAGCGCCCACACCAAATGCTCAGAACAGAAGCAAATCGCGTACCTGATGCTGCTCTGCCGTAGTGCTCGTCGAAGATCGGCACGATCATCCGTCGTTCGCCATGGCCGCCGCGGAGAAGTTGATGCGTCCATCCGCGGGGAAGGGAAGGGAGGCGAGGGGGCGAACAGAGCGAGGGGGAGGCGAGCTGGTTCGGCTCAACCAATTTTGTCCAACGCCACAACCTGTGGGACCAACGCACCAGGCTTATTCAGCGATCCCGGCCTCACCCTGCGCCACATCCGCAATCCCTATGTGGGAACGGGCTTAAGGGCTCTGACGACCGGGATTAAAGAGGCGGGGGTGCCGAATTCAGGGATTAGAAGATGGGGGTTCGATTCCGACGGGTCCTACGAAGACAGGGTTTGTTTCAAACTTCACTCGTAGGTGTATACAATGGATGCCCGAACAAATGTGAAAGTCATTCTTGATTAAAATAAAATAAATAAAAGGGAAGCGCGCGTTACATCTGCAAGTACTGTAATATTTTATTCGTTGTCACAACATCTCATGTCATGCACACTGCATACATAGATGCATGCAACACGTGCTAGCTGGTTCTCAGGGCTCCAGGGTACGCATTTGGGCGCGGATCACTCATCGCTGCAGGTACCGAAGCAGTTCCTCTCATTCCAGCCACGACACGCGTCGCAGCTTCGAGCTGCATAGTTGCACACCTCACAGCCACTACCGGAAACTGGCCCTACCCCGACGGCCAAATCAATGCCGACGGCTGCCGTCGGCCTACTTTGCGCTATGCCGACAGCCAGGGCTTGGCCGTCGGCGTATCTTGGCCGTCGGGCTACCATGAGCTAAGCCGACGGCACCCGTCGGCATACATGTGTCGTCGGCCCAGCTGCGTACATGGCGACAGCAGCCGTCGGCATACCCAGGCCGTCGGCATACCCGTGGGCCCGGCGACCCCGGCCGTGACTAGCGGCTAACGTCGTCAAATCTATGCCGACGGCCTGGACGGCCGGCCGTCGGCATATATCGTCATGCCACGTCAAAGATCCACGGCGCACCGTCCATGAGCTAAGCCGACGGCTGCCGTCGGCATACCTGCCATGTCAGCGATCCGCGGCACGCCGCCCGCCGCCTAAAACCTGGCCGTCTCTATGCCGACGGCATAGCCGTCGGCATAGGTAGACTTTTTTTTCATATGTATTTTTTAAGCTTTTTTATGTATTATTATATAAACTAACATGTAGCATGTTAAATACAAACATACATATGAATATATATGTAGTTTGTATTTTTTTCATATATTATGAATATATATATATATGGTTTGTATTTTTTCGAGCACGTTAATAATGTGCGGTCATGTTCTTTTGAATATAGATCATTATATTTTATTAAAATCAAAAACAGCTATGCCGACAAAAGTTTTGTGGCGGTTGCAAACGCCCGACACCCGTCTCCAGAGTGTGACCCCCCTCACGTCTGCGGTGTGCCCCCCTCATGGATGGCGCCGGCACCTGGAGGGGGGAAACGGACGCGTCGGGTCTACACGGTGGATGTAGCTGTGGGTTTGGCCCGAATGTTGCTCCCGGGTGTCCCTATGGGTGACCTGACACAACCGGGTGCAGAGGTCCACTGGTCAAAGCCCGTCCGTGGGAAGTCAAAAGGCTAGATCTCGTGGTCAACCGCTCCACGGTTAGGCGGGACGGGGGCCCTAGGGGGGGCAGCAACTCTATAGAGTTCTTGACGAGCACAAGGCCAGAGCCGACGTGGTCTTGCTTGCGGCTGCAAAGAAGAAAGCTCGTCAGTTGCAGTACGAGGTGCACTGGGTTGCCGTCTCGCAGTACTACCACTACTACCTGCACCAAAAGATGCCCAAAACTCAAGCGCAGAAGCTACGACTTACCTTGAGCAAGGAGCAGTTCATGATGGTAACTATTACTAACTTTTCATTGTTTCAAGCAGTCAACTATATGTTTCGTGCTCACATGTCATGCTTCCAAAATTTGCATAGGTTGTTCCTCGTTGGTGCTATGGAAGGCATGACGGATGGGCGAGTTTGGTGGATAGGTGGCTCGGCGCCGATGCAGAGTTTGCTGCCAAGAGCGTCAAGGCCCGGGCTAACCGTGGAGACGACGGGACACACGGCCAAGGAAACAGGAACCACTGGGGCTTCAAGGCCATGAAGGTATATCTATGTGCATGATGCATTTTTGTTCTTCTTTACGTCATGTTCTTATGTATGGCTGACTTCTATTTGACGTTGTAGGAGGACAAGTTGAAGAGGCCGCTCTCAGACATGGAGTCGTGGAAGCTGGCCCGCGAGCGGAGTCATCGCAAGGAGGGCGAGAGCCAGTACTACGGCAAGACCGAGGAGCACCTGGGGTCTTACATTCATCACTATCAGGAGTTGCATCCGGATGTTCCTGTTGCTGAGGTCGCCCAGTCTCAGATCGACGACACGGCGGTGGTGGCCATCCAGGGGAAGAAGAATGGCCGGTATCCGTGTTTCGATGGCTTGATCACTCCTTCGATCTCATACACACGGCTTCGGGCTAGCAACCCGAGCCAGTTAGAGAGTACGGGGCGTTCACAGACTCCCTTAGCCCGCCAGCATGCTGTAAGTACTTCCTCTTTATCTTTTTCTATCTTGCATTCTCAGTTTATTTTCAGCATTGCTCACTTAGAAACAACCTAAATTATGTAGGCATATAAGGAGTTTGTCGAGCATAGGAATCTCGAGGTGCGGGAGTACTTGAAATGAGTGAAGGCAAACGATGATTACAACCGTCAGATGATGACGGTTAGTTTTGCCCTCTTAAAACCAACCTAAATTTTTGCACTTTCATTCCTTCTGATCTTCTAGTTTGCTTGTTTAACTAACATTCAGGCTATGTTGGCATCTTGGACTAACTGCACGGATCCACCACAAATGGGACCCCCACCACCACCTGCGGGAGAACCCCCACATGTGCCCACGTTCGATGAATGGGTGGCACTAGGCAGTGATGGTCCGGTTAGTACATTTGCCTAACTACTAGCAAACTAGTTCTCGTTCATGAAACACTATCATATCATATTTACCGTTAGAATCTTTTCTGAAACATGTAGGGGACCGGTGGCTCGACTCCTGCTCCGTCGACCCCAGTCACTCCGATCTGGCAGAGTGGTGGTGGTCGCGATGGCGGTTTTGGCAGAGGTGGTGGTGGTTATGGCGGAGGTGGTGGTTTTGGCGGGGGTGCTCTTGCTTGATGATTCCGTGCATGTGGCCATCGTGCCATGCCTTTCATATTCCTACTTTTATCATGTTTCATGTCTTGCACTACTTTTATGTTCATGAACTTCCATCGGTGATGATCTTTAGATGATGTGATGAACTTGAGTATGTTTAGATGATGATGGTGAACTTGAGTATGTTCACATGATGAATTGTCATATTTCTGCATAATTTCATATTGTTCTGTTTTGAAATGCTGTCAAATGAATTGGAAAAGAGAAAACAGGGAAAAAAAAAACTATGCCTACGGCAAAGCCGTCGGCATATATACGCCCAGGAGTTACCAGGGCTTGCCACGTGGCACATCTATGCCTACAGCAAAGCCGTAGGCATATATGAAAAACTATGCCGATGGCTTTGCCGTAGGCATAGCCCTGCTGCCAGGAGAACCCAGGAGCTGCCACGTGGCAGGGCTATGCCGACGGCATAGATTTCTATCTATGCCGACGGCTTTACCGTAGGCATAGCCCTGCCGCCAGGAGAAGCCGGGGGACGACACGTGGCGAAGGTATGCCGACGGCTAGGTCGTCGGCATAGATTTTCATCTATGCCGACGGCCAAGCCGTCGGCATACTTTCGCCACGTGTCGTCCCCTGAATCGCCAGCGCTGTTGACGGCGCCGTCCGTTGCCGTCAGAAGGAAAATAACGCCGAAGGCTAAACTATGCCGACGGCTATCCCGTGGCCGTCGGCATATGCACCTATGCCGACGGCTATTCTACGCCGACGGTCTGACACATCTACGCTGACGTGATCTACGCCGACGGGGATATGCCGACGGGAGCCGTAGGCATAAATCTATGCCGACGGCAAAGGACCTATGCCGACGGCCCTGGGCCATAGGCATAGCCCGCGAGTCCGGTAGTGAGCTGCCGGTGCATGGATTGCCGGTGCAGTTGCTGCCCGCTTCGTTGTTGCATGCACCGCTGCAGTCCTCGCGACTGCAGATGCCGCAGACACGGGCTACGCCGTTGCACGAATCGCTGCAGATCGAGGCGACGGAGGCTGCACAGTCTTTGCAGAGTATCGTCTCCGACGCCGGTGCCGGAGGTGGCGATGGTGGTGGTGGTGGTGGAAGAGCCGGAGGCGGTGGCGTTGCTGGCACCTGAGAGTGACCGCAGCGCCCCAGAGAAGGCACGACCAGAATGGCGAGGATGGCGGCGACGGCGTCTGCCTTGAGAGCGAGAGCGGATGAGCCCGGAGCCATTGCGTTGTGGTGTGGACTGTGCACAGCAAAGCAAGGCTAAGGTTGAGTGGAAGATCTGCACATCAGCAAGAGAGGGAGGCACGGAATGACATGTGATGGCTTGATGAGCACATACGATTCTATTTATAGGCACTCTCAATATACGAAATCTTTGGTATGGCTATTATAACATGTCATGTCATGTAGTCTAAACTATTTGTATATAGGTCAAGTGCACCAAGTTGGGAGTTGAGATCTGCGCCATGCATGGCAGGTTGACTTCATATCGTATTCACCTTGACCGGGCAATGTCGGTTGGATTTGTGTGGAGGAGCCTAAGAGAAAACTGAATTACTACTGAGAGTATCTTGAGTCTAGAGGATTCCCTTGTTTTGGAGGATATTGAACATAGATTATTATTTTTACATAAATTAGTGGGAAGAGCTGGCATCATCTCAAACACTTGGACAGCTTTTTTTTCTTCTGGAGAGTCAAATGGAGGGGGGGGGGGGAGTTCCACCACCTGAATATATTACTCAAACGTGTCACAGCAAGCTGTGTTACAGAATTACAGGGGCACATTACAGCGTGCAAAGAGAAAAAACCGCCACGAGGAGGCACCTTCCTTGTCACATGACATAGAGAGCCTATGTGACCACAGGTCTACATCAAAGGAGATGAGTCTAGAGGAGGTAGTCGAGCGCCTATCTATGGCCCTAAAGGCTTTCTTTTTTGAACAGAGAGAGGTCCCAAAGGACCTGGAAAGCTTCATTAGTATTCAGTGTTACAGTGCATAGCTCATGCAAGGACTCAAAGAAAATGAAAATAGCATCTAAGTCCCTAAATTTTACAAGAAGGACCGCAAACTGGAAAGTAGAATTGCAATCGGGTCCCGAACAACCCCCGCCCAGATGAAGCCTTGACGTCGCCGAGAACGAATCACTTGGGACGCCGAAACCTTCACAGTAGTGAGAATGTGCTATGAACACCGAGCGGAAGATGAGACTGCCTCTCTTATGGCAATATGTCCGGGAGGAAATAAATGGCCGCCCTTCGGCCCGAAGAGGCGGCGACACGAGGTTGAAAACCGGCAGCCAGTAGGCACCGTAGCTTCGCGGAGAACTGCCGCCGTTGATGATCCCCACTCCCATTTGCAAGAACCACATCCACATCCCCTTCCTTTCCAGCTCCGCGTCCACCTCCATGGTGGCCTCAAGCTGTAGAAGAAGAGGATGGAGCCTTCTCCAAATCATGGCACCAACGTGCTTATTTAGGGAGCTAGCTCCAGATCCGCCCCCTTCTCTTCGCCTCCACCACGGAGGAAGAGTAGAGGGCGACGCCGGAGACCACCGCTCGCTACATAGGAGCGATGGCGGGTTGCGCTCCAATGGCATCGCGCCAGACAACAATAAGTCAACCACACACCAAAGCCTAAAACTACTATTTACAGAGTAGCACCAAGCTCCTCCCCCATCTCTTCTTTGGCCAGCCTCGCCGATGGCGAAGATCTGGGACCGAGCCGGGCCAGATATCACGGAGTCGGCTCTCAAACTCTCGAGCAGCTGGAAGGGAAGAGAGGACCGTACCGCTAAAGGTGCTTGTGCGCCCGTTAATCTGTTACCCTCTCTCTCCACCCTAATGGCTTTATCATTACGAGCTTCCTAAATTTTCCATAAGATTGTGAGCAATACGAAAGCCCAGGCGCCAGCAGGCGCATGTGGGTGAGGCGAGGCATCCCAGAGATCGTCGATGGAGTCCAAAACTAGTGTGATGCCAATGCGTTGCCAAATGTGGGCGGCGAGGGGACTGCGATGAAGAGGTGGGAGACGTCTTCGGAGGGCGACAAGCACTGCGAGCAAGCATCGTCGGAGATGATGTGCTTGTGGACGAGGTTGGTGTTGGAAATATGCCCTAGAGGTAATAATAAATTCATTATTATTATATTTTCCGTTCATGATAAATGTTTATTAATCATGCTAGAATTATATTGATCGAAAACTTAAATACATGTGTGAATACATAAACTACACCGTGTCCCTAGTAAGCCTCTACTAGACTAGCTCATTGATTAAAGATGGTTATGGTTTCTTGACCATAGACATGAGTTGTCATTTGATAATGGGATCACATCATTAGGAGAATGATGTGATGGACAGACCCAACTGTAAGCTATAGCATCATATCATTTAGTTATTTGCTACCGCTTTGTTCATGTCAATTATCGGTTTCTTAGACCTTGAGATCATGCCACTCCCGGATACCAGAGGAATGCCTTGTGCACTATCAAACATCATTTCATAACTGGGTGATCATAAATTTGCTCTACAGGTATCTCCGAAGGTGTCAGTTGGGTTGCATGGATCGAGACTGGGCTTCATCACTCCGTGTGACGGAGAGATACCTCTAGGCCCTCTCGATAATAAAATATCATAAGAAGCTTCATGTGCCTAATGAGTTTGGTCACGGGATCTTGTATTACAGAACGAGTAAAGAGACTTGCCAGTAATGAGATTGAACTAGGTATGGAGATACAAACGATCGAATCTCGGGCAAGTAACATATCGGCGGACAAAGGGAATTGCATACGGGATTAATTGAATCCTCAACATTGTGGTTCAACCGATAAAGATCTTCGTTGAATATGTAGGAACCAATAAGGGCATACTCGTCCGGCTATAGGTCATTGACCGGAGAGGAGTCTCGATCATGTCTGCATGTTCCGAACCCATAGGGTCGCACGCTTAATGTTCAATAATGCTAGGGTAGTAATGATATATTAATAGCGGAAAGTCAGAAGGTTGTTCGGAGTCCCGAATAGGATCTGAGATATGATAACCCACAAGTATAGGGGATCACAACTGTTTTCGAGGGTAGAGTATTCAACCCAAATTTATTGATTCGACACAAGGGGAGCCAAAGAATATTCTCAAGTATTAGTAGTTGAGTTGTCAATTCAACCACACCTGGATAACTTAATATCTGCAGCAAAGTATTTAGTAGCAAAGTAGTATGAAAGTAACGGCAACGGTAGCAAAAGTAACAGTAGCAGTTTTGTAATAATTGTAACAGTGGCAACGGTAAAGTAACTAAGCAAAGATCAATATGTGAAAAGCTCGTAGGCATTGAATCAGAGATGGATAATTATGTCAGATGCGATTCCTCATGCAATAGTTATAACATAAGGTGACACAGAACTAGCTCCAGTTCATCAATGTAATGTAGGCATGTATTCCGAATATAGTCATAAGTGCTTATGGAAAAGAACTTGCATGGCATCTTTTGTCCTACCCTCCCGTGGCAGCGGGGTCCTATTGGAAACTAAGGGATATTAAGGCCTCCTTTTAATAGAGTAACGGACCAAAGCAATAACACTTAGTGAATACATGAACTCCTACAACTACGGTCATCACCGGGAGTGGTCCTGATTGTTGTCACTTTGGGGTTGTCGGATCATAACACATAGTAGGTGACTATAGGCTTGCAAGATAGGATGAAGAACTCACATATATTCATGAAAACATAATAGGTTCAGATCTGAAATCATGGCACTTGGGCCCTAGTGACAAGCATTAAGCATAGCAAAGTCATAGCAACATCAATCTCAGAACATAGTGGATACTAGGGATCAAACCCTAACAAAACTAACTCGATTACATGGTAAATCTCATCCAACCCATCACCGTCCAGCAAGCCTACGATGGAATTACTCACGCACGGCGGTGAGCATCATGAAATTGGTGATGGAGGATGGTTTATGATGACGACGGCGATGGATTCCCCTCTCCGAAGCCCCGAACGGACTCCAGATCAGCCCTCCCGAGAGAGATTAGGGCTTGGCGATGGCTCTGTATCGTAAAACGCGATGAATCCTTCTCCCTGATTTTTTTCTCCCCGAACATGAATATATGGAGTTGGAGTTGAGGTCGGTGGAGCACCAGGGGGCCCACGAGGCAGGGAGGCGCGCCCAGGGGGTAGGGCGCGCCCCCACCCTCGTGGACAGGGTGTGGGCCCCCAGGCCTTGATTCTTTTGCCAGTATTTTTTATTAATTCCAAAAATATTCTCCGTGGAGTTTTAGGTCATTCCGAGAACTTTTATTTCTGCACAAAAATAACACCATGGCAGTTCTGCTGAAAACAACGTCAGTCCGGGTTAGTTCCATTCAAATCATGCAAGTTAGAGTCCAAAACAAGGGCAAAAGTGTTTGGAAAAGTAGATACGATGGAGACGTATAAACTCCCCCAAGCTTAAACCTTTGCTTGTCCTCAAGCAATTCAGTTGACAAACTGAAAGTGATAAAGAAAAACTTTTACAAACTCTGTTTGCTCTTGTTGTTGCAAATATGTAAAGCCAACATTCAAGTTTTCAGCAAAGATTATGAACTAACCATATTCACAATAACACTTAGGTCTCATGTTTACTCATATCAATGGCATAATCAACTAGCGAACAATAATAATAAATCTCGGATGACAACTCTTTCTCAAAATAATCATAATGTGATATAACAAGATGGTATCTCGCTAGCCCTTTCTGAGACCACACAACAGAAATGCAGAGCACCCCTGAAGATCAAGGACTGACTAGTCATTGTAATTCATGGTAAAAGAGATCCAATCATAGTCATACTCAATATAAATTAATAGTAATGGATGCAAATGACAGCGGTGCTCTCCAACTGGTGCTTTTTAATAAGAGGAGGATGACTCAACATAAAAGTAAATAGATAGGCCCTTCGCAGAGGGAAGCAGGGATTTGTAGAGGTGCCAGAGCTCGAGTTTTGAAATAGAGATAAATAATATTTTGAGCGGCATACTTTCTTTGTCAACATAACAACTAAGAGATCTCGATATCTTCCATGCTACACCCATTATAGGCGGTTCCCAAACAGAATGGTAAGTTTATACTCCCCCTCCACCAACAATTATCAATCCATGGCTTTCCCAAAACAACGGGTGCCACCAACTAACAACAACCCTGGGGGAGTTTTGTTTGCAATTATTTTGATTTGATTTGAGCATGGGACTGGGCATCCCGGTGACCAGCCATTTTCTCGTGAGTGAGGAGTGGAGTCCACTCCTCTTGAGAATAACCCGCCTAGCATGGAAGATACAGACAACCCTAATTGATACATGAGCTATTCGAGCATGCAAAACAGAGATTCATTTGAAGGTTTAGAGTTTGGCACATACAAATTTACTTGGAACGGTAGGTAACCGCATATAGGAAGGTATGGTGGACTCATATGGAATAACTTTGGGGTTTATGGAAGTGGATGCACAAGTAGTATTCCCGCTTAGTACAAGTGAAGGCTAGAAAGAGACTGGGAAGCGACCAACTAGAGAGCGACAACAGTCATGAACATGCATTAAAATTAATGAACACTGAGTGCAAGCATGAGTAGGATATAATTCACCATGAACATAAATATCGTGGAGGCTATGTTGATTTTATTTCAACTATATGCATGAACATGTGCCAAGTCAAGCCACTCGAATCGTTCAAAGGAGGATACCACCCTATCATACCACATCACAACCATTTTAATATCATGTTGGCACATAAGGTAAACCATTATAAACTCCTAGCTAATTAAGCATGGCATGAGCAACTATAATCTCTAATTGTCATTGCAAACATGTTTCATTCATAACAGGCTGAATCAGGAACGATGGACTAATCATATTTACAAAAATGAGATAGGTCGAGTTCATACCAACTTCTCTCATCTCAATCAGTCCATCATATATCGTCATTATTGCCTTTCACTCGCACGACCGAACGGTGTGGATAATAATAATAGTGCACGTGCATTGGACTAAGCTGGAATCTGCAAACATTCAATTCAAGGTAGAAGACAAGGTAATATGGGCTCTTGGTTAAATCAATAATAATGCATATGAGAGCCACTCAACATTTTCATCATGGTCTTCTCCTCTCGACCCCCAAATAAAAGAAAAGAAATAAAACTATTTACACGGGAAAGCTCCCAACAAGCAAAAGAAGAACGAGAAATCTTTTTGGGTTTTCTTTTAATTACTACTACTACAGGTATGGAAAGTAAACTAACTAAAAGCTATAACTATTTTTTTTGGTTTTTCTTAAGGTTATTCAAACACACAAGAAGAAAGCGAGAAAAAGAAAAATAAACTAGCATGGATAGTACAATGAAAAAGTATGAGCACCGACAACTAGAATAAGTGTGTGAACATGAATGTAATCTCGGTGAGAAATACGTACTCCCCCAAGCTTAGGCTTTTGGCCTAAGTTGGTCTATGCCCATGGATTAAAGCTACTCTCTCCGGTGTACTGAGGAGTGCCATCTGAGTGCCACTGATTGGCGATCTCCTCCGGATCCCACTGATAAACGGATTGTCGACAAGGGTCAAGTGGTGGTTCCGGCTCAGGCTCGGTATGCGTAAACATCCTCCGGCAAGATGAGGTACGTGCCTGAAAGTATGTTAAACAAAGAGGGTGCAGGCAAGAAAATAGTCTCACAGTGAGTTTTATTAAATCTCAAATTATACTTAAGCATCATCTCATTATTTTTAACAATAAATTCATGTGCTACCATACTCTTATAATCTAGAAAAATAGAGGGCGACAACTTTTCCTCTTTCTCATAATGCCTAATAGGTATCTTGAAGTGTTTAGCAAGGCGTGAAGCAAAGATGCCTCCAAAGATGGGGCCCTTTGTACGGTTCAGACTTAATCGTTTAGCAATAATAGCGCCTAAACTAAAAATGTTATCGCAAAACAAAGCATGGCACAAAATAACAATACCAGGGGCAATAAGGTTTCCACAATTCCCGCGATCAATTAAACATCTACTAGCAAATTTTGCAAAGTAACGTAGAACATGATAGTGTATGCTAGTAATTCTTGCATTGGAAACCTTCCTCGTCTCCCCTACATCGATCATATCAATAAATCCATCCACATCACTACGATGTGGTTCCTCTATGCTGCCCACAAAGGGTATCTTGCAAACCCCACAAAAATCATATAATGACATCTCCTTAACCTCATCATATAAATGAAACTCCACTGAAGGTGGTGATTTCCTAGCATGAAAGTAAAAAATTTGCACAAAAATATTAGTGAGTGATACGTCCATTTTGCATCATGCTTTTATATCAATATTTATTGCATTATGGGTTGTTATTACACATTATATCTCAATTCTTATGTTTATTCTCTCTTATTTTACAAGGTTTACCATGAAGAGGGGGAATGCCGGCAGCTGGAATTCTGGCTGGAAAAGGAGCAAATATTGGAAACCTATTGTGCACATCTCTAAAAATCCTGAAACACCACGGAAGTCATTTTTGGAATTAATAAGAATTATTGAGCGAAGAAAACACTAGAGGAGGCCCACACCCTGGCGAGGAGGGTGGGGGGCGCGCCCCCTGTCTCCTGGGCCCCCTGGTGGCCCTCCGGTGCCCATCTTCTGCTATATGAAGGCTTTTACCCTGGAAAAATCATAAGCAAGCTTATGGGACGAAACTCTGCCGCCACGAGGCGGAACCTTGGCGGAACCAATCTAGGGCTCCGGCGGAGCTGTTCTGATGGGGAAACTTCCCTCCGGGAGGGGGAAATCATCACCATCATCATCACCAACGATCCTCTCATCGGGAGGGGGTCAATCTCCATCAACATCTTCACCAGCACCATCTCCTCTCAAAACCCTAGTTCATCTCTTGTATCCAATCTTGTATCAAAACCACAAATTGGTACCTGTGGGTTGTTGATTACTTCTTGTAGTTGATGCTAATTGGTTTACTTGGTGGAAGATCATATGTTCAGATCCTTTATGCATATTATTACTCCTCTGATTATGAACATGAATATGCTTTGTGAGTAGTTACTTTTGTTCCTGAGGACATGGGAGAAGTCTTGCTATTAGTAGTCATGTGAATTTGGTATTTGTTCGATATTTTGCTAAGATGTATGTTGTCTCTCCTCTAGTGGTGTTATGTGAACGTCGACTACATGACACTTCACCATTATTTGGCCCTAGAGGAAGGCATTGGAAAGTAATAAGTAGATGACGGGTTGCTAGAGTGACAGAAGCTTAAACCCTAGTTTATGCATTGCTTCGTAAGGGGCTGATTTGGCTCCATATGTCTAATGTTGTGGCTAGGTTTACCTTAATACTTCTTTTGTAGTTGCGGATGCTTGCAATAGGGGTTAATCATAAGAGGGATGCTTGTCCAAGTAAGGGCAGTACCCAAGCACCGGTCCACCCACATATCAAATTATCAAAGTACCGAACATGAATCATATGAGCGTGATGAAAACTAGCTTGACGATAATTCCCATGTGTCCTCGGGAGCTCTTTCCTCATTATAAGAAATTGTCCAGGCTTGTCCTTTGCTACAAAAAGGATTGGGCCACCTTGCTGCACTTTATTTACTTTATTTGCTTGTTATCCGTTACAATTTATCTTATCACAAAACTATCTATTACCTACAATTTCAGTGCTTGCAGAGAAAACCTTACAGAAAACCGCTTGTCATTTCCTTCTGCTCCTCTTTGGGTTCGACACTCTTACTTATCGAAAGGACTACGATATATCCCCTATACTTGTGGGTCATCAAGACTCTTTTCTGGCGCCGTTGCCAGGGAGTGAAGCGCCTTTGGTGAGTGGAACTTGGTAAGGAAACATTTATATAGTGTGCTGAAGTTTTCTGTCATTTGTTACTATGGAAATTAATCCTTTGAGGGGCTTGTTCAGGGTATCTTCACCCCGACTAGTAGAGCAAATAGTTGCTCCCCAACCTACTGAACCTACTAAAAATATTTACTTTGAGATTCCTTCGGGTATGATAGAGAAACTGCTAGCTAATCCCTTTGTAGGAGATGGAACGTTGCATCCCGATTTACACCTTATCTTTGTGGATGAAGTTTGTGGATTATTTAAGCTTCCAGGTATTCCCGATGATGTTGTCAAAAGGAAGGTCTTTCCTTTATCTTTGAAGGGAGATGCATTGACATGGTATAGGCTATGTGATGATACAGGATCTTGGAATTATAAACGATTGAAGTTGGAATTTCACTAGAAGTTCTATCCTATGCATCTTGTTCATCGTGATCGTAATTACATATATAATTTCTGGCCTCACGAAGGAGAAAGCATCGCTCAAGCTTGGGGGAGGCTTAAGTCAATGTTATATTCATGCCCCAATCATGAGCTCTCAAGAGAAATGATTATTCAAAATTTTTATGCTCGGCTTTCTCCCAATGATCGCACCATACTCGATACTTCCTGTGCTGGTTCTTATATGCTGAAGACTACTGAATTCAAGTGGGACTTATTGGAAAGAATTAAACGCAACTCTGAAGATTGGGGTTCCGACGATGGTAAGGAGTTGATACGTCCATTTTGCATCATGCTTTTATATCAATATTTATTGCATTATGGGCTGTTATTACACATTATATCTCAATACTTATGGCTATTCTCACTTATTTTACAAGGTTTACCATGAAGAGGGGGAATGCTGGCAGCTGGAATTCTGGCTAGAAAAGGAGCAAACATTGGAAACCTATTCTGCACTGCTCCAAAAATCCTGAAACTCCACGAAACATGTTTTTGGAATCAATAAGAATTATTGAGCGAAAGAAATACATCAGGGGGCCCACACCTTGGCCAGGAGAGTGGGGGGCGCGCCCCCCCTATTGGGCGTGCCCCGTGTCTCCTGGGCCCCCTGGTGGGCCTCCGGTGTCCATCTTCTGCTATACGAGAGCTTTTACCCTGGAAAAAATCATGGGCGAGCTTACGGGACGAAACTCCGCCGCCACGAGGCGGAACCCATCTAGGGCTCTAGCGGAGCTGTTCTACCGGGGACACTTCCCTCCGGGAGGGGGAAATCATCACCAACATCATCACCAACGATCCTCTCATCGGGAGGGGGTCAATCTCCATCAACATCTTCACCAGCACCATCTCCTCTCAAAACCCTAGTTCATCTCTTGTATCCAATCTTGTATCAAAACCACAAATTGGTACCTGTGGGTTGTTGATTACTTCTTGTAGTTGACGCTAATTGGTTTACTTGGTGGAAGATCATATGTTCAGATCCTTTATGCATATTATTACTCCTCTGATTATGAACATGAATATGCTTTGTGAGTAGTTACGTTTGTTCCTGAGGACATGGGTGAAGTCTTGCTATTAGTAGTCATGTGAATTTGGTATTCGTTAGATATTTTGATGAGATGTATGTTGTCTTTTCCTCTAGTGGTGTTATGTGAACATCGACTACATGACACGTCACCATTATTTGGGCCTAGAGGAAGGCATAGGGAAGTAATAAGTAGATGATGGGTTGCAAAAGTGACAGAAGCTTAAACCCTAGTTTATGCGTTGCTTCGTTAGGGGCTGATTTGGATCCATATGTTTAATGTTGTGGTTAGGTTTACCTTAATACTTCTTTTGTAGTTGCGGATGCTTGCAATAGAGGTTAATCATAAGTGGGATGTTTGTCCAAGTAAGGGCAGTACCTAAGCACTGGTCCACCCACATATCAAATTATCAAAGTACCGAACGCGAATCATATGAGCGTGATGAAAACTAGCTTGACGATAATTCCCATGTGTCCTCGGGAGCTCTTTTCTCATTATAAGAAATTGTCCAGGCTTATCCTTTGCCACATAAAGGATTGGGCCACCTTGCTGCACTTTATTTACTTGTTACTCGTTGCTATTTATCTTATCACAAAACTATCTATTACCTACAATTTCAGTGCTTGCAGAGAAAACCTTACCAAAAACCGCTTATCATTTCCTTCTGCTCCTCGTTGGGTTCGACACTCTTACTTATCAAAAGGACTACGATAGATCCCCTACACTTGTGGGTCATCAGGAGTCAGGTATAACACCTAAGTTTGATTGTGTTAAATCTTTTATGGATACCGATGCTTTTCGTGGATTTAGCGCTAAGTATGGACTTGACTCTGAGATAGTAGCTGCTTTTTGTGAATCTTTTGCTACTCACATTGATCTCCCTAAAGAGAAGTGGTTTAAATATAATCCTCCTGTTGAAGTGAAGTAGTTGCACCTATTACAGTTGAAGAAAAGACTATCACCTATAGTAATCCTATTGTTCCTACTACTTATGTTGAGAAATCTCCTTTTCCTGTTAGGATAAAGGATCATGCTAAAACTTCGACTGTTGTTCGTAAGAGTAATACTAGGACTTATACACCTCCTGAGCAATTCAATGTTGAACCTAGTATTGCTATGGCTAAAGATCTCTTGGATGATGATTTAGATGGGCATGTTATTTATTTCTGTAATGAATCTGCTAATATTGCTAGACCAGATACTAAGATACATAGACCTGTCGTAGGCATGCCTGTTATTTCTGTTAAAATAGGAGATCATTGTTATCATGGCTTATGTGATATGGGCGCAAGTGCTAGTGCGATACCTTATGATCTATATAAAGAAATTATGCATGACATTGCACCCGTTGAATTAGAAGACATTGATGTTACTATTAAGCTTGCTAATAGGGATACCATTAAGCCTATTGGGATTGTTAGAGATGTTGAAGTCTTGTGTGGGAAGGTTAAATACCCTGCTGATTTTCTTGTTCTTGGTTCCCCACAAGATGATTTTTGTCCCATTATTTTTGGTAGACCCTTCTTATATACAACTAGTGCTAAGATTGATTGTGAAAAAGATACTGTCACCATTGGCATAGATGGTATATCTCATGAGTTTAATTTTGCTAAGTTTCGTAGACAACCTCGTGATAGGGAACCACCTAGTAAGGATGAGATTATTGGTCTTGCTTCCATTGCTGTGCCTCCTACTGATCCGTTAGAACAATATTTGCTAGACCATGAAAATGATATGTTTATGAAGGAAAGAAGGGAAATAGATGAAGTGTTCCTTAAACATGAACCTATGCTGAAACATAACCTTCCCATTGAAATTCTTGGGGATCCCCCTCCACCCAAGGGCGATCCCATGTTTGAACTCAAACCATTACCTGATAATCTTAAGTATGCTTATCTTGATGAAAATAAAATATATCCTGTTACTATTAGCGCTAACCTTTCAGAGCAAGAAGAAGAAAGATTATTGAAAACTCTAAAGAAGCACCGAGCAGCTATTGGATATACTCTGGATGATCTTAAGGGCATTAGTTCCACATTATGCCAACACAAAATTACAGTGGAGAAAGATGCCAAACCAGTTAGAGATCCTCAACAACGACTAAATCCCAAGATGAAAGAAGTGGTAAGAAAGGAGATACTAAAGCTCCTTGAAGCAGGTATAATATATCCCGTTGCTGATAGTGAATGGGTAAGCCCTGTCCATTGTGTTCCTAAAAAGGGAGGTATTACCGTTGTTCCTAATGATAAAGATGAATTGATCTCGCAAAGAATTATTACAGGTTATAGGATGGTAATTGATTTCCGTAAGTTAAATAAAGCTACTAAGAAAGATCATTACCCTTTACCTTTTATTGATCAAATGCTAGAAAGACTATCCAAACACACACATTTCTGCTTTCTAGATGGTTATTCTGGCTTCTCTCAGATACCAGTGTCAGCGAAGGATCAATCTAAAACTACTTTTACTTGCCCTTTTGGTACTTTTGCTTATAGACGTATGCCTTTTGGTTTATTAATGCACCTGCTACCTTTCAAAGATGCATGATGGCTATATTCTCTGATTTTTGTGAAAAGATTTGTGAGGTATTCATGGATGACTTCTCCGTTTATGGATCCTCCTTTGATGATTGTTTGAGCAACCTTGATCGAGTTTTGCAGAGATGCGAAGACACTAGTCTCGTCCTGAATTGGGAAAAGTATCACTTTATGGTTAATGAAGGCATTGTCTTGGGGCACAAGATCTCCGAGAGAGGTATTGAAGTTGATAAAGCCAAAGTTGATGCTATTGAAAAGATGCCATGTCCCAAGGACATAAAAGGTATAAGAAGTTTCCTTGGTCATGCCGGTTTTTATAGGAGGTTCATTAAGGACTTTTCTAAAATCTCTAGGCCTCTGACTAATTTATTGCAAAAAGATATTCCTTTTGTCTTTGATGATGATTGTGTAGAAGCATTTGAAATACTTAAGAAAACTTTGATCACTGCACCTATTGTTTAGCCACCTGATTGGAATTTACCTTTTGATATTATGTGTGATGCTAGTGATTATGCTGTAGGTGTTGTTCTAGGGCAAAGAGTCGGTAAGAAATTGAATGTTATCTAGTATGCTAGTAAGACTCTTGATACTGCCTAGAGAAATTATGCTACTACTGAAAAAGAGTTCTTAGCAGTTGTGTTTGCATGTGATAAGT
The DNA here is from genome assembly GCA_963921465.1 of Triticum timopheevii. Taxonomy (NCBI): domain Eukaryota; kingdom Viridiplantae; phylum Streptophyta; class Magnoliopsida; order Poales; family Poaceae; genus Triticum; species Triticum timopheevii. The sequence continues at coordinate 108,618,625 of OY997274.1, forward strand.
TTAGACCTTATATTGTTGATTCCAAAGTTACTATTCACACTGATCATGCTGCTATTAAATATCTTATGGAAAATAAAGATGCTAATCCTAGACTCATTAGATGGGTTCTCCTGCTCCAAGAATTTGATTTACATATTATTGATAGAAAGGGAGCCGAGAACCCCGTTGCAGAAAACTTGTCTAGGTTAGAGAATGTTCTTGATGACCCACTGCCTATTGATGATAACTTTCCTGATGAACAATTAGCGGTCATTAATGCTTCTCGTACTGCTCCTTGGTATGCTGATTATGCTAATTACATTGTTGCTAAATTCATACCGCCTAGTTTCACATACCAGCAAAAGAAAAAGTTCTTTTATGATTTAAGACATTACTTCTGGGATGACCCACACCTTTATAAAGGAGTAGATGGTGTTATTAGACGTTGTGTGCCTGAGCATGAACATGAATAGATCCTACGCAAGTGTCACTCTGAATCCTATGGAGGACACCACGCTGGAGATAGAACTACACACAAGGTACTACAATCTGGTTTTTATTGACCTACTCTCTTCAAAGATGCTCGTAAGTTTGTCTTATCTTGTGATGAATGTCAAAGAGTAGGTAACATTAGTAGACGTCAAGAAATGCCTATGAATTATTCTCTTGTTATTGAACCGTTTGATGTTTGGGGCTTTGATTATATGGGATCGTTTCCTGCCTCCAATGGTTATACATATATTTTAGTTGCTATTGATTACGTTACTAAGTGGGTAGAAGCTATTTCAACTAGTAGTGCTGATCATAACACTTCTAATAAAATGCTTAAAGAAGTTATTTTCCTGAGGTTTGGAGTCCCTAGATATCTTATGACTGATTGTGGTTCACATTTTATTCATGGTGCTTTCCGTAAGATGCTTGCTAAGTATGATGTCAATCATAGAATCGCATCTCCTTATCATCCGCAGTCTAGTGGTCAAGTAGAGTTGAGTAATAGAGAGCTCAAATTAATTTTGCAAAAGACTGTGAATAGATCTAGAAAGAATTGGTCCAAGAAACTTGATGATGCATTATGGGCCTATAGAACTGCATACAAAAATCCTATGGGTATGTCTCCTTATAAGATGGTTTATGGAAAAGCGTGTCATTTACCTCTTGAACTTGAACATAAAGCATATTGGGCTATTAAAGAGCTCAACTATGACTTCAAACTTGCCGATGAGAAGAGGTTGTTTTAAATTAGCTCACTTGATGAATGGAGAACCCAAGCCTATGAGAATGCCAAGCTATTCAAAGAAAAACTTAAACGCTGGCATGACAAAAGGATACAAAAGCGTGAGTTTAACATAGGAGATTATGTGTTATTATTCAGCTCTCGTTTAAGATTTTTTACAGGAAAACTTCTCTCTAAATGGGAAGGTCCTTATATTATCGAGGAGGTCTACTGTTCTGGTGCCATAAAAATCAACAACTTCGAAGACACAAGTCCAAGGGTGGTAAAGGGTCAAAGAATTAAACATTATATTTCAGGTAATCCTATCAATGTTGAAACTAATATTATTGAAATCGTAACCCCAGAGGAATACATAAGGGACACTTTCCAGAACGTTCCAGACTCCGAAAAGGAATAGGTATGTGGTACGGTAAGTAAACCGACTCCAAAACAGCTCCAATGGCAATTTTTATTAGTTTTGGATTATTTAAGAATTTTAGGAAGAAAGAAGTAGTCCGAAAGGGACACGAGGCTCCCATGAGAGTGGAGGGCGCCCCCCCTACTGGGTGCACCCCCTGTCTCGTGGACACCTCGTGTGCTTCCCGGACTCTGTTTTCTTGCATGTTACATATTTTGGTCGGTAAAAATTCATTATATATACTCCCAAAGGTTTTGACCATCGTATCACTCAAATATCCTCTGTTTTCGTTTCGAGTTGTTTTTGTTTCAGATCTAGAGCATCATGTCATCTCCAAGCGCTCCCGAGGACAAGTTTTTCGAGAGGTTTATCAACCCCTATCTTGCGGAGGTGCTGCAACACCCTCAAACCATTGAGATGCGTGAAGGGGTGCTGCACATCCGCGATGTGGAGGGACCAAGGCGTACCGGAAGCATGGAGACAAAGCTCGAACCCGTGGAGCAGCAAGTTTTCAAGTGCCAAGGGATGGTGGAGCGTGGACTCAACGCCAACCAGATGATGATCACGGAGTTCACCAACAACCACAAGCTGGATGCCAAAGTCATTGGGGAGACCATCTTCAAGCTTCAAGAGAAAATTGAGCACCTCCAAGTCCTGATCTATGACCTGCAAATCCAGAACTGTGAGTATGAATATAGATTCAAGAGGATGAGTTTGGCTGCAGATTTAAGGATCCCAGAGACTCGATCGTCCTTCTATGATGGAGAGCCTATGCCTTGGAAGATGGACGACAAGCCTAAATCATCAACAACTCCTACTTCACCACCTCCAAGGACATAATCATATGGGTATGGGCACTCCCCTTGGCAATTGCCAAGCTTGGGGGAGGTGCCCCGGTATCGTATCACCATCACACTCCTATCTTTACCGTTTTATTTAGTTTGACCCCTTTTAGTAGTATCTTGATCTAGTAGATTGAAATTTCGATATCAAGTAGTTTTGAGTTTTGCTTTGTGATCTCTTTTTGTAATCGAGTCCGTGAGCTATCTATAATAAATATTAGTGTTGAGTCAAGGGCTTTGCTTTGTTGCTATGATCTTGAGAAGTAGAAAGAATAAAAGAGTTCATATTGATCTTATGCTTAGTGATGACTTCACACATAGAAAGTATGAGGCATAAAAATTGTTGAGAGTTGATAAACGTAGTTTTGGTCATCGTTGCAATTAATAGGAAGTGATAAGGAATGGGTTCACATATAAATATATTATCTTGGACACCTTTTATAATTGGGAGCACTCATTAAGTACGACATGCTAAAAGAGTTGACGTTGGACAAGGAAGACAACGTAATGATTTATGTTTTCGCACATCTCAGTTAAAGTATATTGTCATTGACCTTCCAAACAAGCTGAGCTTGCCTTTCCCCCTCATGCTAGCCAAATTCCTTGCACCAAGTAGAGATACTACTTGTGCTTTCAAATATCCTTAAACCCAGTTTTGCCATGAGAGTCCACCATACCTACCTATGGATTGAGTAAGATCCTTCAAGTAAGTTGTCATGTTGCAAGCAATAAAAAATGCTATCTAAATATGTATGACTTATTAGTGCAGAGAAAATAAGCTTTGTACAATCTTGTTGTGGAAGTAATAAAAGCGACGGACTGCATAGTAAAGGTCCACACACAAGGGGCAATATAAAGTGACGTTCTTTTGCATTAAGATTTTGTGCATCCAACTCTAAATGCACATGACAACCTCTGCTTCCCTCTGCGAAGGGCCTATCTTTTACTTTATGTTTGAGTCAAGGTGATCCTCACCTTTCCCTTTTTCATTTTATCCTTTGGCAAGTCCTCGTGTTTGAAAGATCATGATATATATATATATCCAATTGGATGTAAGTTAGCATGGATTATTATTGTTGACATCACCTAAAGGTGAATACGTTGGGAGGAAACACAATAAGCCCCTATCTTTCTCAGTGTCCGGCTGAAACTCCATAACCACAAGTATTGCGTGAGTGTTAGCAATTTTAGAAGACTACAAGATAGTTGAGTATGTGAACTTGCTGAAAAGTTCTATTGTTGACTCTTTCTGATGTTATGATAAATTGCAATTGCTTCAATGATTGAGATTATAGTTTGTTAGTTCCCAATGAAGTTTTTGAACCATACTTGACATTGTGAATTGATTGTCACTTGAGCATAGGAAATCATATGATAAAATCTATATATGTTGCTGTTATAAGAATGATCATGATGACCTCATGTCCGTATTTTATTTTTATCGACACCTTTATCTCTAAACCATGTGGACATATTTTTCGATATCGGCTTCCGCTTGAGGACAAGCGAGGTCTAAGCTTAGGGGAGTTGATACGTCCATTTTGCATCATGCTTTTATATCAATATTTATTGCATTATGGGCCATTATTACACATTATATCTCAATACTTATGGCTATTCTCTCTTATTTTACAAGGTCTACCATGAAGAGGGGGAATGCCGACAGCTGGAATTCTGGCTGGAAAAGGAGCAAACATTGGAAACCTATTCTGCACTGCTCCAAAAATCCTGAAACTCCACGAAACATGTTTTTGGAATTAATAAGAATTATTGAGCGAAAGAAATACATCAGGGGGCCCACACCTTGGCCAGGAGAATGGGGGGCACGCCCCCCCTACTGGGTGCTCCCCCTGTCTCCTAGCCCCCCTGGTGGGCCTCCGGTGTCCATCTTCTGCTATATGAGAGCTTTTACCCTGGAAAAATCATGGGCAAGCTTACGGGATGAAACTCCGCCGCCACGAGGCGGTACCGATCTAGGGCTCTGGCGGAGCTGTTCTGCCGGGGACACTTCCCTCTGGGAGGGGGAAATCATCACCAACGATCCTCTCATCGGGAGGGGGTCAATCTCCATCAACATCTTCACCAACAACATCTCCTCTCAAAACCCTAGTTCATCTCCTGTATCCAATCTTGTATCAAAACCACAAATTGGTACCTGTGGGTTGCTAGTAGTGTTGATTACTTCTTGTAGTTGATGCTAATTGGTTTACTTGGTGGAAGATCATTTGTTTAGATCCCTTATGTATATTATTACTCCTCTGATTATGAACATGAATATGCTTTGTGAGTAGTTACGTTTGTTCCTGAGGACATGGGGGAAGTCTTGCTATTAGTAGTCATGTGAATTTGGTATTCGTTCGATATTTTGATGAGATGTATGTTATCTTTTCCTCTAGTGGTGTCTTCACCATTATTTGGGCCTAGAGGAAGGCATAGGGAAGTAATAAGTAGATGATGGGTTTCTAGAGTGATAGAAGCTTAAATCCTAGTTTATGCGTTGGTTCGTAAGGGGCTGATTTGGATCCATATGTCTAATGCTTTGGTTAGGTTTACCTTAATACTTCTTTTGTAGTTGCGGATGCTTGCAATAGGGGTTAATCATAAGAGGGATGCTTGTCCAAGTAAGGGCAGTACCCAAGCACCGGTCCACCCACATATCAAATTATCAAAGTACCGAACGCGAACCATATGAGCGTGATGAAAACTAGCTTGACGATAATTCCCATGTGTCCTCGGGAGCTCTTTCCTCATTATAAGAAATTGTCCAGGCTTGTCCTTTGCTACAAAAAGGATTGGGCCACCTTGCTGCACTTCATTTACTTTCTTTGCTTGTTACCCGTTACAATTTATCTTATCACAAAACTATATGTTACCTACAATTTCAGTGCTTGCAGAGAAAACCTTACCCGCTTGTCATTTCCTTCTGCTCCTCGTTGGGTTCGACACTCTTACTTATCGAAAGGATTACGATAGATCCCCTATACTTGTGGGTCATTAGTGAGTAGGAGATACTGATCGAGCTGGTGTGGAGGAAGTAGTTGAGGCCTGCATTCTCAGCCAAATAATAAAAATCATCATGAATCCCGGTTGCTCTAAGAACTCATCACAAGGCTATTCACACGGCCGAATCTCCGCGGTGCGGAGGAGATTATATTTGGGCTTTTTGTCCTCTTCACTTTTCTTATCCTACGAGCTTCGGCTCGAAGAGCCCCTCAAAAATCTCTTCAGTATTTTCTGAAAATTTCTGAAATTTTTAGTAACTCAAAATAAAAGTGAACCAAACTCAACAAAATTGATAGAAACTACTCCCATAAGTGCCTAGAGACTATATCATGCATTAGAACTACTTGGGACCATATAAATTTGACATGCAAGCTCAAGAACAGGGTCACCGTAGCAGCAGAAATTTGCAATAAATAAAGCACTAGAACAAAAACTAATTGGACCATTGGAGGAGTCACATACCGAAGAACAATCCCCCAAAACAGTTTCGTGAATGAAGCTTTGAGCAAGGAGATCGAAAACGACAGCAAGATGAGCTAGAACTCGTGCTTGAGCTGGCTGGTGATTTTTTGGGAGGAAGAAGGAGTGTGTGGGTGCAGGAATAAGTGGAGGGGGGCTACCAGGGGCCCACGAGGCACGGGGCGCGCCCTGGACCCTCGTGGCCAGGTGCTGGCTCCCCCTGATGTGTTCTCAGTGCCAATAATTCTTAAATATTCTAGAAAAATCATATTTCATTTTCAGGGCATTTGGATAACTTTTATTTTCAGGGTATTTTCTATTGCACGGATAAATCAGAAAACAGACAGAAAAAAAATACTATTTTGCTTTATTTAGTCTAAATAACAGAAAGTAAAAGGAGGGTACAAAGAGTTGTGCTTTCTAACTTCATCCACCTCATGCTCATCAAAAGGAATCCACTAACAAGGTTGATCAAGTCTTGTTAACAAACTCATTCCAAATCGCATGAAACCGGAGAAATTTCGAATAACACTAGGTTACCTCAATGGGGATATGTACATCCCCAATAATAAGAATATCATATTTCTTCTTGACAGTACGAAGAGGAAATTCAAAACCTCCAATAATAATCGATGGAATTTTTCAATAGAATTGATACTGTGGACTTGAGGTTGTTTCCTTGGAAAGTGTACCGTATGCTCATTACCATTAACATGAAAAGTGACATTGCCTTTGTTGAAATCAATAACAACCCCTGCAGTATTCAAAAAGGGTCTACCAAGGATAATCGACATACTATCGTCCTCGGGAATACCAAGAATAACAAAGTCCGTTAAGATAGTAACGTTTGCAACCACAACAGGCACATCCTCACAAATACCGACAGGTATAGCAGTTGATTTATCAGCCATTTGCAAAGATATTTCAGTAGGTGTCATCTTATTCAATTCAAGTCTACGATATAAATAGAGAGGCATAACACTAACACCGGCTCCAAGGTCACATAAAGCAGTTTTATCATAGTTTCTTTTAATGGAGCATGGTATAGTTGGTACCCCTGGATCTCCAAGTTTCTTGGGTATTCCACCCTTAAAGGTATAATTAGCAAGCATGGTGGAAATTTCATCTTCTAGTATCTTTCTTTTATTTGTAACAATATCTTTCATGTACTTAGCATAAGGATTCATTTTAAGCATATCAGTCAAACGCATACGCAAAAAGATATATCTAATCATTTCAGCAAAAAGCTCAAAATCCTCATCATCCTTTTTCTTGGATGGTTTAGGAGGAAAAGGCATGGGTTGTTGAACCCATGGTTCTCTTTCTTTACCGTGCTTCCCAACAATGAAGTCTCTCTTATCATAACGTTGATTATTTGATTGTGGGTTATCAAGATCAACAGCAGGTTCAATCTCTACATCATTGTTATTGCTAGGTTGAGCATCAACATGAACATTATCACCAGGTTCATGTTCATCACTAGATTGTGTTTCAACATCAGAAATAGAAATATCATTGGGATTCTCAGGTGTGTCTACAACAGGTTCACTAGAAGCATGCAAAATCCTATCATTTTTCTTTTTCTTCTTTTTAGAAGGACTAGGTGCATCAACATTAGTTCTCTTAGAATCTTGCTCAATTCTCTTAGGGTGGCCCTCAGGATACAAAGGTTCCTGAGTCATTCTACCACCTCTAGTCATAACTCTAACAACATTATCATTTCTCTTATCATTTAATTCATTGAACAAATCATTTTGAGCTTTAAGCACTTGTTCTACTTGAGTGGTAACCATGGAAGCATGTTTACTAATGAGTTTACGTTCACCTTTAACTCTAGACATATAATCACTCAAGTGTTCAATAATATAAGCATTTCTTTTCAATTGTCTACCAACATAAGCATTGACGTTTTCTTGTTTAGTCATAAAGTCAACAAACTCATCCAAGCATTGGCTAACAAACTTAGTAGACGGGATTTCAGCTTTATCATATCTATAGAGAGAATTTACCTTTACTACCTGTGTCGGGTTATCAAGACCATGTATTTCTTCAATAGGCGGTAAATTCTTAACATCTTCAGCTTCAATACCCTTTTCTTTCATAGATTTCTTTGCCCCTTGCATATCTTCAGGACCGAGAAATAGAACACCTCTTTTCTTCGAAGTTGGCTTAGGAGTTGGTTCAGGAAGTGTCCAATTATTTTCATTAGTCAACATATTATTCAATAACAATTCAGCTTGATCAACAGTTCTTTCCTTGAAAACACAACTAGCACAACTATCCAGGTGGTCTTTGGAAGCATTGGTTAGTCCATTATAGAAGATATCAAGTATTTCATTTTTCTTGAGAGGATGATCAGGCAAAGCATGAAGTAATTGGAGAAGCCTCCCCCAAGCTTGTGGGAGACTCTCTTCTTCAATTTGCACAAAAATATATATTTCCCTTAAAGCAGCTTGTTTCTTATGAGCGGGGAAATATTTAGCAGAGAAGTAATAAATCATATCCTAGGGACTACGCAGACAACCAGGATCAAGAAAATTAAACCATGTTTTAGCATCACCCTTTAATGAGAACGGAAATGATTTAAGGATATAGTAGTAACAAGTTTTCTCATCATTAGTGAATAGGGTGGCTATATCATTTAACTCAGTAAGATGTGCCACAACAGTTTCAGATTCATAACCATAAAAAGGATCAGATTCAACCAAAGTAATTATCTCAGGATCGATAGAGAAATCATAATCCTTATTAGTAACACAGATAGGGGAAGTAGCAAAAGCAGGATCATATTTCATTCTAGCATTCAGAGACTTTTCTTTTAGCTTAGCTAATAATTTCTTAAGATCGGGTCTATCATTGCAAGCAAGAAAATCTCTAGCAGTTTCTTCATCCATAACATAACCCTCGGGCACAACAGGCACTTCATATCTAGGGGGAGAATCTTCATCATCACTTTCATCAATATTATCAGTTTCAATAATTTCATTCTCTAGCCCTAGCAAGTTGTTCATCAAGAAATTCACCTAATGGCATAGTATTATCAAGCATAGAAGTAGTTTCATCATAAGCATCACGCATAGCAGAAGTGGCATCATCAATAACATGCGACATATCAGAATTAATAGCAGAAGCAGGTTTAGGTGTCGCAAGTTTACTCAAAACAGAAGGAGAATAAAGTGCAGAGCTAGATGGCAGTTCCTTACCTCCCCTCGTAGTTGAGGGATAAATCTTGGTTCTTTCGTCTTTCAAGTTCCTCATAGTGATCAGTGGATATAAGTCCCGAGTGACTCAAAGAATAGAGCTATGCTCCCCGGCAACAGCGCCAGAAAATAGTCTTGATAACCCACAAGTATAGGGGATCGCAACAGTTTCCGAGGGTAGAGTATTCAACCCAAATTTATTGATTCGGCACAAGGGGAGCCAAAGAATATTCTCAAGTATTAGCAGTTGAGTTATCAATTCAACCACACCTGGATAACTTAATATCTGCAGCAAAGTATTTAGTAGCAAAGTAGTATGGAAGTAACGGTAATAGTAGCAAAAGTAACAGTGGCAGTTTTGTAGTAATTATAACAGTGACAACGCTAAAGTAACTAAGCAAAGATCAATGTGTGAAAAGCTCGTAGGCATTGGATCAGTGATGGATAATTATGTCGGATGCGATTCCTCGTGCAATAGTTATAACATAGGGTGACACAGAACTAGCTCCAGTTCATCAATGTAACATAGGCATGTATTTCGAATATAGTCATATGTGCTTATGGAAAAGAACTTGCATGACATCTATTGTCCTACCCTCCCATGGCAGCGGGGTCCTATTGAAAACTAAGGGATATTAAGGCCTCCTTTTAATAGAGTACCGGACCAAAGCATTAACATTTAGTGAATACATGAACTCCTCAAACTACGGTCATCACCCGGAGTGGTCCCGATTGTTGTCACCTCGGGGTTGCCGGATCATAACACATAGTAGGTGACTATAGACTTGCAAGATAGGATCAAGAACTCACATATATTCATGAAAACATAATAGGTTCAGATCTGAAATCATGGCACTCGAGCCCTAGTCACAAGCATTAAGCATAGCAAAGTCATAGCAACATCAATCTCAAAACATAGTGGATACTCAACCCGACAATCCGACCCATGGGTTTGTGCGCCCATGGGCACCCGACCCGAATGGGTAGGGTATGGGTTGTCGACTTCACCCATGGGTAACCCGATTAGTCGTGGGTAGGGTATGAGTTTAAGTGTATACCTGTGGGTTACCCGATGGGTCACTCGATTAATATAAATAAATAAATAAACTATTTATGCCCTATTGCATTTTATTCATTAGTCTAAATACACTAATATATGACATATCACGTCATCACCAGCAGCCCTATAGTAGTAACGAACACGACTATCACCAGGCCTATTCTTACTTCGGTATGTTACCCACACGTTAGGTATGGCCCATTTTTAAATTCAACAAGTGGCCCATGCAAAATAGCTAGCAGCAGGATGCGCTGCAGAGCGTTGCACATGCCCACTAGGCCCATAAAAGATGAATCATGTGTAGTGTAACACATGACATGCCCAGCGAACAGAAGATAGGTTGGACCGTTTAGTACCACCTCGCCTGTGGGAGCGCATAGGAGGAGGGGGGGCTCCGTCTATAAATTGGAGACCGCTGGCTCATGCCGCTTGGAGTGGGCGTTGTATGTAAACTGCAACGTCTATGTCTCCTAAATAAAATAAAATATTTAAATCCCGTCAGACCTGATGGGTGCCTGATAGGATCGGGTCACCCGACGGGTTCGGCGTGGGTTGAAGTCCAGACCCATGGGCAGGGTCGTGGGTCTAGGATAAACCCGATTTAGTAATAGGATATGGGTCTGGTAGAGGTTGACCCGGGCAAACCCGACCCGACTGCCAGGTTGAGTGGATACTAGGGATCAAACCCTAACAAAACTAACTCGATTACATGGAAAATCTCATCCAACCCATCACCGTCCAGCAAGCCTACAATGGAATTACTCACGCACGGCGGTGAGTATCATGAAATTGGTGACGGAGGATGGTTGATGATGACGACGGCGACGGATTCCCCTCTCCGGAGCCCCGAACGGACTCCAAATCAGCCCTCCCGAGAGAGATTAGGGCTTGGCGATGGCTCCGTATCGTAAAACGCGATGAATCCTTCTCCCTGATTTTTTTCTCCCCAAACGTGAATATATGGAGTTGGAGTTGAGGTCGGTGGAGCACCAGGGGGCCCACGAGGCAGGGATGTGCGCCCAGGGGGGTAGGGCGCACCTCCCACCCTCGTGGACAGGGTGTGGGCCCCCCTGGCCTTGATTCTTTCGCCAGTATTTTTTATTAATTCCAAAAATATTCTCCGTGGAGTTTCAGGTCATTCCGAGAACTTTTATTTCTGTACAAAAATAACACCATGGCAGTTATGCTAAAAACAGCGTTAGTCCGGGTTAGTTCCATTCAAATCATGCAAGTTAGAGTCCAAAACAAGGGCAAAAATGTTTGGAAAAGTAGATACGATGGAGACGTATCAAGATATTGCGAGGAGCTCCAGAGTGGTCCGGAGATAAAGATTAATATACGGGAAGTCATATTTTGGGTTCCGAAAATAGTTCAGGTTTTTTGGTATTGTATCAGGAAGCTTCTAGAAGGTTCCAGAGGATTACGGAGGGGTCCAGAGCCATGGATGGTTCCACCACGTCCCAAGGGCCAACTTGGGCTGTAGGGGGGTGTCCTAGCCCTGCTAGGCTAGGCACACCAACCCCTTGGGACCATATGGGAAGAGTCCCAAGTGGGGAAGGGTCCCAAGTGGAGAAGGCACCTCCCCCTTGCCTTGTGGGGGAGGGATTCCTCCAGCCAGCCCCTCCTTGGAGGAGGGGCCAAGGGGTTGTGCACCCCCTCCCTCACCCCTTTATATAGAGGCGCAGGAGCAACCACCCCTTCCAGACTTGCCCATTACCTCTCCCAACTCCTCCCATATTCCTCTGGTACGCGTTTGGCGAAGCTCTGCCAAAATTCCACTGCTGCCACCACCACCATGCCGTCGTGTTGGTTTCGATCTCATCTACCTCCTCTACCTTGCTTGCTGGATCAAGAAGGAGAGGACACCATCAAGCTGAACATGTACTAATCTCGGAGGTGCCGTCCATTCAGCACTAGATCAGATTGAATTGCGATTGGATCATGAAGAGTACGACTACATCAACCGCGTTACGATGATAACGCTTTCGGTCTACAAGGGTATGTAGACACACTCGGTATGCATCTCCTAGATTGGATCTTGGGTGTTTCGTAGGAATTTTTTGATTTTCATGCAACGTTCCCCATCAGTTGGAACAAGTGTTGAGCCTGTTGTAGAAGAGCAGCCAAGCAAATATCTTGATCTTGTTAGGTACGTTGGAGCACCAAATAAGTGATGTGTTCCTGTCAACGTCGGTTGTCTGGAGGAGTACATCATAGGCGCTCCTAGTGGAGAACGCATGGCCCCCAATGAGAAAGCACTGATCTTGATCTGGCAATGACATAAAATCCAGAAACACAGCGAAAAGCGAAACCAACTCCTAAGAAGCGGCAAAGGTTAAATGATTTCGCAGGTTAGCCTCCCATCCAAAAAACACAATATTTGCAACCCTAATCATGGGCACCTCTGAGTGGGAAAATAGGCAGGGGAATGTGGCGGCTAGTGGTAATGGGGTGAGCCAAGTATCATGCAAGAAGTGGGTTGAGGTTCCATTGTTGGTAAGCACAAATGTTATATTTTGTAAGGTTGGCATATTGTGGTTTATTGTTTTGCATAGGTAGGATGTGTTGGAGCCAGGGTTAACAAAAAAGCATTAGCGTGCTGCAAGCTTAACCAGTCTAGTTTAGGGCCAGTTCTTTTAGGCGGCTTAAAAAATAAGCTGCCTCTCCCCAGCTTAAAAAATAAGCCGCTCTCAAAATTTGTTGAGGCTTCTAAATTAGTTATCCCATAACTATTTCAGAAGCCCTAATGAATGAGTGAGGCGGCTTATAGAAAAAGCTGGGGAGGAGGCGGCTAATTTTTTAAGCCGCCAAAATAACTAGCCCTTACATAGATGTGCTATTGTGCGAGGAGACGTATTGACGACATGACATGACGCCGACCTTATGTTGAGGCTCCATAAATCTAGCAGCCCAGAGAGTGAAGTCGTGTAGAATGTCCTAGACAGTTACATTCTTAGAGTGGCAGTCAGTACGAAAGACCATCGTTGGAATCCTAAATTTTCCATAGAATAGAGAGAGCTACGATGGCCAAATATCGTTTTCTAGATTGGGAGGTGTGGACATCTCCCTGGATGTCGTCGATTGAGGTGGGCGTGTGCATGCATAGCCCAGGCCGTCCCCAAGTTGGGGCAGGTGAGAAAGGAGTGTGCCGTGTCTTCGAGGGGCGCACTGCACCTGGTGCAAACGGTGTCAGGGACGATGGTCTTACGAAAGAGATTTGCCTTGTAGTTGAGGTGGTCCTTGAAGATTATCCAGCCGAAGACCTGCACTTTAATGGGGACACGGGATTCCCAAATAAGATGATAATTATTGTCATGTCGGGCTAACCTGTGAGGAGGTGGTAAGCGTTCTTGGTGTGGAGAACGACATCCCATGAGTGAAGTACCTATCATCGATCGGCGACGTCGTTGTGGTTGAAATCCTACAACAAAGAGAACACAAGCAACAAGCTCGACAGAGGCTACCGCGGTACGGTGATTTCACAAGTTAGCTAGCGATCTATTCTACATGACTTGTGGGACCCAAATAGTGGGATTGGTGGAGGGGAGTATAAGTGGGGGGAGGCTATTGCGGGGGGTTGGGAGCAGATCCAAGTATCAAACCCAAAAAGGTGGATTGGTCATTGTTAGTGAAGACAAATGATTTTTTTTGGAGTGTTGGTAGTTGGGAGTTTACAACTTTTGAGATGAAAGAGGGGTTTGAAGTTTTGTCAGCAATGATGAAAATGGGTCGGGTTTGGCTCGGGTTGAACAATATCAAATCCATGTCCAAATACATGAAGACAATATGTGCCCGTCCATGAAAAAATCCATGCGCGAAATATTATGCCCATGTCCAAACCCATCGGGTTCTCTCAGCACGTATACATAAGACATACCACAACATTCACATAAGTTCCCAAATTCTCACAAAATGACATAACACAAGTGCACAACATCAAATAAGCTCTTAGATTCCCACAAAATGACATAGTACAAGTGCAGATCACCACATAAGCTCTCAGGTTCTCACAAAATGACATAACATCAAATAACATAAGTACAGAATTCTCGTTGACCCCTATGGACGTGATCAGTTGTTTGTGTCCCCCACACTCTCCTCTCACGTCGCCCCCGCGGGCGACCAAGAGGGAACCCTAGCTGCCAGCCTCTCTACCTCCTCCTTCCTTCTCCCTCCCCCGTCGTCGCCGGCACGCGCCGCCGGGCAAAGCCCTGGTGGAGTTGGTGGCGGCGGGCAACTTCTCCTCCTCGCTTTCAGGGCCGGCCCTGAGGGGGGGCAGGGGGGGCGGCCGCCCCAGGCCCCCAAGATCTAGGGGCCCCCTCCCAGGTGTAATGTAAAGGTAAGTAACTTATAGGCCATAGCTTCACGTAGAAAAAAGAAGCAGTCCAGCCTCAAGAAGGAAGGGGCGGCAGGTAGCAGCGTACGCAGATAAATCAGCGTACTACCGTGAGGAAACAAATCAGCGTATGCACGTAGATCACGTCGGCTCATTCTTTTTACTCCTTAATTGATCGTGTGACGTGAGTTCATCCCTAATTCCCTATATTCTCTGTTCTCTGCGGGCTCCAAACTCCAGATCCCAAATCGCTGAGGGGTGACTGGTCTCCAGGAACTGTACGCGGTGACACACAACACCAACATGACCTACCCCTGAAAAATTACATTGCTGGCGGAGGGCGCACACGTACATCACCGAGTGCTTGCCACCAGAAATTCACATCACATCATCGCGGAGCGTCCATTGACTGACGCCGATCTAATCAACCTCAGGTATGTCAATATTACTATTCCCTACAATTTAAAGGAAAACTTCTTGCTTTGAGAAAGAAATAATTTGATAAAAGTAGTTGCCAAGAAGAAATTCTAGAAGTGGAGAAGAATATTTTCATGTTAAATATTGTTCTGTTTTGGTTGATATGAATGACTACATTGAAGAAGGATTTACCTCACGGTGTTGAAAGGTTTATTAAGATTTAATGTACATGTGATTGTTGCATCAGCTAAAAGAAGCTTTTCAAATTTGAAATTATTGAAAAACCATTTGGGATAAACAATGACCTAATAGAGCTTAAATGGTTAGCCAACATTATGCATCTAGAACAAACCGTTGGATGATATTGAAATTGACACAATCACAAGTAATTTTGCATCAAAGAATCTTACAAGAAAATTTAAAGATAATTGCATATTATGTTTATAACAAGGGGCCCCAAATTTTACTTTCGCCCCGGGCCCCCAAAATCTCAGGACCGGCCCTGCTCGCTTTGGCACCAGGGCTGGCGCGGGACGACCTGGTCGGGTGGGGCGCCGCGCTCTCGTGGGGCCGGTGATGCGGCGGCTGGCGTAGGTGGCGGCGACGTGCTCGGGGACACTTGCCTTTTCCTTACTCGGGTCTTGCTTTAATATAAATTCATATTAAACTTGAGACACTTATTTTAAGACGGAGGGAGTATGTATTATTCTAAGTTAAATGTCTATTAGTTGTGATGCCACTTGTTTAGTCTTGGTTGGACATGCACATGGCATGTCCGTCTCGGAATTCCTCTACCATGTTAAACCTCATCTGGTTGTTCTATTCATCGAGTTAATAAATTTTCACAAATCTTCTTAGTAATAATATCTTTACTTTATGCAAGCGTGTAAATCAACATAGTGAGGATTTTCTCCACATGGTGGTAGCTACGCGTGCGGCAATCTCTGTAGGATGTTGCTTTGAGATCTTCACAGCGTCTTTGACTTCTTTTTTCACCCCTGCTGCGTGCATGCATCGCTTCTTGTGCTAACTTTATTTAAACTTGGTCTTACCTTGTTTGGTAACCATGTTTGATACCTTTTGCATTAAATTGGTGTACTCGTGGGTTATACAACTACTTGTGACGAGAGAGAGAAAAAGAGAGAGAAATCTTTGACACAGGGAGAAACATTTGTCAGGTGAGAGAAAAGTGATTCGCTATTCCACTCTTCTATCCTCTCAACATTATCTCTCCTATTATTCGCAAAAAAATAATCCTTCCTATACCAGTTAGGCATTTGAACTTTGCCTACAAAATTGAAATGCTTGTACATGAGTGCAAGGTAAGATTTATAGACCCTTTCAATTTTCATCAAGCTACATGCGTAGATACATTTCAAACAAGGCCAATATTGCGACCAACCTGTGGTTGAATGGTTAGAGGGACAGTGGTATTCTCAGCCCATCAGGATTCAAATCATGGTGCTCGCATTATTCCTAGATTTATTTTAGGATTTCAGGCGATGCGCTTTCAATGGAAGGAGACGCCTACGGTGACTTCGTAAATCTCAAGATGATATGTATATATAAGCGCTTGCATCTGTACTGTGTTAAAAAACAAAGCCAATATTGTACTGCTTTGAATTGAAAAAATTATCATTCTACCTACAAGTATGATCATTTGCTCACCTACCATGTTTGGCATTGTCTCGCAACCCCTACTAATCAACTGCTCATCGCCATGTTATGTCTCGCTTCACGGCTGGTCGTCCACTCCGTCTCACAACCCCTAACTATATTTACAAGATATGGTTGCTTGTTCGCCTTGGTGTTCAGTGTCCCTTCGTGACGATGTCTACTCACTCTTCTAACTAGCTGGGCAGGGGCGGAGCCAGGATTTGAACATGAGGAGGGCGAACAAAGCTATGGTCATTTTCAAGAACACATTGCAAAGAGAGCCTTGGCTCAGTGGTTGGGCATGCGATTGTGCAGCCTAACGACCCGAGTTCAATTCCTAGAATTGACAGGTGATGCACATGGGGTTTTCCCCGTTTATTGAGGATCAAGTTTGGTGTGTGGTGTAACCTCTTATCAAGAAATATCTTGATACTCATTAAAAAAATTTTGAGGACCATGTTTATCTTGGTACTCATACTAAAATGGCTGTATGCATCCCTAGTTGGTGCAGAGGCCGGGAAGTGAAAACCTCTCCCATTTCACGAGAATTAACCAGGGATGAGAGAGGGTGAGGCGGAGACGAGGCCACCTGAGGCGGCCGGACTACCGCCGCCGCTTCCTCAATCCTCGCCGGGAGGAGGTGCAGAGCCGCATCAGATCCATCCGTGCTCTCCTAGTATCCTTGCGGCGGCGCCATTGGGAGGAAAGGAGGGACCGACGGGATCAGGTGATGACCGCGGCGACCTGCCACATGGTGAGATCGGACGGGAGGAGGCACAATGGGTGCAATGGCGGGCGATCTTCTCCGACGGGACGGATCCGGCCATTTGGATCGAAGGACGTCTTCGATTTACTCCGCGTTCGCGATGGATGGCACTTCTCGATCTGGAGAACGACGTTCTCGCTGGCGATTTTCTCCCGGACGGCGACATGATTGAGGTAGGTTTTAAATTCAAACTTGATGTTTATGACGTGGTTGTTGGCAAATGTGTGCAGTTGGATTTACAACCAAAGGCACCGGAGATGATCGATCTGACGGAGCCGATGGCTCATGCACGACTAGGAGGACGGTTTTGGGCGCTCCTGGAGAGCAACGACGAAGAACAGGTGGAGGGTCAGGTCCCCATGAAGATGGCCGGAATGCCCTTGGCCTCGCACAGTGCTGTTTTGGTGCCGGAGCCCAAGATCATGACCGATCGGCGTCGCTAAAAAATTCAAACTTCCAAACCGGCCATGAAGCCGTGGAGCGGACCGATTCCTAAGGTAATGAGAGAACCGGTAATGTTGTCAGATTTCTTGCCGGAAAATTGGACTCTAGTCATGCGGAAGAAGAAGAAAGGCAAGATTGGCCGGCCACCGCTGCCGCCTAGATCGCCAGTGGCGAGATCGGCGAGCACTATTCGGGCGGCCAGACGGGCTCGTTTGAACATGTTATTGGGCCGTGGGCCTGAGCTGGACGCAACGTCGGATGTTATGATGGTCGTGGGTCCTCCAGGCGCGAGCGAGGCCCAGCCAGAGGCCCAAGCCTCGTGCCATCCCGATCGGACGTACGTGCATGTATCATAGCTGCCTGTCGCCTCTACGAGTGAGTCTAGGGTTCCAAGTCCGGGATTTCCTTCGCTTGGCTCAGGACGGGCAAGGAGGATCTCGTGCGTCAGCGGCATGGTAGGACGAGGGCTTCCACCCGTCAAGCGAGGGCCAACTCCCGCCGCTGGCACCTTTGCTCCTGGCGGGTTTGGTCGTGGAGCTGTGCCGGCCAATGGGGCTGCCGCCACGGGTGCGGCCGGTCGTGCTGCTACGTCGATCGCTGGCGCTGGGGCTGCTGGCCGCGGTGCCCAGCCTGTGGGTGGTGTTGGCCGCGGTGCACCGCCTGGTGGTGGGGTTGGCGGTGTTGGCTGGGGCGGCTTGCCCCCTCCAAGGCCGGCGGTGGCCAGTGTCGGGACCGGCCGGGGCGTTACGTACTCTGCGTGGCAGGGGGGCGATGCTTCTAATTCTATGGTGCCGGCGCATGTGCCCAGACCAAATGTGCGCCAGTCGGATGAAGTGGCGCAACTACCGGCAACTAAGGCACCGGCCCTAGGAAGGGGTCGCGGCGTGCAGGGGCGTGGTGGCTACAGTGGTTACAGCAAAGATGGACAGAGTTTCAACCGACACGGGCAGTGGGAAGATGACGGATATGATGCATATGGTGAGGGCCTACACCGTGGATCTTCGTCCGGTGGCGGCCGTGGATATAACTAGCATAATGATGAGGACACCGGACATTTTCAAGGTCCGCCGGGTAATTTTGTTGAAGGAGTTGCCTGACCGCTTTCGTGGTGGATATCGTCGCGGTGGGAGAGGGAGATGCCCACCACCGCCTTGACACTACTCACCGCCTGCTACAGATATGGCGTTGGGGGAGGCCCTCGAGCACGTACCGGAAGAGGTGGGTGACCAATCCACACTAACCGCGGCGACAGTTGACGCGGTGAGGGCTTTGGCAGCAGTGCAGGTTCCGGTGACTTCTGGAGGAACTAAGTCTCGGGATGGCGTGTCTGACAAAGGGTCGGAGAAAGCGGAGGGAGAAAAACTCTCTAAATGGGCGATTAAAAGGAAAAGTTCCCTTGTTATAGATGTGCTGAACCGGGTCATTTCATGGCAGAGTGTACGAATGATCTTTGTGACTATTGCCTCCGCTCCCAGCATGTGACCGGGGACTGCCCTCTCCTCTCCGGTCCTAAGACTGGTATTAACATTTTTGGGGTCTGCTGTAAGGAGTTGATGTTCTTTGAGACACCGAAGGTGGACCCTTTACCGCAGATGGTTGAGAGTTCCTTCCCGGCAGTAATCAAAGTTACTAATGGACAGTTGGCCGAGGCTCAGATCGTGAGACAGCTACGTGATTTAGTGCCAGGTAATTATCAGTGGCATCCGGAACAATTAGAAGGTCAGACTTATAAGGTGGACTTTCCCACTAAAGAGGATCAGATGCATTTTCTTAAGTGGGGTTTATGCAGAGTCACAAGCACCAACATCGTTATCGCTTTCGACGAGTGGAAGCAGGAGGAACCTGAGGGTACACCTTTGGAGAAGGTGTGGGTTCGTTTCTATGGAGCGCCACCTAAATTGATAAAGCATTTTCTGATTGCTTGGAGTTTGGGTGCTATGATTGGTAAGATAGAGAAGGTTGACATGTCATTCACTCATGCACATCGAGCGGCGAGGTTGTTGGTCGGTGTTGTTAGTGTTGAGCATATACCAGATGTGGTCAGATGGACACATGCTAGAGTCACTTATGTCTTAGAGCTTGAGATCGAGGATACTGAAGTTTCCCAGGATGGGGATGGGACACAGGACATGGATACGACTGAGGGGGGCGGCGCGCCAGGGAATCAGGATAAGGGGGCCGATGATACTCTGCCGGAGTCGAACAAGAGGCCTACTGCACAGCCAGATAAGGTAGATAGCTCTACCAAAGAGGCGCCCCCGTCCACTACTCTGATGAGCACGCTTCGCTTTGGTTCATTTGCACCGAGATCCGCTCCTAGTCGGTTATGGAGCTCCAGGGTCGAGGCAGACGACCCGATGGAGCTTGAGCTGCCACCAGTATCGAGTATGGCCGGCGAGGTGACAACTGCGTTATCTTCACCTGGTGCGAGGGTGGACCCTGATGGGTTGGCCGCGGGTATGGAGGGCCGTGGGCAGGAGGCCCATAGCACCCAGGTACCTGTGCCCGTTTTCTCTTCAGTGGGAGGGGTGCCTGGACAGGAGGTCTCTGGCATCCTTCCCTCTTCGGCGTCTTCGATCGAGCTAGGGGTGAGGTGCGGGAAGGAGTCCCATGCTGTAACCCCTACCCAGGACCGCACCATCCAGAGTGGCGCGATGGGGGTGAGATGCGGGAAGGAGTCCCGTGTCGTCACCCCTCCGCAGGATTATGCCATGCAGATTGGCAGGGGGATGACGGCTATTGCGGGGGAAAGGGGGGACGAGACCAATGAGCAGGCGTCTCCATGGTCCCACTCACCCTTGATCTCTGCAGCCGAGGTCCACTCCACTACGCCCTACCCTTCTTCACCGACGATAAGGGAGGGGCGTGGGAGTCCTAACCGTACCCCTCGAGAGAGGACGACGGAGGAGCTCATCTCTTTTGGCGGGATAGCGGATCCGGTGTCGGCTGGCAGGCGTGTCAGCAATCGGATCCAGGGACAGCCGTATGCAGACGACCTGCAGCTAGCGCGTGCCAAGAGGGCCTCCATGCTTCGTCATGCCGAGACTACTACAGGTACGTCTTTCAATAAAAGTTGTTCAATTTTACACTTCTCTGAGAATGAAATAGTTGATAAGGCAAACGACTTAGGAATTTCTTTGGGATCAAATGAAACCGAGATCGTTAAGTCTGTTAACGATCTTTTAGATTTGGAAGCGGAGAGGGCTTCTGAGATCATTCATAATCTTGCCTCTATCCAACCTATGAATGACAATGACATGAATAACTTAGGAATTATTGATCTCGCAAATATTTGTAATAA
Organism: Triticum timopheevii; assembly: GCA_963921465.1. NCBI lineage: Eukaryota > Viridiplantae > Streptophyta > Magnoliopsida > Poales > Poaceae > Triticum > Triticum timopheevii. Next base: position 108,639,719 of record OY997274.1, read on the forward strand.
TCTGTTGCCTAGTGTCGAGGCTGAGGATGAGGAGGATTTGGAGAACACAGATACGGTAGAGCCTCTCTTGATGGAGGATGCAGTTTCTGCCATAGATAATTCTATCGTCCCGCAGGGCGTTGAGGAGAAGCCCAAATGGCCCTAGAAGCGGAAAATTTATCCTACTTCGGCAGTACGCAGAAGTGCTAGAGTTAAGCTTAAGAAAAAAAATTCATGATGACTTATGAAAGGACTCTTTTGGAATAGCAGAGGTCTAGCAGACTTGGCTAAACAAAGATTCTTAGCAGAGACAACATTAGAGCATCACTTAGATTTTATTGCACTTTTAGAAACTAGACGTGATAATTTCACATCCCAATTCCTTCAAACCCTCTCCACTGGTGTCGATTTTGACTGGCACATTTTACCTCCTAGAGGAAGATCCGACGGGATTTTACTAGGAGTACGGTGTGAGACGTTAGAGGTGCTTAATGTGGTCCAGGGAGACTTTTTGGTTAAATTCAGGGTAAGATCAAAATTGGATGGGTTCTGATGGTCGCTAGTTGCTGTATATGGGGCAGCACAACCTGAATTTAAACCTGATTTTCTGGCCGATCTTGTGCGGATTTGTGGAGATGAAAATCTGCCAATACTAGTTTGGGGGGGGGGGATTTTAATATCATTAGGAGGCGAGAAGAAAAGAATAATGACAATTTCGATGGGCGTTGGTCTATGATGTTTAACATGATTATCGAGAGCCTCAACATGAGAGAAATTGAGCTCACCGGTAGACAGTTTACATGGGCCAACTCGTTACCTGTTCCGACTTATGAAAAGCTGGATAGGGTACTTGCTAGTGTGGAGTGGGGACAAAAATATCCGTTGGTGTCAGTTCATGCGATGCAGAGAGCGATCTCGGACCATACACCACTCCTTTTAGATTCGGGCGAGGCTACCCATATGGCAAACAAAAACATCTTCTCCTTCGAGCAAAACTGGTTTGAGCGAGAAGGATTTATGGAGATGATTGCACGCGAATGGGCTAAGCCGGTTACGGGAAGGACACATGTCGAGAGATGGCAGAATAAAATTAGACACCTCCGACAATTTCTGAGAGGTTGGGCCAAAAATGAGAGTGGGTTATATAAGCAGGAAAAAGAGCGTCTTACTCAACTCATTGAGGCACTAGATGTAAAGGCTGAAACCACTCTCTTGTCTGTTAATGAGCATCGAACCAAGTCCGAGGCTGAGCAAGGCCTACGTACTCTCCTCAGAGAGGAGGAGCTCAAGTGGGCGTTGCGTGCGAAAACGCTTAAGGTTGTCCAAGGGGACGACAACACACAGTTCTTCCATATGGTTGCAAATGGTAAACATAGGAAGAAGAAGATCATACAGCTTGAACAGGACAAGGGGACAATAGTGGGGCATGAAAATCTGAAAGCGTATATTTCCAATTATTATAAAAACCTTTTTGGACCCCTGAATACTTCAACGGTGTCTCTTGATGAGTCTGTGATTGATGATATACCTCAATTACAGGCAGCAGAGAATGATGTTCTCTCTGTACCGTTTACTGAAGAAGAGGTTCATCTAGCCATAACCCAAATGAAGCTGAATAAAGCACCAGGACCAGATGGGTTTCCAGCTGAATTCTATAAGAAATGTTGGCATATCATTAAAGATGATCTTATGCCTATGTTTCACGATTTTTTTGATGGCCATTTGGAGTTGTTTCACCTCAACTTTGGTACGTTAACGTTGTTACCTAAGAAGAATGAGGCGGTTCGGATCGAACAATTCAGACCCATTTGCCTGCTGAATGTGAGTTTTAAAATTTTCACAAAGGTAGGAACCAATAGATTGACATAAATTCCTCACTCAGTGGTCCAACCTAGTCAGACAGCTTTCATGCCAGGACGACACATACTAGAAGGAGTGGCCGTCTTACATGAAACGCTCCATGAGATTCACTCGAAGAAACTAGATAGGGTTATCTTCAAAGTGGATTTTGAGAAGGCCTATGATAAAGTAAAATGGCCTTTTCTTCAGCAGGCAATGCGCATGAAGGGTTTTAGTGAAATCTGGAGGAAACAAGTGGATACTCAAGTCCAGAAAGGTAGTGTCGGAATTAAGATGAACGATGACATCGGTCACTACTTCCAGACGCATAAGGGGTTGAGACAAGCGGATTCCATGTCACCTCTTCTGTTCAATATTGTGGCAGATATGTTGGTCGTCATTATTGGCAGAGCTAAGCAGCATGGCAATGTAGAGGGTCTAGTTCCTCATCTAGTTGATGGAGGGGTGTCCATTCTACAATATGCTGACGACACTATTTTATTCATGGAACATGACATGGCTAAGGCACGTAACATGAAACTTATTTTGTGTCTATTTGAACAATTGTCTGGCTTAAAAATTAATTTTCATAAGAGCGAGGTGTTCTGTTTTGGGAAGGCCAAAGACAAGGAACATACCTATAGACAATTGTTTGGATGCGAATCAGGTGATTTACCTTTTAGTTATTTGGGTATTCCGATTCATGACCGTAAGTTATCCAATAAAGAATGGAAATGTATTGAAGAATGAATTGAAAAAAAAACTCAGCTGCTGGAAGAGCAAGCTGATGTCATATGGAGGTCGGCTAGTCTGATTAACTCAGTATTGACTAGCATGCCAATGTTTCTACTTTCGTTCTTCGAAATTCCGAAAGGGGTCCAAAAGCGACTTGATTTCTTTAGATCTCGTTTCTTTTGGCAGTCTGTTGAGGCCAAGAGGAAATACCATCTCGCGCGATGGGATATCCTTTGTCGACCTAAAGACCAAGGGGGTCTCGGTATTGAGAACTTAGAAATTAAGAATAAATGCCTTATGAGCAAATGGTTGTACAGGTTAGAGACAGAGCCGAAGGGCATGTGGTCTCAAATCCTGCGCAATAAGTATTTGCACTCGGAAACTCTAGCCCAGGTTACCATCAGACCGACTGATTTGCCGTTCTGCAAGGGACTAATGAGAACGAAGGACATGTTCTTTCGTAGGGTCAAATTCTTGGTTGGCAACGGGATGTCAACAAGATTTTGGGAGGATACGTGGTTAGGAGATACGCCTCTGGCCTTGTAATATCCTACCCTATATAATATTGTGCAATGTAAGGAGGATTACGTAGGTACCGTCCTTGAAACTATTCCCTTGAACATCCAGTTCAGACGTACGTTGGTGGGCGAGCGATGGACATCCTGGATGCACTTGGTTCGGAGATTGATTGAAGTTCGACTCTCCGACCTGCCGGACTCAACACAATGGAAGTTAACTAAAAATGGGATATTTATGGTGAATTTTTTTTATACAGATCTGATTAATTCTGGCCCACTCTCAAGGTCACTACATATTTGGAAGGTTAAGGTTCCTTTACGGATTAAAATTTTTATGTGGTTTGTCCACCAGCAAGTAATACTCACAAAGGACAACTTACTTAAGAGGCGATGGGTAGGCAATTCGCGGTGTTGTTTTTGTGCTCAGGATGAAACAATACAACATTTATTTCTTGAATGCCCGCTTGCCAAGTTACTTTGGAGAACGATTCATATAGCTTTCAATATCAATCCTCTAGTAGATATTGCGTCTTTGTTTGGGACGTGGTTAGCTGGGGTGGAACAGATCACGACAGCTCGTATTCGGATTGGAAGATGTGCGCTATTATGGGCTATATGGAACTGAAGAAATGATATGATTTTTAACAGACAACACAACTTAACTTTTTTGTAGGTTATCTTCAGAGCTACAGCTTGGATCCGTATGTGGTCCTTACTCACTCCTATGGACTCCAGGGAACCTTTGGTTACTGGGTGCAACCAATGGGAGATGGTGGCTCAGGTTATATTCAACCGGTTCGGATGGCGTTCACATAATAGGATAGAAGTCTAGAGAGCTTATCCTTATTATTACCGTTCCGGTTGTTTTTGCTCGCTTGTAATTTTTCGGTTTATTTATTTTGTTGTGCTCCGTTTGTGAGCTGTAAGACCTTTATGACGATACTTTCTGGATTTTTAATAAGAGGGCCGTATGCATTGCAGAGGCCGGGGTATGCCTCCATTTCCGATTTTTTTCTCAAGAACACATATGATATGTGCGTGTCTATGTATTAAGGTAAAACTCATAGTAATTTTACAAAGAGGCGTCTCACAACACAGGCACGAAACATCTACCATTCTCTTTGTTTCATGTTAGACATAACCCGCTTTGGATACTGTTTCACACCATACTATAGTTAGATACTTCTTCTGTATCAAAACGTCAGACTTTGTGGACACTACAACGTCTTATATGTTGATACGAATGGGGTACTTACTAGTTAAATTGAGCTTCACAACTATGAAGCTCAACAAACGAGTTGATACTATATGTATTGCCGTTGTCTTTTTTATCACCCTTATGCTCAATTTTTTTAAAAGCTACATCTAACTTGGAAAAAATTGACCTACATACAGGTCACTAACTAACCAGACTGACATGTAAAGTTGCTAATTAACCAGACAAACAAGTTAATTGGACAAAATAAGGTACTTCACCATTAGTGATAGGATAAGCACATCTGGGTACCTTTTGATCTGACTGCTAGCTTCAATGGAAGTAAGTTGGTGATCTATAGACTCCTTGGAGAGATACTGCAGCAGGATCAAGCGGCAAGCCATTGACGCAGTCGACCCCGCAGCGCCTCAGCTGATAACCGGTGGCGTGCTTTGCGAAAGATGGAGCGGCAGCAGGTGCCCTAGTTGCGCCAGATCGATCGATCGATGAAAAGCGACGCACACTTTCTAGGCGGATAGACTAAAAGGCCAATCAGGACGCTAGAAGCCTTCCACGATGGGCTAATGGGCTGTATTTTGGGCTCCTGGTAAAGCTACAGAACTAAATTGTGGGCTTTAAATCTTAATCGAGTGATTATCTACGGCAATACGTCCTATTATATACGTATACTACTACTAGCGCCTGCTACGACTTCATGGGGGGTGCAAACGGTTGGGGGGGGGGGGGGGGGGGGGGGGGGTCTAGCCCCTGCTCGCTTTGTTTCATGTTAGGCATAACCCGCTTTGGATACTGTTTCACACCATACTATAGTTAGATACTTCTTCTGTATCAAAACGTCAGACTTTGTGGACACTACAGCGTCTTATATGTTGATACGGATGGGGTACTTACTAGTTAAACTGAGCTTCACAGCTATGAAGCTCAACAAACGAGTTGATACTATATGTATTGCCGTTGTCTTTTTTCTCACCCTTATGCCCAATTTTTTTAAAAGCTACATCTAACTTGGAAAAAATTGACCTATATACAAGTCACTAACTAACCAGACTGACATGTAAAGTTGCTAATTAACCAGACAAACATGTTAATTGGACAAAATAAGGTACTTCACCATTAGCGATAGGATAAGCACATCTGAGTACCTTTTGATCTGACTGCTAGCTTCAACGGAAGTAAGTTGGTGATCTATAGACTCCTTGGAGAGATACTGCAGCAGGATCAAGCGGCAAGCCATTGACGCAGTCGACCGCAGCGCCTCAGCTGATAACCGGCGGCGTGCTTTGCGAAAGATGGAGCGGCAGCAGGTGCCCTAGTTGTGCCAGATCGATCGATCGATGAAAAGCGACGCACACTTTCTAGGCGGATAGATTAAAAGGCCAATCAGGACGCTAGAAGCCTTCCACGATGGGCTAATGGACTGTATTTTGGGCTCCTGGTAAAGCTACAGAACTAAGTTGTGGTCTTTAAATCTTAATCGAGTGATTATCTACGGCAACACGTCCTATTATATACGTATACTACTACTAGTGCTTGTTACGACTTCATGGGGGGTGCAAACGGTTGGGGGGGGGGGGGGGGGGGGGGTCTAGCCCCTGCTCGCTTTGTTTCATGTTAGGCATAACCCGCTTTGGATACTGTTTCACACCATACTATAGTTAGATACTTCTTCTGTATCAAAACATCAGACTTTGTGGACACTAAAACGTCTTATATGTTGATACGGATGGGGTACTTACTAGTTAAATTGAGCTTCACAACTATGAAGCTCAACAAACGAGTTGATACTATATGTATTGCCGTTGTCTTTTTTCTCACCCTTATGCCCAATTTTTTTAAAAGCTACATCTAACTTGGAAAAAATTGACCTATATACAGGTCACTAACTAACCAGACTGACATGTAAAGTTGCTAATTAACCAGACAAACATGTTAATTGGACAAAATAAGGTACTTCACCATTAGCGATAGGATAAGCACATCTGGGTACCTTTTGATCTGACTGCTAGCTTCAACGGAAGTAAGTTGGTGATCTATAGACTCCTTGGAGAGATACTGCAGCAGGATCAAGCGGCAAGCCATTGACGCAGTCGATCGCAGCGCCTCAGCTGATAACTGGCGGCGTGCTTTGCGAAAGATGGAGCTGCAGCAGGTGCCCTAGTTGCGCCAGATCGATCGATCGATGAAAAGCGATGCGCACTTTCTAGGCGGATAGATTAAAAGGCCAATCAGGATGCTAGAAGCCTTCCACGATGGGCTAATGGGCTGTATTTTGGGCTCCTGGTAAAGCTACAGAAACTAAATTGTGGGCTTTAACTACGGCAACGCGTCCTATTATATACGTATACTACTACTAGCGCCTGCTACGACTTCATGGGGGTGCGAACGGTTGGGGGGGGGGGGGGGGGGTCTAGCCCCTGCTCGCCCCCCTGTCTAGCTGGGATTATAAAAAAGTATGGGTTTAAGATTTTGAGAGAAGCTGAAGGAAGGTTCGATTCTCAAGATTTCGAGAGAATTGTCCAAAAGAACTGGACATAAATATGACTGCTTGCACGTAGCCGTCCACAATGTCTCACAACCTGTAAGGGCATCTCCAAAAGCGGACACCTAAACTGTACAAACCGAGTGACTCGAACGCGATTTTGCCATCCAACATGGTACCTCGTCGAACCATGGACCGGCTCGGTTGTCCATTTTTCCGCAAACCAGGAGGGCTTTGTGGGCATCCGAACCATTGCCACGCATGCGTCCCACACAAAAACCCTTTCCCTCTCGTGTGATTTCTCCCTGTGAGGCCACCTTTGTTGTCCAGGCCACATTCATGCCGACCTAGAGTGGCAGGGCTGGTCCTAAGATTTTGAGGGCCCGGGGCGGAACGACAACCTGAGGCCTCTTAATATGAACATCAAATGAAGTTTAACTTTGAAAGCTTCTCCTAGCATAAACTTTGTTCATGTTGTAGTTTTTTTGCTTGTATAACATTATATATTATGAATATGTAGTAGGAATCACTACTGTTTTATATAAAAATATTATTTGGATACTATCCTCCATTTATCTGTAAATCCATCTGCATTCCTTACTACATTGTCCTCTTCTTTTCTTACTTCGTTATGGTCCTAATTAACCAATAAAATTAACCACCAACTCTACACTGAGATTTGATTATAAAGGTACTTGGCTATGTTCTCACACCTTGATGGTTTCTTAAAAATAAATTGGAAGTAATTTCACATTGCATGAACACACAACCACTATTTTTCATTAGGCAATTTAACTGACGAGGACTGCTACACACACGATGGATTGTGCCCGATCTGTGGACGACAAGCTATAGCAGCCACCGATCAGTTGAGTTCACGTGGGGCGCAGCCGTCAGTCACCAGGTCGTCTGAGAATCGTCCAACACATTGTCGTGTGCATAGTAATTTCGTTAATTGACCAAAAGGCGAAAGCAAAAAATCTATGAAGCTTTGCTTGTTTGGGGCGTGTTTGGTTGCCATAGGCTACAATAGCTGCATTGCATAGCCTTCTCAACTCAGCCTGGCTATGCAAATGCAGCCTCAAATGCACCATCTGCAAGTTGTTTGGTTGCATGCATGCCCTCTTGCCTGCATGGGTTGAACCACACTACCTGGTGTTTGGTTGTCTGCATGTTAGTGGACAAACTCAAGGCATGGTGTTTGGTAGTATGCAACGCCTGGTGTGTGGTAACCTCTTTGGCTAGTTGGTGAGATTACCAGCACACTTTGCCACAACCATGTAGCACACATCATAAGCAGAGCAGAGTATAAATAGAGGATCAACTACTTAACATCATATTTCAGATAAGCAGTACCATACTTCATAATAGTTCAACGCATAAACCATAAACAGTTCAAAGCAGACTCGATAGTACTGTTGGGGAACGTTGCAGAAAACAAAAATTTTCCTACACGTTTCACCAAGATCATCTAGGAGTTCATCTAGCAACGAGCTATCGGATGCATCTACATACCTTTGTAGATCGCGCACGGAAGCGTTCAAAAGAACGGTGATGATGTAGTCGTACTCGACGTGATCCAAATCACCGACGACCAAGCGCCGAACGGACGGCACCTCCGCGTTCAACACACGTACGGGACGGGAGACGTCTCCTCCTTCTTGATCCAGCAAGGGGGGAGGAGAGGTTGATGAAGATCCAGCAGCACGACGGCGTGGTGGTGGATGCAGGGCGTCACAGCAGCAGGGCTTCGCCAATACTACAAGGGAGAGACGTAACGGGGAGAGAGGGAGGCGCCAGGGGCTGGTCTGTGATCCCTCCTCTCCCCCACTATATATAGGGGTGCCAGGGGGGCGCTGGCCCTAGTAGATGAGATCTACTAGGGGGGCGGCGGCCAAGGGGAGGTTTCCCTCCCCCCAAGGCACCTAGGGGTGCCTTCCACCACATGGACTCTTCCATGGTGGAAACCCTAGGCGCATGGGCCTAGTGGGGCTGGTGCCCTTGGCCCATTAAGGCCAAGGAGCACCCCCTACAGCCCATGTGGCCCCCCGGGACAGGTGGCCCCACCCGGTGGGCCCCCGGGACCCCTCCGGTGGTCCCGGTACAATACCGATAACCCCGAAACTTGTCCCGATGCCCGAAACTGCACTTCCTATATATAATTCTTTACCTCCGGACCATTCCGGAACTCCTCGTGACGTCCGGGATCTCATCCGGGACTCCGAACAACATTCGGGTTACTGCATATACATATCTTCACAACCCTAGCGTCACCGAACCTTAAGTGTGTAGACCCTACGGGTTCGGGAGACAAGCAGACATGACCGAGACGACTCTCTGGTCAATAACCAACAGCGGGATCTGGATACCCATGTTGGCTCCCACATGCTCCACGATGATCTCATCGGATGAACCACGATGTCGAGGATTCAATCAACCCCGTACGCAATTCCCTTTGTCAATCGATATGTTACTTGCCCGAGATTCGATCGTCGGTATCCCAATACCTCGTTCAATCTCGTTACCGGCAAGTCACTTTACTCGTACCGTAATGCATGATCCCGTGACCAGACACTTGGTCACTCTGAGCTCATTATGATGATGCATTACCGAGTGGGCCCAGTGATACCTCTCCGTCATACGGAGTGGCAAATCCCAGTCTTGATCCATGTCAACCCAACAGACACTTTCGGAGATACCCGTAGTCTACCTTTATAGTCACCCAGTTACGTTGTGACGTTTGGTATACCCAAAGCACTCCTACGGTATCCGGGAGTTACACGATCTCATGGTCTAAGGAAAAGATACTTTGACATTGGAAAACTCTAGCAAACGAACTATACGATCTTGTGCTATGTTTAGGATTGGGTCTTGTCCATCACATCATTATCCTAATGATGTGATCCCGTTATCAATGACATCCAATGTCCGTAGCCAGGAAACCATGACTATCTATTGATCAACGAGCTAGTCAACTAGAGGCTTACTAGGGACATGTTGGTGTTTGTTATTCACACATGTATTACGATTTCCGGATAACACAATTATAGCATGAATAAAGACAATTATCATGAACAAGGAAATATAATAATAATGCTTTTATTATTGCCTCTAGGGCATATTTCCAACAGTCTCCCACTTGCACTAGTGTCAATAATCTAGTCACATTGTGATGAATCGAACACCCATGGAATTCTGGTGTTGATCATGTTTTGCTCTAGGGAGAGGTTTAGTCAACGGATCTGCTACATTCAGGTCCGTATGTATTTTACAAATCTCTATGTCTCCATCTTGAACATTTTCACGAATGGAGTTGAAGCGACGCTTGATGTGCCTTGTCTTCTTGTGAAACCTGGGCTCCTTGGCAAGTGCAATAGCTCCAGTGTTGTCACAGAAGAGCTTGATCGGCCCCGACGCATTGGGTATGACTCCTAGGTCGGTGATGAACTCCTTCACCCAAATTGCTTCATGTGCTGCCTCCGAGGCCGCCATGTACTCCGCTTCACATGTAGATCCTGCCACAACGCTTTGCTTGCAACTGCACCAGCTTACCTCCCCACCATTCAAAATATACACGTATCCGGTTTGTGACTTAGAGTCATCCAGATCTGTGTCGAAGCTGGCATCGATGTAACCCTTTACGACGAGCTCTTCGTCACCTCCATAAACGAGAAACATTTCCTTTGTCCTTTTCAGGTACTTCAGGATATTCTTGACCGCTGTCCAGTGTTCCTTGCTGGGATTACTTTGGTACCTTCCTACCAAACTTACGGCAAGGTTTACATCAGGTCTGGTACACAGCATGGCATACATAATAGAACCTATGGCTGAGGCATAGGGGATGACACTCATCTCTTCTATATCTTCTGTCGTGGTCGGACATTGAGCTGAGCTCAATTTCACACCTTGTAACACAGGCAAGAACCCCTTCTTAGATTGATCCATATTGAACTTCTTCAATATCTTATCAAGGTATGTGCTTTGTGAAAGACCTATGAGGCGTCTCGATCTATCTCTATAGATTTTGATGCCTAATATATAAGCAGCTTCTCCAAGGTCCTTCATTGAAAAACTCTTATTCAAGTAGGCCTTGATGCTGTCCAAGAGTTCTATATCATTTCCCATCAAAAGTATGTCATCTACATATAGTATGAGAAATGCTACAGAGCTCCCACTCACTTTCTTGTAAACACAGGCTTCTCCATAAGTCTGTGTAAATCCAAACGTTTTGATCATCTCATCAAAGCGAATGTTCCAACTCCGAGATGCTTGCACCAGCCCATAAATCGAGCGTTGGAGCTTGCACACCTTGTCAGCATTCTTAGGATCGACAAAACCTTCCGGCTGCATCATATACAATTCTTCCTTAAGGAAACCATTAAGGAATGCCGTTTTGACGTCCATTTGCCATATTTCATAATCGTAGAATGCGGCAATTGCTAACATGATTCGGACGGACTTTAGCTTCGCTACCGGTGAGAAAGTCTCATCGTAGTCAACCCCTTGAACTTGTCGATAACCCTTAGCGACAAGTCGAGCTTTATAGATGGTCACATTACCATCCGCGTCTGTCTTCCTCTTAAAGATCCATTTATTCTCTATGGCTCGCCGCTCAACGGGCAAGTCAGTCAAAGTCCATACTTCGTTTTCATACATGGATCCTATCTCGGATTTCATGGCTTCCAGCCATTTGTCGGAATCCGGGCCCGCCATCGCTTCTTCATAGTTCGAAGGTTCACTGCTGTCTAACAACATGATTTCCAAGACAGGGTTGCCGTACCACTCTGGTGCGGAACGTGTCCTTGTGGACCTTCGAATTTCAGTAGGAGCTTGATCAGAAGTATCTTGATCATCATCATTAACTTCCTCTCTAGTCGGTGCTGGCACCTCAGGAACATTTTCTTGAGTTGCGCCATTTTCCGGTTCAAGAGGTAATACTTCATCAAGCTCTACTTTCCTCCCACTTACTTCTTTCGAGAGAAACTCTTTCTCTAGAAAGGACCCATTCTTGGCAACAAAGATCTTGCCTTCGGATCTGAGGTAGAAGGTGTACCCAATAGTTTCCTTTGGGTACCCTATGAAGACGCATTTTTCTGACTTGGGTTCGAGCTTTTCAGGTTGAAGTTTCATGACATAAGCATCGCATCCCCAAACTTTTAGAAACGATAGCTTAGGTTTCTTCCCAAACCATAATTCATACGGTGTCGTCTCAACGGATTTCGACGGAGCCCTATTTAAAGTGAATGCGGCAGTCTCTAAAGCATAGCCCCAAAAAGATAACGGTAAATCGGTAAGAGACATCATAGATCGCACCATATCCAATAGAGTGCGATTACGACGTTCGGACACACCGTTACGCTGAGGTGTTCCAGGCGGCGTGAGTTGTGAAACTATTCCACATTTTCTTAAGTGTGTACCAAATTCATGACTCAAGTATTCTCCTCCACGATCTGATCGTAGAAACTTGATTTTCCTGTCACGTTGATTTTCAACCTCACTCTGAAATTCCTTGAACTTTTCAAAGGTTTCAGACTTGTGTTTCATTAAGTAGATATACCCATACCTACTTAAATCATCAGTGAGGGTGAGAACATAACGATAGCCACCGCGAGCCTCAACACTCATTGGACCGCACACATCAGTATGTATGATTTCCAATAAGTTGGTTGCTCGCTCCATTGTTCCTGAGAACGGAGTCTTGGTCATTTTTCCCATAAGGCATGGTTCGCACGTGTCAAATGATTCATAATCAAGAGACTCCAAAAGTCCATCTGCATGGAGCTTCTTCATGCGTTTGACACCTATGTGACCAAGGCGGCAGTGCCACAAGTATGTGGGACTATCATTATCAACCTTACTTCTTTTGGTACTCACATTGTTAACATGTGTAGCATCACGTTCGAGATTCATAAAGAATAAACCATTCACCATAGGAGCATGACCATAAAACATATCTCTCATATAAATAGAACAACCATTATTCTCGGATTTAAATGAGTAGCCATCTCGAATTAAACGAGATCCCGATACAATGTTCATGCTCAAAGCTGGCACTAAATAACAATTATTAAGGTTTAAAACTAATCCCGAAGGGAGATGCAGAGGCAGCGTGCCGACGGCGATCACATTGACCTTGGAACCATTCCCGACTCGCATCATCACCTCGTCCTTTGCCAGTTTCCGCTTATTCCGCAGCCCCTGTTTTGAGTTACAAATGTGAGCAACTGCACCGGTATCAAATACCCAGGAGCTACTACAGGCACTAGTAAGGTACACATCAATTACATGTATATCACATATACCTTTTGTTTTGCCGGCCTTCTTATCCGCTAAGTACTTAGGGCAGTTCCGCTTCCAGTGACCGCTTCCCTTGCAATAAAAGCACTCAGTCTCGGGCTTGGGTCCATTCCTTGGCTTCTTCCCGGCAGCTTGCTTGCCGGGCGCGGCAACCTCCTTGCCGTCCTTCTTGAAGTTCTTTTTACCCTTGCCTTTCTTGAACTTAGTGGTTTTATTGACCATCAACACTTGATGTTCCTTCTTGACTTCTACCTCTGCTGATTTCAGCATAGCAAATACTTCAGGAATGGTCTTTTCCATCCCCTGCATATTGAAGTTCATCACAAAGCTCTTGTAGCTTGGTGGAAGCGACTGGAGGATTCTGTCAATGACCGCATCATCCGGGAGATTAACTCCCAGCTGAGTCAAGCGGTTATGCAACCCAGACATAGTGAGTATGTGCTCACTGACAGAACTGTTTTCCTCCATCTTACAACTGAAGAACTTGTCGGAGACTTGATATCTCTCAACCCGGGCATGAGCTTGGAAAACCATTTTCAGCTCTTCGAACATCTCATATGCTCCGTGTCTCTCAAAACGCTTTTGGAGCCCCGGCTCTAAACTGTAAAGCATGCCGCACTAAACGAGGGAGTAGTCATCGGTACGTGCTTGCCAAGCATTCATAACATCTTGTTCTGCAGGGAGAACGGGCGCGTCACCAAGCGGTGCTTGTAGGACATAATCTTTCTTGGCAGCTATGAGGATGATCCTTAGGTTCCGGACCCAGTCCGTATAGTTGTTGCCATCGTCTTTCAGCTTAGTTTTCTTTAGGAACGCGTTGAAGTTGAGGACTACGTTGGCCATTTGATCTACAAGACATATTGTAAAATATTTAGACTAAGTTCATGATAATTAAGTTCAACTAATCAAATTATTAATGAACTCCCACTTAGATTAGACATCCCTCTAGTCATCTAAGTATTACATGATCCGAGTTAACTAGACCGTGTCCGATCATCACGTGAGACGGACTAGTCAACATCGGTGAACATCTTCATGTTGATCGTATCTTCTATACGACTCATGCTCGACCTTTCGGTCTTCTGTGTTCCGAGGCCATGTCTGTACATGCTAGGCTCGTCAAGTCAACCTAAGTGTTTGCATGTGTAAATCTGTCTTACACCCGTTGTATGTGAACGTCTGAATAAAACACCCGATCATCATGTGGTGTTTTGAAACAGCGAACTGTCGCAACGGTGCACAGTTAGGGGGAACACTTCTTGAAATTAGTATGAGGGATCATCTTATTTACTACCGTCGTTCTAAGTAAACAAGATGCAAAACATGATAAACATCACATGCAATCAAATAATAAACATGACATGATATGGCCAATATCACATAGCTCCTTTGATCTCCATCTTGGGGCTCCATGATCATCTTGTCACCGGCTTGACACCATGACCTCCTTCATCATGATCTCCATCATCGTGTCTCCATGAAGTTGCTCGCCAACTATTACTTCTACTACTATGGCTAACGCGTTTAGCAATAAAGTAAAGTAATTCACATGGCGTTTCTCAATGACACGCAGGTCATATAAAAGAATAAAGACAACTCCTATGGCTCCTGCCGGTTGTCATATTCATCGACATGCAAGTCGTGATTCCTATTACAATAGCATGAACATCTCATACATCACATATAGATCATTCATCATTCATCATAACTTTGGCCATATCATATCACAAACCACTTGCCGCAAAAACAAGTTAGACGTCCTCTAATTGTTGTTGCAAGTTTTACGTGGCTGAATTAGGGTTCTAGCAAGAACGTCTTCTTACCTAAGTTAAAGCCACAACGTGATTTGTCAACTTCTATTTACCCTTCATAAGGACCCTTTTCATCGAATCTGCTCCAACTAAAGTAGGAGAGACAGACACCCGCCAGCCACCTTATGCAACTAGTGCATGTTAGTCGGTGGAACCGGTCTCACGTAAGCGTACGTGTAAGGTTGGTCCGGGCCGCTTCATCCCACAATACCGCTGAAGCAAGAAAGGACTAGTAATGGCAAGAAAGTTGACAAATCTACGCCCACAACAAATTGTGTTCTACTCGCGCAAGAAGAACTACGCATAAACCTGGCTCATGATGCCACTGTTGGGGAACGTTGCAGAAAACAAAAATTTTCCTACACGTTTCACCAAGATCATCTAGGAGTTCATCTAGCAACGAGCTATCGGATGCATCTACATACCTTTGTAGATCGCGCACGGAAGCGTTCAAAAGAACGGTGATGATGTAGTCGTACTCGACGTGATCCAAATCACCGATGACCAAGCGCCGAACGGACGGCACCTCCGCATTCAACACACGTACGGGACGGGAGACGTCTCCTCCTTCTTGATCTAGCAAGGGGGGAGGAGAGGTTGATGGAGATCCAGCAGCACGACGGCGTGGTGGTGGATGCAGGGCGTCACAGCAGCAGGGCTTCACCAATACTACAAGGGAGAGACGTAACGGGGAGAGAGGGAGGCGCCAGGGGCTGGTCTGTGATCCCTCCTCTCCCCCCCACTATATATAGGGGTGCCAGGGGGGGCGCCGGCCCTAGTAGATGAGATCTACTAGGGGGGCGGCGGCCAAGGGGAGGTTTCCCTCCCCCCAAGGCACCTAGGGGTGCCTTCCACCACATGGGCTCTTCCATGGTGGAAACCCTAGGCGCATGGGCCTAGTGGGGCTGGTGCCCTTGGCCCATTAAGGCCAAGGCGCACCCCCTACAGCCCATGTGGCCCCCCGGGACAGGTGGCCCCACCCGGTGGGCCCCCGGGACCCCTCCGGTGGTCCCGGTACAATACCGATAACCCCGAAACTTGTCCCAATGCCCGAAACTGCACTTCCTATATATAATTCTTTACCTCCGGACCATTCCGGAACTCCTCGTGACGTCCAGGATCTCATACGGGACTCCGAACAACATTCGGGTTACTGCATATACATATCTTCACAACCCTAGCGTCACCGAACCTTAAGTGTGTAGACCCTACGGGTTTGAGAGACAAGCAGACATGACCGAGACGACTCTCAGGTCAATAACCAACAACGGGATCTGGATACCCATGTTGGCTCCCACATGCTCCACGATGATCTCATCGGATGAACCACGATGTCGAGGATTCAATCAACCCCGTACGCAATTCCCTTTGTCAATCGATATGTTACTTGCCCGAGATTCGATCGTCGGTATCCCAATACCTCGTTCAATCTCGTTACCGGCAAGTCACTTTACTCGTACCGTAATGCATGATCCCGTGACCAGACACTTGGTCACTCTGAGCTCATTATGATGATGCATTACCGAGTGGGCCCAGTGATACCTCTCCGTCATATGGAGTGACAAATCCCAGTCTTGATCCATGTCAACCCAACAGACACTTTCGGAGATACCCATAGTCTACCTTTATAGTCACCCAGTTACGTTGTGACGTTTGGTATACCCAAAGCACTCCTACGGTATCCGGGAGTTACACGATCTCATGGTCTAAGGAAAAGATACTTTGACATTGGAAAACTCTAGCAAACGAACTATACGATCTTGTGCTATGTTTAGGATTGGGTCTTGTCCATCACATCATTATCCTAATGATGTGATCCCATTATCAGTGACATCCAATGTCCATAGCCAGGAAACCATGACTATCTGTTGATCAACGAGCTAATCAACTAGAGGCTTACTAGGGACATATTGGTGTCTGTTATTCACACATGTATTACGATTTCCGGATAACACAATTATAGCATGAATAAAGACAATTATCATGAACAAGGAAATATAATAATAATACTTTTATTATTGCCTCTAGGGCATATTTCCAACAAGTACTTAGGAAGGAGGTGCCCCGACCCTACTCCTTGGCGGCGAAGGCTTCGTCGTGCTTCCCGCACTTGTTGACGACCTCAACAACATCCTCATCGAAGATGATGACCTTGAGGGTGTCGGGAGTGAGGATCTTGAACGTCACCATGTAGCCGATCTTGATCTGATGAACGACTGCGTAGGTGGCCCAACCCTGATATAGGGTCACCCTGCCATTCGTCAGCTTCATCGTCACCTTCCAGGAGGAGCCAGTGTTGTTCCTGAGCTTGAAATCCGTTGGCACCACGATGAAGTGCTTGGTGAAGTCCAGGGTCATGGGGATGCACTCAATCTTCGGTCCAAGGATGACCTTGCAGAAGTGAGTTGGGCCATCCTCCTCATGGTAGTGGTCGTAGTTGCGGCGCTTGTTGCTGTGGGGCTCCTCCATGTGCTCGTCATCACCAACCTCAGGCGTCTTTGGTTGTTCCTCAGCGGTGGGCGGCAGCACAACCTCGTCGGGCATTGGATGAGAGGCTGCTTTCCCTTGTTGTCAACAGCCGGGAGCACCTCTGTGCCCATCTCATTGCTCTCCTTGATCTGCACATAATTCATGGAGTCAGGCACAACACATAGTTCATGGCTTATTGAAGAGCATGTAGTTAAAACGACATGATTGTCACCCTTCCTCCTATCCATCGCGCCTCAGTACAAAAAAAGACACATCCGTGACATTTTTCTGTCATACATATGACACTTCTATGACGATAATTGTGAAAAAACCCGGTATCATCAGAGATGTGGTGGGCTCCTACTTCTATGACAAAAAATCATGACAGAAAATGGGCTTTTCGTCCTGGGCGGGCCGGAGACGCAGCTGCATGACATACTTTGGGCCGTCCATGACAGAAAAAACCGTGGTAGAAGCGAGGGCGAGGAAAATTTCGGGGAGTTCCCGGTTACGGTGGGTGATGACCCACAAGTGTAGGGGATCTATCATAGTCCTTTAGATAAGTAAGAGTATCGAACCCAATGAGGAGCAGAAGGAAATGATAAGCGGTTTTCGGTAAGGTTTTCTCTGCAAGCACTGAAATAGTAGGTGACAGATAGTTTTGTGATAAGATAAATAGTAACGAGCAACAAGTAAATAAAGTAAATAAAGTGCAGCAAGGTGGCCCAATCCTTTATGTAGCAAAGGATAAGCCTGGACAATTTCTAATAATGATAAAGGAGCTCCTGAGGACACAATGGGAATTATTGTCAAGCTAGTTTTCATCACGTTCATAAGATTCACGTTCGGTAGTCTGATAATTTGATATGTGGGTGGACCGGTACTTGGGTACTGCCCTAACTTGGACAAGCATCCCACTTATGATTAACTCCTATTGCAAGCATCCGCAACTACAAAAAGAAGTATTAAGGTAAACCTAACCACAACATTAAGCGTATGGATCCATATCAGCCCCCAACGAAGCAACGCATAAACTAGGGTTTAAGCTTCTGTCACTCTAGCAACCCATCATCTACTTATTACTTCCCCATGCCTTCCTCTATGCCCAAATAATGGTGAAGTGTCATGTAGTCGATGTTCACATAACACCACTAGAGGAAAAGATAACATACATCTCATCAAAATATTGAACAAATCCCAAATTCACATGACTACTAATAGCAAGACTTCACCCATGTCCCCAGGAACAAACGTAACTACTCACAAAGCATATTCATGTTCATAATCAGAGGAGTAATAATATGCATAAAGGATCTGAACATATGATCTTCCACCAAGTAAACCAAATAGCATCAACTAAAAGGAGTAATCAACACTACTAGCAACCCGCAGGTACCAATTTGTGGTTTTGATACAAGATTGGATACAAGAGATGAACTAGGGTTTTGAGAGGAAATGGTGCTGGTGAAAATGTTGATGGAGATTGACCCCCTCCCGATGAGAGGATCATTGGTGATGATGTTGGTGATGATTTCCCCCTCCCGGAGGGAGGTGTCCCCGGCAGAACAGCTCTGCTAGAGCCCTAGATTGATTCCGCCAAGGTTCCGCCTCGTGGCGGCGGAGTTTCATCCCGTAAGCTTGCCCACGATTTTTTCCAGGGTAAAAGTGATGATATAGTAGAAGATGGACACAGGAGGCCCACCAGGGGGCCCAGGAGATAGGGGGCGCGCCCTATAGGGGGGGGGGGGCGCCCCCTATCTCCTGGACAGGGTGTGGGCCCCCTGGCCTCTTTCTTTTGCTCAAAAATTCTTATTAAATCCAAAAAGTTGTTTCGTGGAGTCTCAGGACTTTTGGAGCTGTGCAGAATAGGTTTCCAATATTTGCTCCTTTTCCAGCCAGAATTCCAGCTGCCAGCATTCCCCCTCTTCATGGCAAACGTTGTAAAATAAGAGAGAATATCCATAAGTGTTGAGATAAAATGTGTAATAACAGTCCATAATGCATTAAATAGTGATATAAAAGCGTGATGCAAAATGGATGTATCAACTCCCCCAAGCTTAGACCTCGCTTGTCCTCAAGCAGAAGCCGAAATCGAAAAATATGTCCACATGTTTAGAGATAGAGGTGTCGATAAAAATAAAATACGGACATGAGGGCATCATGAACATTCTAATAACAACAACATATATAGATTTTGTCATATGATTTCTTATGCTTAAGTAATAAGCAATTCACAATGTCAAGTATGGTTCAAAAACTTCATTGGGAACTAACAAACTATAATCTCAGTCACTGAAGCAATTGCAATTTATCGCAACATCAGAAAGAGTCAATAATAGAGCTTTTCAGCAAGTTCACATACTCAACTATCTCGTAGTCTCCTACAATTGTTAACACTCACGCAATACTTGTGGTTATAGGGTTTCAGCCGGACACTGAGAAAGATAGGGGCTTATTATGTTGCCTCTCAACGTATTCACCTTTAGGTGATGTCAACAATAATAGCCTATGCCAACTTACATCCAATTGGATATATATATCATGATCTTTCAAACACGAGGAGCTTGCCAAAGGATAAAATGAAAAAGGGAAAGGTGAGGATCACCTTGACTCAAGCGTAAAGTAAAAACATAAAGTAAAAGATATGCCCTTTGCAGAGGGAAGCAGAGGTTGTCATGCGCGTTTAGGGTTGATGCACAAAATCTTAATGCAAAAGAATGTCACTTTATATTGCCCCTTGTATGTGGACCTTTATTATGCAGTCCGTCGCTTTTATTACTTCCACAACAAGTTCATACAAAGCTTATTTTCTCTGCACCGATAAGTCATGCTTATTTAGAGAGCAATTTTTATTGCTTGCACCGTTGACAACTTACTTGAAGGATCTTACTCAATCCATAGGTAGGTATGGTGGACTCTCATGGCAAAACTGGGTTCAAGGATATTTGGAAGCACAAGTAGTATCTCTACTTGGTGCAAGGAATTTGGCTAGCATGAGGGGGGAAAGGCAAGCTCAACATGTTTGGAAGGTCAATGGCAATATACTTTAACTGAGATGTCGGAAAACATAAACCATTACGTTTTCTTCCTTGTCCAACATCAACTCTTTTAGCATGTCATACTTAATGAGTGCTTCACAATCATAAAAGATGTCCAAGATAATATATTTATATGTGAACCCCTCATTCCTTATCACTTCCTATTAATTGCGACGATGACCAAGGCTACGTTCATCAACTCTCAACAATTTTTATGCCTCATACTTTCTATGTGTGAAGTTATCACTATCCATAAGATCAATATGAACTCTTTTATTCTTTCTACTTCCTCAAGATCATAGCAACATAGCAAAGCCCTTGACTCAACACTAATATTTATTATAGATAGCACACAGACTCGATTACATAAAGAGATCACAATGCAAAACTCGAAACTACTTGAAATCAAAACTTTTAGCTACTAGATCAAGATACTACTAAAAGGATCGAACTAAATAGAGTGGTAAAGATAGGAGTGTGATGGTGATACGATACCGGGGCACCTCCCCCAAGCTTGGCAGTTGCCAAGGGGAGTGCCCATACCCATATGATTATGTCCTCGAAGGTGATGGAGGTGGTGATGATGACGGTGGATAATTGCACATCGAGCATAAAAGCTCCTCCAACTTGCGGATAATGCCCTTGAGTCCGGCGATATGATCCTTCAACAAGATATTCTCCTGTGTGAGATACTTGTTCTGTATGCGAGCTAACTGAATCATCTTGAAAGCTTCAATCTCTGTTGGAGTGAAAAGGTTAGGTAAAGGTTGAGGGATGTCTTCTTCTTTCACCACCGGAGCTTGAACCTCCATGGCCTTCTCGATCCCTTCATCCTTGTTGATCTCTTCTGGTTCCTCTCTTTTTAGCTCTATCTTCAATACCCAAGCATCCTTGTCTTCGTTGTTGGAGGAGGGAGAAGTCATGGTGCTCTAAATCTGCAACGGAAACAGCTCGAAATGAAAACAGAGGATATTTGCGTGATACGGTGGTCAAAACTTTCGGGAGTATACATAATGAATTTTTACCGACCAAAATACGTAACGTGCAAGAAAACGGAGTCCGGGAGGCACACGAGGTGCCCACGAGACAGGGGGCGCGCCCTACAGGGGGGGGGTGCGCCCTCCTCTCTCATGGGAGCCTCGTGTCCCTTTCGGACTACTTCTTTCTTCCTAAAATTCTTAAATAATCCAAAACTGATAAAAAATGCCATTGGAGTTGTTTTGGAGTTGGCTTACTTACCGTACCACATACCTATGCCTTTTCTGAGTCTGGGACGTTCTGGAAAGTGTTCCTTATGTATTCCTCAGGGGTCACGGTTTCAATAATATTAGTTTCAACATTGATGGGATTACCTGAAATATAATGTTTAATTCTTTGACCGTTTACCACCCTCGGATTTGTCCCTTCGAAGTTGTTGATTTTTATTGCACCAGAACGATAGACCTCCTCGATAACGTAGGGCCTTCCCATTTTGAGAGAAGTTTTCCTGCAAAAAATCTTAAACGAGAGTTGAATAATAACACATAATCTCCTACGTTTAACTCACGCTTTTGTATCCTCTTATGCCAGCGTTTGACTTTTTCTTTGAAAAGCTTGGCATTCTCATAGGCTTGGGTTCTCCATTCATCAAGTGAGCTAATATCAAACAACCTCTTCTCACCGGCAAGTTTGAAGTCATAATTGAGCTCTTTGATAGCCCAATATGCCTTATGTTCAAGTTCAAGAGGTAAATGACATGCTTTTCCATAAACCATCTTATAAGGAGACATACCCATAGGATATTTGGATGCAGTTCTATAGGCCCATAATGCATCATCTAGTTTTTTGGACCAATTCTTTCTAGATCTATTCACAGTGTTTTGCAAAATTAATATGGGCTCTCTATTGCTCAACTCTACTTGACCACTAGACTGCGGATGATAAGGTGATGCTATTCTATGATTGACATCATACTTAGCAAGCATCTTACGGAAAGCACCATGAATAAAATGTGAACCACCATCAGTCGTAAGATATCTAGGGACTCCAAACCTCAGAAAAATAATTTCTTTAAGCATTTTAATAGAGGTGTTATGATCAGCACTACTAGTTGGAATAGCTTCTACCCACTTAGTAACATAATCAACAGCAACTAAAATATGTGTATAACCATTAGAGGCAGGAAAAGGCCCCATATAATCAAATCCCCAAACATCAAATGGTTCAATAACAAGAGAATAATTCATAGGCATTTCTTGACGTCTACTAATGTTACCTATTCTTTGACATTCATCACAAGATAAGACAAACTTACGAGCATCTTTGAAGAGAGTAGAAAATAAAAACTAGATTGTAGTACCTTGTGTGTAGTTCTATCTCCAGCGTGGTGTCCTCCATAAGATTCAGAGTGACACTTGCGTAGGATCTGTTCCTGTTCATGCTCAGGCACACAACGTCTAATAACACCATCTACTCCTTCTTTATAAAGGTGTGGATCATCCCAGAAGTAATGTCTTAAATCATAAAAGAACTTTTTCTTTTGCTGGTATGTGAAACTAGGCGGTATATATTTAGTAACAATGTAATTAGCATAATCAGCATACCAAGGAGAATTACGAGAAGCATTGACAACCGCTAATTGTTCATCAGGAAAGCTATCATTAATAGGCAGTGGGTCATCAAGAGCATTCTCTATCCTAGACAAGTTATCTGCAACGGGGTTCTCAGCTCCCTTTCTATCAATAATATGCAAGTCAAATTCTTGGAGCAAGAGAACCCATCTAATGAGTCTAGGCTTAGCATCTTTCTTTTCCATAAGATATTTAATAGCAGCATGATCAGTGTGAATAGTAACTTTGGAATCAACAATATAAGGTCTAAACTTATCACATGCAAACACAACTGCTAAGAACTCTTTTTCAGTAGTAGCATAATTTCTCTGGGCAGTGTCAAGAGTCTTACTAGCATACTGGATAACATTCAATTTCTTATCGACTCTTTGCCCTAAAACAACACCTACAACATAATCACTAGCATCGCACATAATTTCAAAAGGTAAATTCCAATCAGGTGGCTGAACAATAGGTGGAGTGATCAAAGCTTTCTTAAGTGTTTCAAACGCTTCTACACAATCATCATCATAGACAAAAGGAATATCTTTTTGCAATAAATTAGTCAGAGGCCTAGAGATTTTAGAAAAGTCCTTAATGAACCTCCTATAAAAACCGGTGTGACCAAGGAAACTTCTTATACCTTTTATGTCCTTGGGACATGGCATCTTTTCAATAGCATCAACTTTGGCTTTATCAACTTCAATACCTCTCTCGGAGATCTTGTGCCCCAAGACAATGCCTTCATTAACCATAAAGTGACACTTTTCCCAATTCAGGACGAGACTAGTGTCTTCGCATCTCTGCAAAACTCGATCAAGGTTGCTCAAACAATCATCAAAGGAGGATCCACAGACGGAGAAGTCATCCATGAATACCTCACAAATCTTTTCACAAAAATCAGACAATATAGCCATCATGCATCTTTGAAAGGTAGCAGGTGCATTACATAAACCAAAAGGCATATGTCTATAAGCAAAAGTACCAAATGGGCAAGTAAAAGTAGTTTTAGATTGATCCTTCACTGATACAGGTATCTGAGAGAAACCAGAATAGCCATCTAGAAAGCAAAAATGTGTGTGTTTGGATAGCCTTTCTAGCATTTGATCAATAAAAGGTAAAGGGTAATGATCTTTCTTAGTAGCTTTTATTTAACTTATGGAAATAAATTACCATCCTATAACCTGTAATAATTCTTTGCGGGATCAATTCATCTTTATCATTAGGAACAACTGTAATACCTCCCTTTTTGGGAACACAATGGGCAGGGCTTACCCATTCACTATCAGCAACAGGATAAATAATACCTGCCTCAAGGAGCTTTAGTATCTCCTTTCTTACCACTTCCTTCATCTTGGGATTTAATTGTCTTTGAGGATCTCTAACTGGTTTGGCATCTTTCTCCACATAAATTTTGTGTTGACATAATGTGGGACTGATGCCCTTAAGATCATCTAGAGTATATCCAATAGCAGCTCAGTGCTTCTTCAGAGTTTTCAATAATATTTCTTCTCCTTTCTGTGAAAGGTTAGCACTAATAATAACAGGATATATTTCTTTTTCATCAAGATAAGGATACTTAAGATTATTAGGTAATGGTTTGAGTTCAAACACGGGATCACCCTTGGGTGGAGGGGGATCCCCAAGAATTTGAACGGGAAGTTTATGTTTCAGCATAGGTTCCTTTTTAAGGAACACTTCATCTATTTCCTCCCTTTCCTTCATAAACATATCGTTTTCATGGTCTAGCAAATATTGTTCTAAGGGATCAGTTGGAGGAACAACGATGGAAGCAAGACCAATAATCTCGTCCTTACTAGGTGGTTCCCTTTCACGAGGTTGTCTACTAAACTTAGCAAAATTAAACTCATGAGACATACCATCTATGCCAACAGTAACAATATTCTTTTCACAATTAATCCTAGCACTAGCAGTATTAAAAAAGGGTCTACCAAAAATAATGGGACAAAAATCATCTTGTGGGGAACCAAGAACAAGAAAATCAGTAGGGTATTTAATCTTCCCACACAAAACTTCAACATCTCTAACAATCCCAATAGGTTTAATGGTATCCCTATTAGCAAGCTTAATAGTAACATCAATGTCTTCTAATTCAATGGGTGCAATGTCGTGCATAATTTCTTTATAAAGATAATAAGATATCGCACTAGCACTAGCACCCATATCACATAAACCATGATAACAATGATCTCCTATTTTAACAGAAATAACATGCATGCCTACAACAGGTCTACGTGTCTTAGTATCGGGTCTAGCAATATTAGCAGTCTCACCCAAGAAAGAAATAACAAGCCCATCTAAGTCCTCATCCAAGAGATCTTTAACCATAGGAATACTAGGTTCGACATTAATTTGCTCAGGAGGTGTATAAGTCCTAGTATTACTCTTACGAACAACAGTCGAAGCTTTAGCATGATCTTTTATCCTAACAGGAAAAGGAGGTTTTTCAACATAAGCAGTAGGAACAATAGGATCACTATAGGTAATAGTCTTTTCTTCGACTTTAATAGGTGCAACTACTTTAACTTCAATAGGAGGACTATATTTAAACCACTTCTCTTTAGGGAGATCAACGTGAGTAGCAAAAGTTTCACAAAAAGTAGCTACTATCTCAGAGTCAAGTCCATACTTAGCGCTAAATCCACGAAAAGCATCGGTATCCATAAAAGATTTAACACAATCGAACTTAGGTGTCATACCTAACTCCTTACCATCGTCGGAACCCCAATCTTCAGAGTTGCATTTAATTCTTTCCAATAAGTCCCATTTGAAATCAATAGTCTTCAGCATATAAGAACCAACACAGGAAGTATCGAGCAGGTTGCGATTGTCAAGAGAAAGCCGAGCATAAAAATTCTGAATAATCATTTCCCGAGAGAGCTCATGATTGGGGCATGAATATAACATTGACTTAAGCCTCCCCCAAGCTTGAGCGATGCTTTCTCCTTCGCGAGGCCAGAAATTATATATGTAATTACGATCACGATGAACAAGATGCATAGGATAGAACTTCTGGTGAAATTCCAACTTCAATCGCTTATAATTCCAATATCTCGTATCATCACATAGCCTATACCATGTCAATGCGTCTCACTTCAAAGATAAAGGGAAGACCTTCCTTTTGACAACATCATCGGGAATACCTGCAAGCTTAAATAATCCAAAAACTTCATCCACAAAGATAAGGTGTAAATCGGGATGCATTGTTCCGTCTCCTGCAAATGGATTAGCTAGCAGTTTTTCTGTCATACCCGAAGGAATCTCAAAGTGAATATTTTCATAAAGTTCAGTAGGTTGAGGAGCAACTCTTTGCTCTTCTGGTTGGGGTGAAGATACCCCAAACAAGCCCCTCAAAGGATTAGTTTCCATAGTGACAAGTAACAGAAAGTTTCAGCACACTATATAAATGTTTCCTTACCAAGTTCCACTCACCAAAAGCGCTACACTCCCCGGCAACAGCGCCAGAAAAGAGTCTTGATGACCCACAAGTGTAGGGGATCTATCATAGTCCTTTCGATAAGTAAGAGTGTCGATCCCAATGAGGAGTAGAAGGAAATGATAAGCGGTTTTCGGTAAGGTTTTCTCTGCAAGCACTGAAATAGTAGGTGACAGATAGTTTTGTGATAAGATAAATAGTAACAAGCAACAAGTAAATAAAGTGCAGCAAGGTGGCCCAATCCTTTATGTAGCAAAGGATAAGCCTGGACAATTTCTAATAATGATAAAGGAGCTCTAGAGGACACATTGGGAATTATCGTCAAGCTAGTTTTCATCACGTTCATAAGATTCGCGTTCGGTACTTTGATAATTTGATATGTGGGTGGACCGGTACTTGGGTACTGCCCTAACTTGGACAAGAATCCCACTTATGATTAACCCCTATTGCAAGCATCCGCAACTACAAAAAGAAGTATTAAGGTAAACCTAACCACAGCATTAAGCGTATGGATCCATATTAGCCCCTAACGAAGCAACGCATAAACTAGGGTTTAAGCTTCTGTCACTCTAGCAACCCATCATCTACTTATTACTTCCCCATGCCTTCCTCTAGGCCCAAATAATGGTGAAGTTTCATGTAGTCGACGTTCGCATAACACCACTAGAGGAAAAGACAACATACATCTCATCAAAATATCGAACGAATACCAAATTCACATGACTATTAATAGCAAGACTTCACCCATGTCCTTAGGAACAAACGTAACTACTCACAAAGCATATTCATGTTCATAATCAGAGGAGTAATAATATGCATAAAGGATCTGAACATATGATCTTCCACCAAGTAAACCAAATAGCATCAACTACAAGGAGTAATCAACACTACTAGCAACCCACAGGTACCAATTTGTGGTTTTGATACAAGATTGGGTACAAGAGATGAACTAGGGTTTTGAGAGGAGATGGTGCTGGTGAAGATGTTGATGGAGATTGACCCCTCTCGATGAGAGGATCATTGGTGATGATGTTGGTGATGATTTCCCCCTCCCGGAGGGAGGTGTCCCCAGCAGAACAACTCTGCCAGAGCCCTAGATTGATTCCGCCAAGGTTCCGCCAAGTGGCAGCGAAGTTTCGTCCCGTAAGCTTTCCCATAATTTTTTCCATGGTAAAAGTGATGATATAGCAGAAGATGGATGCCGGAGGCCCACCAGGGGACCCAGGAGATAGGGGGCCGCGCCCTACAGGGGGGGCCCTGTCTCATGGACAGGGTGTGGGCCCCCTGGCCTCTTTCTTTTGCTGAAAAATTCTTATTAAATCCAAAAAGTTGTTTCGTGGAGTCTCCAGACTTTTGGAGCTGTGCAGAATAGGTTTCCAACTTTTGCTCCTTTTCTAGCCAGAATTCCAGCTGCCGGCATTCCCCCTCTTCATGGTAAACCTTGTAAAATAAGAGAGAATAGCCATAAGTATTGAGATAAAATGTGTAATAATAGTCCATAATGCAATAAATATTGATATAAAAGCATGATGCAAAATGGACGTATCAATGGGCGGTCGGGGGCCAAGCGATGCGCGTTTCTCTCGTACACGTACGCGCGTGTGTGTGAGGCGTTGGCTCTAACTGAACCCGAGCGAGGCGTTGGGCTCTAACTGAACCCGAGCGATTGCACTGCAGGCTACACATTACTGAACCCGAGTGATCGATCGATGGCTATTAACTGAACCCGATCGAGCGATTCATTCGCTACTGCTGCTAACTAAAGCCGATCGATGCTGCCTATGGGATGAACAGCGAGCATTGCGGGGGCGGGGGGTGGGGGGTGGGGTTTGGATGAACAGTGAGCGGTGGCGTTGCCTCTGGATGAACAGGACCCCGTGGTGTGGTGGAGGGCTGGATGAACAGTAGATGGTGGAGGGGTGCCCGTGGAGGGGTGGTTGAACAGTAGCCGGTGGAGTAGCGCGCGCTGGAGGCTGGATGAAAAGGAGCCCGTGGAGGTTGGAGGAGGTCGACGGTAGCCCGTGGAGGCTGGAGGAGGTCGACGGTAGAGATGAACAGTATTCCGTGGAGTCCTGTTTTGCAGTACGCCACACCCCTCCTGATGAATAGGACCCCCATTTTGACCGTAGCGCTCCAACACAAGTCCGTTTCATCCGTTTTACGGTACGCAACACCCCTCCCAATCAACATGACCCCCGTTTCGACTGTAGGAGGTCCGTTTCCTCTGTTTTGAGGTACGCCACACCCCTCCCGATCAACAGGACCCCCGTTTCGACCGTAGGAGGTCCGTTTCCTCCGTTTGCGGTATGCCACACCCCTCCCGATCAACAGGATCCCGTTTCGAACGTGGATGGTCGAACACAAGGCCGTTTCCTCCATTCCGCGGTACGCCAGGCCTCGTTTCCATCACCTGTTCCGTCCAAGCCCTCCCGATGAACACGACGACTCATTCCGTTCCGACCCATCTGGTTGGATCCCACGCGTTCCGTTGCCTCCCGATGAACACGATGCATTCCGTTGCCTCCCCTTGAACACGACGCATTCCATTGCCTCCCCATGAACACGACGACGACGTTATTTCTCTGTTCCGACCCAGCCATGTACACGAGCCCTGGCCGTACGTATGCGTGAGTAGGCGTTCGAGACCCTGCCCGTATGTACACATACGTGGCCTTATTTTCTTTCTTGCACCCTGGCCGCTGTACGTACGTGTACATGCTACATGCGCGCCTCCACTACGACACGTGCGCGCCTCTAAATTGAACAGTACATATGTACATACACGTTCGCGACCAGAATGACAACGCGACGTATGCTTCGACCAGGTGGGTCCCGACTGTCAAGCACTTCCTTTCGTGCAAAAATGTAGCTGGTGGGTCCCGGTAGTCGGGGGGACGAATTGTTTTTTTGCCCGGACGCACTTCCTTTGCATGCAAAGATGTAGATGGTGGGTCCTAGCAGTCAGGGGGGCGAATCGTTTTTTTGCCCGGACGCACTTCCTTGCGTGCGAAGATGTAGCTGGTGGGTCCCAGTAGTCAGGGGGCGAATCGTTTTGTTTTTTTGCCCGGACGCACTTCCTTGCGTGCGAAGGTGTAGCTGGTGGGTCCCAGTAGTTAGGGGGCGACTTTTTTTTCCCGAACGCACTTCCTTGCGTGCGAAGATGTAGCTGGTGGGTCCCAACAGTCAGGGGGGCGAATCGTTTTTTTCCTGGACGCACACTACTAAAAAATACACTTCTGTGATGATACGTGTTTGTCACAGTAGGTCGCGTTTTCTGTCATGCATGTACATCCATGACGATTTTATGACAGAATCAAGATAGTCATACATGTGCTGTCTTAGAAGTGTTCCGTGACATTGCCAAAATTATCATCACGGAAGTGTCCACTTCCATGATGATAAATCGCGCGTCACAGAAGTGCTATCGTCAAGGGTGACCGACACGTGGCATACACCGTAACAGAACGCCGTTAAGCTATCGGGTCAGATTTTGGATCCGATAGCCCGTTAACAGCCACGACCAATGCTGATTTTCCACGTGTAAAATTCTCATTGGCTGACGGATCCACGGTCAGCTCTGCGTTGGCACAGGTGTCACTCATCCAATGGCCGAGAAGGGCCTATGATATGTTGACACGTGGACCGGCCCAAAAGTGGCCCACAAAGTTTAAATGGGCCGGCCCAACCGAAGGCCCATAAGATTTAGCGGACCATAATGGGCCGGCCCAGCTAAAGGCCCACAAAATTTAGCGGACCATAATGGGCCGGCCCAGCTAAAGGCCCACACGATTTTGCAGACCATAATGGGCCGGCCCAGCTAAAGGCCCAGAAGATTTTGTGGACCACAATGGACCGGTCCAGCTAAAGGCCCACAAGATTCTGCAGACCATAATGGGTCGGCCTAGCTAAAGGCCCAACATTCTCTATCAAATTGGCCCATCAACGGCCTGTCCTAAACTTGTCACCAATGTAGCCCATGGTCACTTCTGGCCTGTTAACAGTCCGCTAAGTAATTGGGCGGAATTACAGCCCGGTGTATTTCCGGCCTGTTAAAGGTCCGGCTTCATTTGGGAC
The DNA here is from genome assembly GCA_963921465.1 of Triticum timopheevii. Classification (NCBI taxonomy): domain Eukaryota; kingdom Viridiplantae; phylum Streptophyta; class Magnoliopsida; order Poales; family Poaceae; genus Triticum; species Triticum timopheevii. The sequence goes on from OY997274.1 coordinate 108,670,219, forward strand.
CATTTACAGGCCATCAAAACTTTCATCCCATAAACGACCGTGAAGGATTTGGGTCATATTCGGCCATGTCAGACATTCGGCCTGTTAGAGGCCCACTATAGATTTGGGCCACTTTCGGTCTGTTGTCATTTTCGGCCTGTTAGCACCGGACGTAAACCATGGGCCATATGTGGCCCAACGTCATATCGGGCCCATTAATGGCCCATATAAAAATGACGATAATCTAGCCCAACCGAAGTTCCGGCCTGTTACGGCCCGTCCGAATTTTGGCCTATCAAAGATCCGCATCGTAAATGGGCCACCATTTCGGCCTGCTAAGTCCAGTGGGTTATTTGGCACAATCAGGGCCCAATCTCACGTTCGGTCTATTAAAGGTCCATGTTTTTTACGGGGTCGAGATATTTACACCTGTAAATGGCCTATTTTTACTAAGGGCCCAAATTATGTTTAGGCCTGTTAAAGGCCCACTATGGGCACAAGCCTACCAGAAAAATATGAAAGCTTATGCCGATTTAGGCCCAGATATTTTTAGTGAGCTACATGCCAATTTTGGCCCGTAATCGTTTTTAGCCCAATTGGAATGGGCCCGACGAATGTTGGCATGTTGGGCTCCTACGAAGCTTTCGACCGAATACATTACTATGATAAACCTACACTATACAAAAATAGCGTCGTAATTACTGCAGCCTGTGGCAGCATCATAAATGTTGTATCACAACAAAATAAATTCCAACCATACAACAAAAGGCCTGTTGGCATAAAGTTTACAGTCCTTCCAGATAAAAGCACCATTAGATGTATGCAAGCACAGATCATTTGACCTGAGTGCTAATGTTTCGGGCTGTAGAATCTGATGGAGCAGCATGATCTCCACCTTTTTTCCGCCATTGCTCTTGAACAACAAAGCGAATGTCTGATAGTCTGGTTTCAAAACCATTCGTATCTTGACGACATTTCTCAACCACTATTCTTGTTTCCGAAACAACGTCCATTAGGGATTGGACTTGTGTCTGGAGCACAGATATATCAGTCTGTCTAGCAGGAAGATTTTGTTCAGTAGGCGATTTGGACGAGGTTACCTTGACAACCAACCCAGAATTACGCAGGAAGGTGCTTTTTGCACTGTTAGTGGAGAGATACTGACGCACTGTAGGAAGAGGTGACATTGTGCCTGTAGTAGCCTCGTCACCTTTAGGTGGTTGTGGCTGTTCAATCATTTGTTCCATAGCTTCCTGAAAGTTTGAACTTCTAGATTAGTGTACCAGATAAGTTACTAATGAGACAAAAACAAACAAAGTAGGTTAAATGTTTATACATAACTTATTTTGGTGAACTACTGTAATACATTAGCATGTATTGTAGTGCCAACTACATAATAAAATCACTTTCGGAACATATGTCCATGTAGCATGCCTACTGTATTGTCTATTTCCTCACATTCATTGACATCTAAGGATAAAGAGACATGGTTTAAAGTAGGATGAACATAGTATGACATCATTCATATCATGGGCAAACATATATAAAACAAACAGGCTATTTTATCATTGTGTGCGCACGTGAACATAACAACTAGATTATAGATCAAGACCAAAAGAATATCCTTCATCTCTTTTAAACCATGTAAGGTGAAATGATACATTAAGACAACTGTGTATAAAAGTGAACAGAGTAACTGACATTAGCTGCAAGCCAAGTAGTTAAATGAACACATCACAATACCAATCAGTTCAAGGCAGGAGGAGTAAGGACTTACAACAGCGGCTTGAACTGGTGTGCTCATGCCCTTCATCTTGCTGGTGTGGCAATCCTTGAAGATTTGCACTGCATTCGGTTCAGGTTCTTTTTGGTCCGCATGGGTTTTCCTCTGTATTTGGAACACGTCAATATAGATACGATAATATGGCACATAAAAAAGAAGGAAGTAGCAGCTATTTACAAGAGCCTCGCAGTGTGCAATATAGCTACGAGATTCTGTTGTCTGTTGGAATTTCACTTTAGAACGGTTGGTTTTGTTCTTCAAACAGTTAGCCTAGAAGAAGATACACTTGTAAGGCACATACATAAATACAAGTTCAATATGTGGTCTGATCAAATACATATAGCCTACCTGATACTTTGGACCGGACCAGTGTTTAACGAGGGCTGTCCAGTCTTCATCTGTAATATATTCCACTGGAGATGTTTGGGCGATTTCATTGTTAGCCTTGCCTTCAAAGTGAGATTTTCTAAGGTGGTACCGATACTGTCGCAGAGCAAACTGAAAAACATGAGTGCATGCTTGTCTAGTTGCATCATCTTTCGGATCCAACTTGAACCTCATCTGTTGAAAAAAGAATGTGAGTCTTATTAGGAGGAAGCTAGAAAGTATGGGATAGAGTAAGACAATATTACTAATTGTGATGAATAACATTACTTACGGATAAATGGTCAAGGAAGGTGTTAAACTGGGTATTGTCTTTCTCATTCCTGTACTGGATCCACATTGGGTGGATACGTGCATGACACCTAATGGCAACGGCTGCCTCTGATACTAACTTGGCTGGCTCTGTAGCATCACGTGGCCTTTTTAAACCTGCCTCAAAATGGATCTCCATTCTTCCTCCTTTAGATTTTGTTAATCTGTCAAGCATTATCCCTGATGTCTGTTTCCACCTGCGCCGTGGTGCTAGTTCAACAACGAATATGGAAAGTGTTAGTGTACATCAAACTGTGAGAGTACATATAAAGGAGCATGCAACTACAACTTGACTCGGTCAGGTACCGTCTTGGTGTTGATGCTCATGAGGTTCATCTGATCTTGCCAAGTCCTGTTGTGTCAGTAGTGCTTCGGAAGTAGTGTTAGGTGTGAAGGCAGCTTGGGTACTAGCCAGTTCCGGAGCAAACGAACGAGTAACTGGTTGAGATGCTAGTACAGTTGAAGCGGATGCTGCAGCTGGTGGAGCAGGTGATACTGTGTTTGTAGATTTAGCCGGTGGACTTAGACCTTCTACTGCACTATAAGTACCAGCAGAATCTCGACGGCAGAACCTTTTCCGTTTCACCCGACGAGTAACAGCACTCCCTACTATATTATTTTCCTTGCTCTTTTTTGACTTTGCCATGTCAAGCTGTACCCACAACACAGAAGAATAAAATCACTCTTCAGAACTCATTGATGCATGATATAGACAAGCAATACTTTGATGTAAGACAACCGTATGAGGATGGAATATGTAAGAAAAACAGGACAACATGACATATTCACAGCTACGATGTGCAAACTAAGCAGAAGGATTTTCAAGAAAATAGAAGTAATGCAAGCTAGACACCATATGAAAGATGCAACTAATATTACTCTGCCAAGTTAAAAGTGTCTTGTCATAAGTGGCAATTCGAAAAATTAGAAGCAGTACAACATAGAAATCAATGCAAGATGCAACTATCAAACTGCCATGTTAAAAGCGTCCAATCATGAGTGACTGTTGTGGGATACATAACAGCAGTACTTTGATGTAAGAACATGGTATGATAGATAGATGCAGTGTATTCTAGACACAGAAAGCCATGTCATATGCACATGTATAACATATAAACTCAGCAGGTGCAATTTAATCAAAATGGAAGAAATACAAGCTAGACAACATATGCAACATGAAACCAATTATCACACTGTCAACTTAGAGTAAGCACCTGCGATGGTGGAGTACGGGAGATGAACTCATCATGTAGACTTGGGACTTCAACTTCATTAGCAGTAGCAGTGGCAAATCTAGAGAGTCTCTGTTTGCGTCGGTGCGGAGGACCACCAACATCCCCTAACTTACTCTTTTCCTTCCTATTTTCTGATATTGCCTTATGAAGTCAAAACCACAAGAAGATGAATAAAATTAGCTCTACATAACTGGTTGATGCATGATACAGACGAACACTACTTTGATGTAAGGCAAGCGCAGGATAGGAGGATGGACTACATACAAAAAAAGACAACATTTCATATTTACACGTACGATAGGAGGATGGAATATGTATGAAAAAATAGTAAGCGGAAGGCATTTCAACAAAATTAGAAGAAATGAAAGCTAGGCACCATATGAACATGCAACCAATATCACTCTATCAGGTAAAAAGTATCTCGTCATAAGTGCCATTTCAAGAAATTAGAAGCAGTACAAGCTAGAAGACAATGCAAGATGCAACCTACATCACAGTCCCAAGTTAAATGTGTCTTATGGGTAAGTGATCATTGCAGGTATAAGTTGTAAGCTATGCAGATGCAATTCAACATAATTAGAAGCAATACAAACTAGCCATCATACGAAAAACGCAACCACGTATAACAGTTCCAAGTAAGAGCAAGCACCTATGATGGTGGAGTAGGGGAGATGTGCTCATCATGTACACGTATGTTCTAGAAACAGGAACACGTGTCATATTCACATGCATTATGTGTAAAGTAAGCATATGCAATTCAAGTTAGAAGCAATACAAGCTAGACATCATACGCAACTTGCAACCACATATAATAGTGTCAAGTTAGAGCAAGCACCTATGATGGTGGAGTAGGGGAGATGTGCTCATCATCTACACAGCTATGTTGACTGTCCAGCCTTGTGTTGTCTTGCGAATCTTGTTGGGAGGATGGCGGAGTAGAATCTGTAGAGACACCCTGTTTGAGTTGCTCCGAAGGACCACCATCATCCACTGCTGGACTAATTTCCTTCAGCTGTAATGATTTTGCATTGTGAAGTCAAACCGATAAGAAAAAGGAATAAAATTCGCTCTTCAGAACTCATTCATGCATGATACTGACGAACACTACTCGGATGAAAGGCAAACACATGATGCGATGATGGAATATGTATGAAAAACAGGATGGTGTGACATATTCACACCTATGATGTGGTAACTAAGTAGAAGGCATTTCAACAAATTAGAAGCACTGCAAGCTAGACACCATATGAAAGATGCAACCAATATAACTCTGCCAAGTTCAAACTGTATGGTGTTTCAACAAATTAGAAGTAGTACATGATAGAAATCATATGCAAGACACAACCAATATCACACTGGCGACTTAAAGATGCCTTATCATAAGTGACTGATGCGGGATATGCAATAATAGTAGTCTGATGTAGAAACGGGAACACATGTCATATTCACAAGCATTATGTGTAAAGTAAGCAGATGCAATTCAACAAAGTTAGAAGCAATACAAGCTACACATCATACGCAACATGCAACCACATATAATAGTGCCAAGTTAGAGCAAGCACCTGTGATGGTGGAGTGGGGGAGATGTACTCATCATCTACACAGCTACGTTGACTGTCTAGCCTTGCGTTGTCTTGCAAATCTTATTGGGAAGATGGTGGAGTAGAATCTGTAGAGAACCTCCGTTTTAGTTGCTCGGAAGGACCACCATCATCTAATGCCTTGCCAATTTCCTTAAGCTTTATTGATTTTGCATTGTGAGGTCATACCGACAAGAAAAAGGAATATCATTCGCTCTTCAGAACTCATTCATGCATGATACTGATGAACACTACTATGATGAAAGGCAAAGTCATGATACGAGGATGGAATATGTACGAAAAAATGGACGGCTTGACATATTCACACCTATGATGTGGTAACTAAGCAGAAGGCACTTCAACGAATTAGAAACACTGCAAGAGACCATATGGAAGGTGCAATCAATATCACTCTGCCAAGTTAAAACTGTCTCATCATAGGTGGCATTCATCAAACCAGAAGCAATACATGCTAGAAATCATATTCAAGATGCAAACCAATATCACACTGCCAACTTAAAGGTGTCCCATCATAAGTGACTGATGCAGGATACACAAGAAGAGTAATTTCATGTAAGAACATGGTGTGATAGTCAGATATAGTATGTACCAAAAACAGGAAAGCGTGTCATATTCACATGTATCATGTGTAAGCTAAGCAGATGCAGTTTACACTAATTAGGAGCAATATGAGCTAGACACCATATGCAACATGCAACCAGATATCACAATGCCAAGTTAGAGCAAGCACCTTGGATGGTGGAGTAGGGGAGCGGAGACTTGGACCTTGTAATGCACTATCAGTACAAGGAGAATCAGTACAGATGCTCCATTTACGTTACTGCAGAGGACCACCATCATCGCCTTCCTTACTCTTTTCCTTCCTCTTTCTTGATTTTGCCTTGTCAAGTCAAACCCACAAGAAAAAGGAATAACATTTGCTCTTCAGAACTCATTGATGCATGATACTGAGGAACACTACTTTCATGTAAGGCAGCCGCATGATAGGAGGATGGAATATGTATGAAAAACAGGACGACGTGACATATTGACATGTATGATGTATAAAGTGTAAACTAAGCACAAGGTGCTTGAACTTGTTAGAATCGATGCAAGCTAGAAACCATATGAAAGATGAAACCAATATCACTCTGCCAAATTAAAAGGGTGCCCTAATAAATGTATTTGACCAAATTAGAAGCAATACATGGAAACACGCTAGAAATAATATGCAATATGCAACGAATAAAGGTGACTCATCGTAAGTGATTGATGCAGGATACAGAAGAGAGGTAGTTTCATGTAAGAACAAGGTTAACACATAGATGTAGTGTGTACCAAAAATAGGAAGGCATGTCATATTCACAGGTATAGTGTGTAAACTAAGCAGATGCAATTTACCCTAATTAGAAGCATTACAAGCTAGACACCGTATGCAACATGCAACCACATATCACATTGCGAAGTTAGAGCAAGCACCTGTGATGGTGGTGTAGGGGAAGTGCGTCTTCAGGTATAGAGCTACGTTCAATATCTTCATTTAGGCTTGCTGTTTCTTGAGAATCATGTGGAGAGGATGAAATTGCATTCTTTATAAGAGTATTGCGTCCCATATTAACCCATGCGCGTGACTGTCTCATCATAAGCGGTAGACGCAGGATACACAAGAACAGTAGTTTGATGTAAGAACATGGTGTGATAGGCAGATGTAGTATGTACCAAAAACAGGAAGGCGTGTCATATTCACATGTATAATGTGTAAGCTAAGGAGATGCAATTTAAAAAATTAGGAGCATTGATGAGGGATACACAAGAAAAGTAGTTTGATGTAAGAACATGGTTAATAGAAAGACGTAGTATGTACCAAAAACAGGAAGGCATGTCATATTCACAGGTATAATGTGTTAACTAAGCAGATGCAATTTACCCTAATTAGAAGCATTACAAGGTAGACACCATATGCAACATGCAACCACATATCACACTGCCAAGTAAGAGCAAGCACCTGTAATGGTGGTGTGGGGGAATTGCGGTGATCAACTAGAGAGCTACGTTAACTATCTTCATTTAGCCTTGCTGTTTCTTGATAATCATGTGGGGAGGATGACACTGCACTCTTTAAACGAGTAGGGTGTCTCACAGTAACCCACTCGGCTGACTGTCTCATCATAAGTGATTGACGAGGGATACAAAAGAGCATTAGTTTGATGTACGAACATAGTTAATAGACATATGTAGTATGTATCAAAAATAGGAAGGCATGTCATTATCAAAGGTATAGTGTGTAAAGTAAGCAGATGCAATTTAACCAAATTGGAAGCAATACAAGCTAGACACCATATGCAACATGCAACCACATTTGACAACGCAAAGTTAAAGCAAGCACCTGGGATGGTTGTGTGTGGCAATTGAGATCATCAACTGCAGAGCTACGTTTACTGTCTCCAACTGCTGACATTGCACCCATTAGAGCGCTGAAATGCTTAGTGCTTATCTTCGAATTACACTGGAGCGACTTCTGTCTTTTCTTTTCTGCATTCATCACCACTGCGTCAGAGTCTGAAATACCCATGCATAAAAAACTATAGTGTGAGTATGGGTGAAGTGTGTGCACAATTAGTACAGTGTAAAGGTAGCAGATAGCAAGTCGGTGAGAAATAAATGACGGGAGACATATGATAGCTCTACAACATGCATGGCACACTAAATTACTACAAGATTCTATGAGAATAACAGTCGATTGAAAGCAAATAGGTCAGTCCATTTTTTATGCACCGTTCGATGTACAAAGAACGGGTAGATCACGTTCATCTACCTCCAGCCAGTCAGTGTTGGCGATCTTCCTCGAAACGCCAGCGACCATCGGCCGAGTATTCCTCCCCTGCCTGCACCCTCCCCTCGACCTCACCGCACCATCGTGCTTGGCACCGCCCCCCCGGCCATCCATTCAAGCCCCGCCGACCTCCAGATCGGGCGCAAGCAGCTCCTACGCCCCACACCCCTATGATAGACACCGATGCGCCGCTTCCCCGAGGAACAGGCGGACTAGGTGCTCTGCGCACCTAAGCGGGTGCTGCTTCTTTTAATTGCGGTTCGACTGACCCTAAATTGAAATCCAGGCGGGCTACTGACCTCTAGCAAAGGTGAAATAGTAAAAGGGAGGAAACCTTGTGCATTTAGTATCACGAAGAAGATGCAATAAGAAGCGCTCAACTAGTTTCTCTCATGGGATGAATACGGTGTGAGCGGAGATGTAAGATTTGCATGAATAAGGGAAGAGGAGTACCTCTTTCTGCTGGCAGTGCTGTGTCCTCCTTACGTTTTTTCGATGATCTTCTTGTTGTTCGCCGGAAACCAGAAGTTGTGGAGGACGGTGCAGCCTTGGACGAACCCATGGCCAAGTTGTTGAGTGTGGTGCAGTGGCCGTCTGTCGGCAGCGGGGAAGCAAATCCAAGGCGGTGAACTATGGCGTAGCAGGAACAGCTCCGGTGTGGTGGACGGTTGCGACAGTGGAGCTGCAGCAGTGAGGCGTAGGACGGCGTGGTTGGAGTGGTTCTGGTACGGCGCACGTCAGCGTCGGTGTCATGGAGGCAGCTCTGCCTCGGCTTCAGCTGCTAAGTACTTGAGGGTGTTGCGGTTGCGGTTGCGTTGGACGACGACGTCGGGGTACCGGCTCCGGCGTGATGGAGGAGGGTGGCGGTGGATTGGCCGCTATGGGGTGGAGGACGGAGGGGGCTTGGGTTTTGCGGCTAGTGGAGAGGGCGTTTTCGCGCCCATGGAGTATGAATGGGGAAACGGAGGGAGGCGGGGAACTAAGGGGGAACAATGTTTCGGTTTGAGACGCGCTTGTTTGAAATTTGGGGAAAGTTACAAACTTTGCCCCCATCTAAAATTTCGGACATATTGCGGGTTGGGGTAGGACAATCATGTCAGGTGTCCCAAATGTGGGCGGGATAGGTTTCGTCCGAGCGCATGGGTGTTTAGGCGCCCACGGCGTATGAATGCTTCTCGGAGGCGGTTGAGACTGGCGTCTTGGTGAAGTTACAAACCTACCCCGGTTTAGACCTTTGGACATCGGGCCGATAGGCTACACGGGCCAGAGTCAGGACAGTAATTTCCTACCACCAAACATTAGTATCGCGCAATTTCAGGTGACCAGAGGCCTATTTGGCGCTTCGTTCAATATTTGGGAGCAGAAGCATTAACGTTTTTGGTTCTCTTGAATTGAACTTTCAGGATTTGTCAAACTTCACAAATCTTTACTCATGAAAATCCTAAAGCTACGATTATTTTGGAATGGAGGGGGTACATTTGAATATACATTGTACACGAGTATATATTAAAAAAATGCAACTTACCTCAGCTCATGCATGGTTCTAGATATAATCTCCTTGGTTGCAAAAAAAAGTTAGATATGCGTAGGAATATATATAGCATGTTCAAACTCACAACAAAGGTTGATGCCCCCTTTTACATCTGATTTACAAATGCCATTATCTCGGGTTCAAATAGATGAATGCACTTCCTATGAATTCGAATCTTCGAAACCCCCTTTATGTTGAATTCGACATGTATTCTATTTCGTAGCTAGCAATTTGGAATGTATCCATGCAAGTGACAAATGTATAAAGTGCTTCACACTAACAACATGGAGTGCACTAATTAATGTTTATATATGAATTGCAAAAGCATCCATTGCCTGTATTTCAAACCGCTCTCACTATATGGATCGATAATATGAAATAAACACATGCACATGCTAGAATTCAATAGAGTATGGGTGTCTGATAGACCAATTTTCGTCCATACACAATTTGCAAAATTCATGATCTCATCCAAAAATAATAATGCCATTTATATTTTAATTTAATGTGTAGAACCGCCTTTTACACGTAGATGCACTATGCCTCGCCCCGTTCTCACAAACGCGTTATATATCTCTCGATCTAACGCATAAGTGCACACACTTTATATGCATCAGCATTTCTCTTTCACACATGCTCACAATCTCTCTCAGGGTGTCGGGGTGTCTCACGCACATGCTCTCTCTATTTCTCTCTCTCTTTCTGACTACTATGTACCACTCTTTTCACTAATCTCAGTTGGAAAACACTATTTCTCTCACATGCATATATACACATGCACGGTCTCTACTAGCCTTCTATACGCACATATATGTGCCTACGTGTCTCCCGCACGCACATTATCTTTAGGCCTCTCTCGCACACATTGCCCCCCCCCCCCCGACACACCTTTCTCTTAGTAGTTGGCAGATATGAGTTCATCATATCATTCGGTAGGATATCCCTGGCTGTTAGGCTGGATGGTAATACGAGGCAAAGTTTTACCCTAGTTCGGATCGGACCCTTGCAGTTGAAGAAAGAGCCTACTCCTGGTACTGTATATTAGTGATAGGGGTGTGTACAAAGTACACGTGCAGACTAGGCATTGTGTGTGTGTATACTATCGATGAACTAGCCCCCAAGCTTGTATAACATACTAAGGGCCTAGGGTTGCAAATCATATATAGTCGGCTTATCACCAGTGGGGATAGAGTCCTCCGCGACTCTGGTAGCTTCGTGTTGTACGCCGAGTCCTCCACATGGGTCTTTGTATGACACGTCTCGGTCCAACCTATATGTGGTGCAGGATGGAACCGACCCATGAGTCTTCATGTTGGCCCACCACAACTAGAAATGATGTGCCCACCACACCACACACACAATCGGCCACTAAGAAAATAAGCATATACAATAGTACAACGGTATCTAGCTCACGATACGTCTCCATATTTTGTTGATGACACTAGCGGACTTTGCATTTGATGCATGCTCTGTATTTTGTTGACGACACTTACGGTCATTGTATTTGAAGCGAAAGCACGATATGGTTACTGGACTTCAGAATAAGCTCATCACGGTCACCACATACATTTTGTCGTGCTAACCAACATGTGGTTGGATGGTTAGAGGACAGTGGTTTCTCGAGCCCACTAAGGTTAAAGTCCCGGTGCTCGCATTTATCTTGTGTTAATTTCAGTATTTTCCGACGATGTACGTTCAGTGGGAGGAGACGTTCCACTCGACTACGAGGCACCTATGGTGACTTCGTAAAATCTCAAGATCATATCTACTGGCCCACTCTCTCGAAGGTGCTCATAGAGGTAGGGTTCGCGTGTGTGCGCTTATAGCAGTGAGTGCTTGCGCGTATATATGAGCCCTTGCGTCTGTACCGTGTTAAACAAATACATGTCATGATTATACGGTCACTGGCTCACCCGTACAACTCCGTATTTTGTTGATGACACAATCAATTGACCAGTCAAACGTTCCACGCGGCGCAACTAGTGTTCCACCATCGGGGCGCGTAACCATGGGGCCCACCTGTCAGCCCATATATGAAAGAAAGAAATGGTAGTTTGAGTCTGTACTGTGTTAATAAAATAGGAGTACATTTTAGGGTGATCATACGATCATTGGCTCACCATATAGCTCCATAATTTGTTGATAACACGATCAATTGACCAGTCAAACGGTCCACATTCAGCAGCGCACATTACCATAGGGCCCACACGTCAGCGCGTATATGAAGGACAGAAATGGTAATAAATTAGTGGTCGGTGGGTATTCGAACTCGTGAGACCTCTGGTTGGCAGTCACCGGCGGTTGGGGGGTGTTCATTGGTCGGTGGGGTGGGGATCGCCGGAGAAAAAGCTTGGCACGGGGCGGGGGGGGGGGGCTAGAGGGATGGCCGGTGCGGCGGCGGACCGGCGGTGGGGAGTGGTTTCAGGGAGGGAGGGCCAGCCGCGGGCGACGGGGGCTGGCGGTTCGGCCGGTGGTGGCTGGTGGCTCAGGGAGGGTGGAGTTTGATGATAAACTGGAGGCCCTTGATTTCATATCCAACAGCTGGAAAATCTAATGACCAGAGATGAAAAAGTCAGTCAACTGACGTGTAGCCTCACCCTGCACGTACACATGCACACACGCAAGACACACACGCATGTAGGTGTGCAACACTGACACGTACACAAAACATACACACGCACGCATGCTGGCATGCAACACTGACACGTACACATGCACTCACGAACACACGCACGTACGCACCCATGCATGCAACACTGAAACGTACCCTTGCATGCACGCAACACTCACACGCCTGCATGCACACAACACACGACGCAAGACACACGCTCAACCTATACGTGCATGCACCCTTTGTTAAGGATATGGATTGTTACGGGTATTAATCAATCTTATCTGTGATAAGCAGAACATTGATGTTTGCAGCGGTCTTTATGAATCACAACGTATCGAACGGGCTATCAACATAGTAGGCTTATCTACATAAAAAGATGACGCCACACTCAATGAACAATCATCGGTTTATGAAATGCCCGCTTCTGACTGCCCTGGCCCACCAAAGGTTCCTCTGCTGTGCGCTGCCTGCGTTGGGTCACTGACATGCAGGCCATGCACCCAAAGAGCCCACACATCAGTGGAAGAATGGTGCGGTGTCCTAGGTCAGAGTCGAGGGTGCTACTCGCGGCACGCCCGGCTGAACACACCTCCGTGCCGCATTCAAATGCCTCCATGAAACCCGCCCGTGTGGAAGCCGAGAAACCCACTCTGGACACACGTCCGTTCATGACCAGGCAGGCGTTAAATGCAATGCCGGCCGAGCTCCTCCCATCCGCCGTCTATTTAATCTCCTCTTTAAACGAGGCCAAACGCCGGCCAAGAATCGCACACCTCCGCCGATCCGCTATCTCCTCCACCTTTTGTCCACTCTTACAATGGCTTACGAAGAGTAGTTATTCCGCATCCAAGCCGGCTGGGTAGCCCGCCGGATACGAGCTATGCAGCTCGCTGATCCACCTCCCTCCCCTCGCCCGATGGAGCCAGTTGCCGCCCCAAGACGGCGTGCGGTTCAGCAACTCGCCGCTCTAGGCCAGCTCAACGAGGAGCGGTGCACGGGCGTCGTTCCTGCCGTCCACATCGCTGCCTCGTACCACGTCTCCCATTTCTGTGTCCGAGCCTCCCATGCTGGCGGCCGTGCCATGCAAGCAGCGACAAAAGCCGGGTGCGCAGAGAGCGACGAGTCGGTGGCCAGCGCCTCCGCGTCCGCCGCCATCATCAAGGAGAAGTAGAACACGGGAGGCCGCCGCCGCTTGGGTCCCATGAAGGCCACCGCGGAGGCGATGCCGGCGTACACAGCAGGTGTCTTATCGGATCCTTTTGTTGCGAGGACCTTCGTCGACCCTGCATGGGCTCCACGGAAGAGGGGAATGTTAGGATGAACTCGAGCCAGTGCCGGCCATGGCAAAGTAGTGGCCGGTGATGAACTCGAACCGGTGCCGTCCACCATCATCTTCGGCACCATCCAATGATATCAGTTGGGCAGTGGGGAAGTGAGCCGTCCTTTGCGCTGAAGCATATACCTCCGAGGCTCCCGGCAGTCCGATGATCGTGCTGTCGGACATGAGGAACACAAATCGATCGGCGGGCGACCATTTAGGCCAGATATTATATACCCGTGCCGTCCAGAACTAGCACCGCATAGTTCATTTGAATGTAATGAAATCCGTCATGTTTGTATGAAAATCCAGTATTTTATATGATTTCCGTCATTGTTTATATGAAATATCAGTTTGTCTACGTGTTTGCATGAATTTCGTCCGGTTGGTTGAGTTGCTGTCATAATGTGTGTGGCTACGGTTGGATGGCGTAATTTGCGGGTCGCCGGTCGGTCTGCGGGCGGCTCGGGCGACGTTGTGGGACAACGAGCTCGTCTCCAACGTGCGCACTGGAGGATGCATGACAGCATCAGCACCCGAGCCATTCCTCGTTCATCGGTGGCAAAGGCACCGGTGGACAAAAGGGTCGCCAATATTTTGGCTACCCCGGGCAAGATCCAAACATCCCCTCCCAATAGATTCAAATCCCTCGTTCGCCATGGAATTTTGCCATGTGTTGTTTTCATGGACTAGCAAGATGCCCGTGCATTGCACGGAACATCAAGATGCATTTTTTTTACAAACTCCTGCATGCATGCAAGGGATAATTAATGTCCTACTTTGCTAGTACCACGAGGCAAACACCATTAATATTGCATCGATTAGTGTTAGTGGCCTTGTATATCTGCAAATTGTAATTTTGATAGTGGCCCCTTGTATATAAAAATGGAGGGAGAAAGATGAGAGATAAGGTGAGGAGGAGTGGGGTGTGTTGGTGACTGGTGGTCGGACTGGGCGGAGGCATGGGGATGGACGGCGCATTATGTCTAGGTTTGTATCTCTCTCTCACACATCCACATAGGTGGGGGACGTGCACGAAGAGAAGAGGTGCACACACGGCGCACATACTCCCGTCTCTTTCCCAACCACACCCGCGCGGGTACACGGTGGAGCTCATTTCTGTACGAAAAAGGCAGCCCACATGGTAATTTGGCACGTGTACTGGTTGTCCACTTGGTGGAGGGAGGATCGTCTACCACGGGTGAACAAACAAATTGCAACTTGACACGTTATGTTAAATTAAAAAAAGAGGCAAACCATGTGGGGCCTACCTTAGAGGCAAGGCTCTATACACTGGAGTACTTTTGATGTGTCCCGTCAACTCGCAGAACGAGGAGAAGTTTGCTTAGTACACCGTCTCCCCCGCCCACGGGCGCGGAAGCTCGCAGGATGAGGTGAAGCTTGCTTACGAGTACTACTACTACTACTACTACTACTACTACTACTACTACTACTACCACTACTACTACTGTACGCCTTTACGCCTGCTCCCTCTCCCACGCGCATGGTGGCTCGCAGCACGAGGAGAAAATTTTACTACTCCCTCCGTTTACTCCTCATCCCTACTACGTACTTTGGTTAGTACTCCCTCCATTTACTTATACAAGGACGCTATAAAAAAATACATTTTTCATCTATACAAGGCCACAAATAGTAATCGAGACAAAAGTTACTACCCCCTCCTTTCCAGTTTATGGCTCAATCTCAAAATCTCTCCAACCAAGGTAGACGGTGAGTGGTCGAATTAATTTAGTAGTTTGCACAAGAAATTAGTACGCTCGTTTTTCTCAAGAAGTTATGTTTACCAAGGCACTAATTAGAATGAATGCATGAATGACCACTAACTTTCCATGAACTTGTACATGCATTGGTTAGTTTCCTCTTGACACTGCTTGCGTCGGGTTTTCTAACGCACCTCGAAATCGAACATGTAATGGTACTACTACTAGTATAGTAGAATTGAGACTTATCAAATGGAAAAACAAATGTTTTTTAGATGAGCCCTATAAACCCTAGTGGGTACGTACTCCGTAAAAACAGATTTTTCCAAAACTAAGTCACTCCCTTTCATGAATTCTGCAGTATACTCCTCCGTCGACGCTCTCTTTCATGAATTCTGTACTTCCTGTCGCCGACATGTGGGACATATAGCAACTGGGTCGACGTGTCAAGCACCAAATAACAGTGCAGAATAGCAGGGGGACGCACCCCACTCGTACCGGCCCAGTAGTAGTAAGACCATGGTTAATAGAAGAGCCGATTGCGGGCTCTATACCCATGCCATGTCATTTATAGCCTTTGTACAAAAGATCTCATATAATAAGGCCGGCTGTAAACTGGCTGTATCAATTAGTATTTGCATGCATGCGTAACAAAGCAAGGCACTTGATTGGAAGGGAGAAGGCAGCGCCAGCCTTTAGCACCTGCATGCATTATTTTATCTCGTACATAGTGCTATAGCCCGGCGATTGTTGAAGCGCCGGCTCTCTTCTCTTTCTTCACTTCTCTCTCCTCCAGCTAGTACTTTTGCTGACCTGGACCGCTTATAGCCTGCTGAATCAGACTTATTGTACTTGCTCTAATGAGCAATGAGACGTCAAATCACAATGCCGCACCTTCCCAAACGGATGAAGCAACCATTATTTCACACTTCGGTTCGCCATCATCTCAAACCATGTAGTATTGCTTCTGCCTCAAGAGGGACATGCGCATCGCCTTGGTACATCATGACACGTGGGACCGCATGACATGCCATGCTCCCCCGCCGATCGCTCGGTAAAATCACCTCATTTTTACTATACTTCCTCCGTATCGATTTACTACATGGCATGCACGTTGTTCTAGGTTGAGAATTTAACTGGCTGTATATGTGATGAACAGTACTCTAGCCTTTTAAAAAATGTATACTTTTGTACAGTAGTACTATCGATGGATTGCTCCATGGAGCAAAAATTGAAATTAAAAAAAGGTGGTACATATAGAAAGCGCTCGTCGCCAAATTATGCATATAGTACTATTAAAAAAGCTAGTACGTGCTTAATTGGGGTGCTAAATTCTATTAAAGAAATACTAGTAGTATGTACATACTGAAGAGTTAAAGTAACGAGAAGAAACATAACATAGTTTTGCTGGGGGCTCAGCACAACACACCCCTCAAATTAAACTAAGCACACCTGAAATTAAACTATGCAACTAATTCGGTAGACACTGCATTAGAAGTTTAGAACCACCATGAGCAACGACACTGCCACCTTACTCGGGGTCCTCGTCCATGTCCTTGACTTCGTCCTTGTCCCTCTTCCTCTTGGCCGATACTTCTTTGCTTGAACCGCACACTTGGCTGTTGCTCTTCATCCAACCCTTGTAGATATTGAAACAAAGGTAGCCATCCATTGCAGCGTAGTGGATGTGGTCTATATCTAGTACATTCCGCTGCCATGCATGACGATGAAACGTGTAATGAGGTTTCTCTAGTTTACGGTACGAAGGATGAACCATGGCTCCTGCCAGGGTCAGCATTGAAGGCTGACGAGAGGGCACCAGCCGATTCTTCTGGAGGTCGAAGGGGTTGCCTACAACGAGGCCTATCCAACTCAGGACTTCTTTGTTGTTCTTAAAGTCTATAGTAACGAATTTCACTATTTTGTCCTTGAGGAAGTTCTGAAAATCCTGGCACTCAACGTTGGCATGGCATATGTGGTAGACCAAGCAAACGTTATGTACGCAAACCTGGATCACGACGGGCTTCTTCCTCTCTCCGTCCTTTAGATCCTTCTCTCATCCCAGGAATGTGGTGTACTCAACATCTAGCCCAGCGACCCGCTCATCATCTGAGTTTTCGAACATGCGTCTGAAGCGAGAAAGGCATCGTTTCACCGTCGCGGAAGAACGGGTGTAGATGACGTCGAACTCATCACCGGTGATGGTTCTAACCTTGTACTCACCACCGATCGTGGAGATTTGGGACGCCATGGATTTGGGAGG
Source organism: Triticum timopheevii (assembly GCA_963921465.1). Classification (NCBI taxonomy): domain Eukaryota; kingdom Viridiplantae; phylum Streptophyta; class Magnoliopsida; order Poales; family Poaceae; genus Triticum; species Triticum timopheevii. The sequence goes on from OY997274.1 coordinate 108,687,772, forward strand.
AGGGTTAGGATTAGTGGAACTGCCGTAATGTGATGGATGGGACGACTAGGAGCGAAACGCCGTAGTATTGAAGGACGTGCGGGGACGAGTAGGAGCGAACTGCTAGCGTGTGAACGGCAGGGTAGTGTCTTTCCATTCTCCCATGATACGGGCTTCCAAGAGCCTTGGATCTGAGATCGAACGGTTGCATGGCGTGATTCTAGACCTATGGGTGAATATCCTATCCTGGAGGGTTATTCTGCAAATTTTCAGCAACTTAGCATGCGACCATTTGATCTCAGATCCAAGGGCTGCCAGCAGCCCGTATCATGGTCGCGCCTACCACGACCGTCGCGTCGCTCGCGCGGTCGCGCCCTTGGAGATTTAACACGGTGCGTTAGGCTATATGATGTTGGCATGTCATACATAGTCATCACTTAGTCACTCACACTACAACAAGGTTGGCTATAAGTGTATTTTTTACTCCTCTCTATCTGTTTCTTCGTACTCCCTCCGTCCCATAATATAAGAACGTTTTTGACACTAGTGTAGTGCCAAAAACGTTCTTAGACTAGCCACAATGGGTAGTAACATAGAGTAGTAACATGCGCATGTTACTACTCTATGTTACTACCTCTATTATGGGGAGTAACATATGTGTGGTAACATGCAACACTTCCTTTATTAGGCTATAGACTCATCTTGCCTTGATATGTGTGATGTTACTCATACTACTAGTAACTAGCTATGTTACACATGCCTCTCTTTCCTCATTTATTTCTTGCCACATCATCTATTTTATCTAGATATGTGTGATGTTACTACCTATGTTACTCCCATTGTGGGTAGTCTTATATTATGGGACATAGGGAGTACTAGTATTTATTGCATTTTCCAAGGAGTGACCTCTTCCAATGAAATGGTGTAGCTAAGTTTGCTTCATTTAATTAGCTATAGACTCAAAATTGTCTTTTCTTCCTTGGGTCACCAAACTAGTCTCTCTCTTCTTGATTAACTTGCCACATCAGACTTTATGCCTATGTGGCAAGCTTAAGCACCTGTAGGAGCAAGTAAGTAGAATAGTGCGCTTTATATGGCATTTTTGCATATGTGGAGGAAAGAGAGGCAAGGAAAAAGTGGAGAAGTGGGATCTCATGCAAGAGCCAGCCTCTACTACATGGTGGAGCATTGGGAGAGGCACCTGTATGGAGGTGGTCAGGAATCAGGAGACTCACGCCGGTTGTAGCGCCGCAATTAAAAAGATAATGGCAAGTCAAATCACGGGGCCCCACCTGTCCAGTAGTAACTCGCTGTCAAATCACACAGCCCTACGTTTTGAAAAGCCTACTCCCTCGTCTTCTCGCATCTCTCTCAAACCGACTAGGTGGAACTGCCCCGCCTACCGTGTAGGAAAAGCCCCGCCCTCGACTTTTAAATACAACTACATCCGCTTAAGAATCCAATGATATACTTTTTGTGACATAGTAACTCATATTTAGTTAGTCAAATGGATGACCTAGAACTACGTGCAGGCCCTATAAACCGAGACGCCTAAAAATAAAAAACCGAGACGGAGAGGGTAGTTCAGCACATATATTTTTAGATCAATATAGTCGGGATTCACCAAGGAGCAAAATCAAGTGGTAGGCTGCTCCTGTCGTGTTGGTGTAGCAACTCAAGCAGGGTCAGTCCGCACACGAAATGGCGACACACTTAATAGGACCCCTTTGGCCGACATGTGGCTCATCCACTGTCTTGTTCCACGTGCGATGCACCAAATTACAGTTCGGAGCAGCGGTTGGAATTGGAGGCACCCCGGTCAAAGCGCCGCATTAGTAGAAAATGAGCGATGAGGGGTCAAATCACAAAGCCCCATGATATGTCTCCAACGTATCTATAATTTATGAAGCATTCATGCTATTTTATTATCTGTTTTGAATGATTACGGGCTTTATTATACACTTTTATATTACTTTTGGGACTAACCTATTAACCGGAGGCCCAACCCATATTGCTGTTTTATTGCCTGTTTCAGTATTTCGAAGAAAAGGAATATCAAACGGAGTCCAAACAGAATGAAACCTTCGGCATTGTGATTTTTTGGAAGAATATCATCCTGGAGACTTGGAGTTCAAGTCAGAAGATCCTCGAGGAGGCCAGGAGATAGGGGGATCCCCCCCTACTGGGCGCGCCCCTGTCTCGTGGGCCCCTCGAGCATCCCCCGACCGACTTCTTTCGCTTATATAAGCCTACGTACCCTAAAAACATCCAATATAAAGATAGATCGGGAGTTCCACAGCTGCAAGCCTCTGTAGCCACCAAAAACCTCTCGGGAGCCCGTTCTGGCACCCTCCCAGAGGGGGAACCCATCACCGGTGGCCATCTTCATCATCTCGGTGCTATCCATGACGAGGAGGGAGTAGTTCACCCTCGGGGCTGAGGGTATGTACTAGTAGCTATGTGTTTGATCTCTCCCTCTCGTGTTCTCTCTATGGCACGATCTTGATGTATCGCGAGCTTTGCTATTATAGTTGGATCTTATGATGTTTCTCCCCCTTCTACTCTCTTGTGATGAATTGTGTTTCCCTCTTGAAGTTATCTTATCGGATTGAGTCTTTATTTGAGAACACTTGATGTATGTCTTGCCATGTTTATCTGTGGTGACAATGGGATATCATGTGCCACTTGATGTATGTTTTGGTGACCAACTTGCGGGTTCCGCCCATGAACCTATGCATAGGAGTTGGCACACGTTTTCTTGACTCTTCGGTAGAAACTTTGGGGCACTCTTTGAAGTACTTTGTGTTGGTTGGATGAATTTGAGATTGTGTATGTGGCACCCCGGCTCAGAGCAACCGGTTTACCTTGCATTGCCAGCCCAGAGACCTTGTCTTCTCGCAACACACAACAACATGGCACAGAATACAACCGCTTTATTCATGCTAGCGGAACATAGTTCATATTACAACAGTTAGCAAAGCCAAGCGGCACACACGGTGAGGCTGAACAATATGTACATTATTTAGTGGACATAAAGGGGCCTCGATCATGACAACTACTCGGCAGCGGAACAACGTCGTAGCGGGACTCCATAGCACAAGGACACCGACGTGGACACGGTCTAGACTCAGACAACACTCCTTTCCAATGGGACTTTCCTGAAATCTGGCATGACACGCCAGGTCAGTACATTGAATTTACTTGCAAGCTCACAATAAACATAAACAAGATGACAGACAATATTATGATATTTATCCAGTTTAATCAACAATGCAACTATATAACCAATATGCTGTGATAATGCTCAACAGATACTCATTCTCCCGACTTCCTTACCAGGTGTGACCAACAAACATAATATTACCAACACATACTCGTGATCCTTACGGCGATCACAACCCGACCATCTCGTGGCCCGTGATCCTTACGGCGATCACAACCCGACGATCTCATGGCCCGTGATCCTTACGGTGATCACAACCCGACCAACTCGTGGCCCGTGATCCTTACGGCGATCACAACCCGACCAACTCGTGGCCCGTGATCCATACGGCGATCACAACCCGACAACTCATGTCCAACTCAACACGATGACCTCACTGTCATCCTTAGTGCAATTTAGTGTGCAGATTTATTAAGTGTTGACCCATGGTGTACCTTACTTTCGAGCGTGTCCGTATCCGTGGACTCGGCTATCGATAGTTTAAAAAAACACTCTGCAGAGGTTAGTACACTGTACCCACACTACGGAACCCATGGCCTCACTTTCCCATCCGAGTGGACCAACAGCGTTCCGATGAAACCATTTCACTATCATGAAACTCTCCCGGCCCCTCCGACTCAGACCCCACCGGGCCAGTCCTGGGTGGCCCCGTGTCTACCTCCAGACACCTCGACCACCATCGTGGACACGATCCACACTGGGATCCGGTACCAAAATTAATTTAACAACGGGCTCACAAGGTTATGTTTGCCTATCAGGCCAGGGTACAGCACGCCCATAACCTTCCCTAAATTGAGGTACCGACCAGAGGCACGACAATGAAACACATTAAGGCCGTCCCATACCGGCAAGTGTGGTTGCACTGGGAAAGACTCGGTTCAGCGGCACCACGACCCGGTTAACAACATGTTCAAGTTGAATTATTAATCAGGTTCAACTTTAATGTGAAAATAAAATAACCGGTGTCATATTGCCATACCATGCATCACTTAACATATGCATCACATAACCGTGCAAAGACAGCACCTATCACGCTCCCACGGAGCCAACATAAACTCATGCTACTATATTGGCAAATTATTTCTAGCAATTATCATCATTTTACCTCATGCAAAAAATAATATCCAAATTACTCATCAATTCTATGACCATATTATTTATTTATCACTTGCAACTAAGTTCTCATAAACTTACTAACAATATTTACTTCAAACATACTGAAGTTCAAGCATTTTAACATAACAAGCATATAACAGAATATATATATATATTATATAACTAATATAAATGCATCAATATTCATAAGTTCAAGTATGAAAATCATAAATATTGAAGTGGCACCATGAAAATGTTACTGTGGCTTGCCTTAGTACTGATGAGGTTCACAAGGCTCCTGGTGATCCTCAAGACAAGCTGGTTCCTCTGAAAACATTCAAAAACCACAAAAGAAAATATCAAGAAACCTTCTGAAAATTGCCAAAAAATCTAGACAGCAAGGAAAAATCTCATCTTTGGGAGCTGTTAGATTTTTGGACAAAGAACACAATGCAAAAAGAATCACTGCATTTGGACTTGTAGAATAAAAGCTATGGCTGTTTGAATGCTACTGGAATTTAAATGAATTTGAAAAAAAAAGAAAACAAAGGGGGTGACGTCGATGGCGTATTTTCCCGGGGAGCCACTACTCATACCGCTTCGCACGCGTAGTGAGTGGCTGACTAGCGGGCCCTGCTAGTCAGGCCAGAGGGAGGGGAGAAAGAAACAGAGAGGCGCGGCGCTTCGCCGGAGCTTACGCCTGCGTTGAGGCGTCTTGGAGGAAAACGAGAGGGAGGGATCGACGGAGGAGGCTCTTGCGCACCTGCCCGTACCCGTAGCTTGGCTAATGGTGACCGGACGACGTCGGGTTCTTCCTCGCAAGCGTAGGCAGAACATGGTGGTCGTCGGAGATGATGAAGATGGCGGCTAGGGGCGGCTCCAGGGGCTCTGGCTTTGTGTGTTAGCTTCACCGAGGAGAGGCGGAGGCCCTGGCGGGGTCGCCTTGGCTTCGGGCGGCCGGAGCTACGGGGACGATCCAGAGGGGATCGCCGGCGAGCTTGGCTCGGGGAAGGCAGCCCGCGGCCTGCCCGGCTGGGCTGCGGCTTCTAGTGGCTATAGGAGGTAGAGGTGGTGAGTTGCGGTGCTCCAGGAGGCTGTGGAGGGGTTTTTTATAGGCGGGGCGGCGAGGAGGGCTCGGGCTCCACCGGAGGACAGTTGTCGCCGACGCCCGGTGACGAATGGTGCCAGAGAGAGGGGGAAGGCGACGGGGTTCACGCGGGAGCTGTGCGCGGACGCGGACGAGCACATGAGCGAGGAGGAAAGGGACGAACACAGTGCGCGGGCACTGTGCCTTTGGCCGGACCGTGCCCATGCTCGCTGCGGCGAGCTCTGGCATCGGCGAGCGGCAGGGTGGAGTAAAGGAGGTGGATACGAGGATGGTGGCGAGGGGGGACACACTCTGGCTGGCCGAGCAGCATGCACGCGTGCCATAGAGGCGCTGGCGACGCGCAGAGCGCGCGTTTGGCATGCCAGCACCCTCGGACGAACGCGGTCACCGCATGGACCGTGACATCAGGCCACATATGCACTAACCATGATGTCTGGCGTGTAGTCCTTAGTAAACCTAGGTGTTACCACGGCTCGGTTTGTTTCCAGGTGCAGTAGAAGTGAAATGGTGAAGAGATTAAGTTACTGGACAGAAACTTTGAACAGTTACTGTGGTCAAACCACAGGGATTCAAGGGCTGATCTTTGGGGTTTTACTGACTCTTACTAAGGTGAATAAGCACAGGGAAAACCAGCTACATTGGAGCTAGTAAAAAGGTAGTTGCTGTAGAAACTACCATTTCAGCCCAGAAGTGAAAATATTTTCTGTAGCCCTAGGGTCCAAAGAATATTTGGGAACTTTTTCAGGATTTTTAGGGCAATAGAAATGAGGGTTGCTTTGGAGGTCAAAGAGTTTAGCTAGGGTTTAGGAGGCAAAATGAATATTTTTCATTTAAGAAAAATATTCCAAGCAATATTGTTGAGTTGGCCAGGGGTGAAATGACGGATTAGAATAGTAGAGGGGGCACTTGGGTGAAAATCAAGAGATACCCAAGTGATCAAGTCCAAATGGAATGATTCAAAACTCCAAATCCAAAACCAACTCAGTTGAAAATCAAGCAAAGAAAAGAGGGCAAAAACCAGGCTGTGACAAACCTCCCCCACTTAGAATGAATCTCGTCCTCTAGATTCGGTTGCTTGGGAAAACCATTCTGGATAACATGCCCTTAGAAATTCTTCTGATTCCCAGTTTGATTCTAACTCGGTATGATGCATCCATTGAACCTTGTAAAACTTCCGTGACTTACCGCGAGTGACTCTTTCCATCTGATCCAAAATTTTCACTGGCCTCTCTTCGTAGGTCAAGTCCTTTGCCAGCTCTTTCTCTGCCAAATCGGTCTTTTTCTCGGGTGGTGAGATGCACCGTCGCAGTTGTGAAACGTGGAACACGTTTTGCACGTCGGACAGTTCTAGAGGCAGCTCCAACTGATATGCCACAACACCTACTCGTGTCATCACGGGAAATGAACAAATAAACCTGGGTGCCAACTTTCCACGGGTTTGGAACCTTCTTACTCCCTTCCTGGGTGTGACTCGAAGGTAGACATGTTCTCCGGGTTCAAAACTGATCTGTCGGTGCTTTGCATCATAATAACTTTTCTGTCGTGATTTGGCCAGTTGTAATCTGTCTCGGATCTCCTTGACTTGCTTTTCGGCTTCCAACATGAGATCTATTCCGAAAATGCGGCTGTCTCCGGTTTGAGACCAATTTAATGGAGTGTGGCACTTACGGCCATACAAAGCTTCATAAGGTGACATCTTTAAACTAGTCTGGAATCCATTGTTATACGAGAACTTGGCGCACGACAAGCAATCTTCCCATTGAGGTCCTTGGGCTAAGACACAGGCTCGGAGCATATCTTCGAGTATCTGATTTACTCTTTCCGTTTGCCCATCCGTTTGAGGATGATAAGCGGTGCTGTATTTTAATTCCGTCCCAAGGGCTTGATGGAGACGGGTCTAGAAAGCAGAGGTGAAAAGTGAACCTCAGTCAGTAGTGATGGTTCTGGGAACTCCATGTAAACTGACAATCTTGGATACATACAGTCGGGCAAGCTCATCTGCTCGGTATGAGGTTTTAACTGGGAGGAAGTGAGCCACCTTGGTTAATGTATCCACTATGACCCAGATCGCATTATTGCCTCGTCGGGTCCTAGGTAATCCTATGATGAAATCCATACAAACATCATCCCATTTCCATTGTGACACGGGCAGTGGTTGGAGAAGTCCGGCTGGTTTCTGATATTCCGCCTTAACTTTGTTGCATATGTCGCAACAGGCCATGAAATAAGCAATGTCTTTCTTCATTCCATCCCACCAGAATATTTGTCGAAGGTCTTCATACATTTTTGTGCCTCCAGGGTGGATTGAATACGAGGATTCGTGGGCTTCTGAAAAAAATTGTGCTTTAGGTCAGCTTGATTAGGCACACAAATCCTTCCCCTGAATCGGAGGGTGCCGTACTGATCCTTTGAGAAATCGGATGACTTGATGCATTTCTGCAGTTTGGCATCGCCTGGCTGGGCCTTGCGGATTTCTTCCTCAAGAGTAGGAGTGATTGGCGGAATATTGGCAAGACCAGCCTCAACTATGGCCAGGTTGAGCTGAGCAATTTCTTCTTTAAGTTCTGAAGGCAGAGATTCCAGCATGACGTTTAAACTGACAGGCTTTCGACTAAGTGCATTGGCAACCACGTTGGCCTTACCCGGATGGTAATTTATTCCAAGATCATAGTCCTTGACCAACTCTAGTCATCTTCGCTGACGGAGGTTTAAATCCGGCTGAGTAAATATGCATTTGAGACTTTTGTTGTCGGTAAAAATTTGGCACCTTTTTCCAATGAGATAGTGTCTCCAAATTTTTAAAGCATGAACTACCGCGGCCAATTCCAAATCATGAGTGGGGTAATTGCCTTCATGGGGTCGTAGCTGTCGTGAGGCATAGGCTACTACCTTGCCATCATGCATCAGCACGCACCCAAGTCCTTGTCGGGAAGCGTCGCAATATACGTCAAAACTGCGGTAGATATCTGGAAGTGTTAATATCGACGCAGTTGTTAAGCGCTTCTTTAACTCGGTGAAACTTTTCTCACAGTCTGACGTCCATTCAAACTTCTTATCCTTTTTAAGCAACTCCATCATGGGCTTAGCAATCTTGGAGAACCCTTCAATGAATCGACGGTAATATCCAGCTAATCCAAGAAAACTCTGGATCTGAGACACGATGGCGGGTGGCAACCAGTCGAGCACGTCTTTTACTTTGCTTGGGTCCACGGCTATTCCTTCAGCGGATAGTACATGCCCTAGGAATCCAACTTGCTTGAGCCAAAATTCGCATTTGCTGAACTTGGCGTACAACTGGTGCTCACGGAGTTGTTGTAGCACTGCGCGGAGGTGTCCTTTATGCTCTTCTTCACTTCTTGAGTAAATAAGTATATCATCGATGAAGACGACCACGAACTTATCAAGGAAATCCATGAATACTTTTTTCATCATGTGCATGAAGAAGGCAGGGGCGTTGGTGAGGCTGAAGGACATAACGGTATATTCATAAAGACCGTAGCAAGTGGTGAACGCGGTCTTGGGAATATCCTCCTTTTTAATTTTGAGCTGGTAATATCCAGTCCGCAAATCAATCTTTGAGAATACCTTGGCTCCACTGAGTTGATCAAACAAATCATCAATTCTTGGCAGAGGGTATTTGTTCTTGATCGTGACATCATTCAACTGTCGGTAATCCACACACATACGAAGGCTTCCATCTTTCTTGTCCACAAAAATAGTGGGTGATCCCCATGGCGAGGAACTGGGGTGGATATATCCTTTTTGGAGCATTTCATCAAGCTGTTTCTTTAGCTCCACCAACTCGGATGACGACATTCGATAATATTTCTTGTGTATTGGTGTGGTTCCGGGCACAAGTTCTATTGCAAAATCAAGCTCTCAGTCATGTGGCATGCCTGGCAGTTCTTCTGGGAATACATCGGGAAACTCACTAACCACTGGAATTAATTCCATTTCTGCTATTGCTGTAAAAACCATTTCCTTGGAGGGTATGCTTCTACGACCAATAAACATGGTAGCTTGTCCATCTTGTCCGGTCAAATTGACTTCCCGGGTCGCACAATTTATGCATACTTGGTACTGAGTCAGCCAATTCATCCCCAAGATAACATCCAATTTATCAGACTCAATCAGTATCAAAGACGTCGGAAAACAGATTTCGTTGATCCTGACTTCCAGATTGCGGCAGACAAGATTGCTTTGAATAATAGATCCCGGGGTTTGTATCAGCATATTCTTGCCCAAAAGCGAACAAGGAAATTTGTTTTGGGCGACAAAACTCCGAGAAATAAAAGAGTGGGACGCCCCAGAGTCAAATAAAGTTACTGCAGGTATGTTATTAACAGGGAACATACCAATGACGACTTCGGGATTTTCTTGGGCTTCGTCGGCTGAAATGTGATGAATGTATCCCGTGACATCGTGCTGACTTGGACCGGCTTCCAAATAATGGATTTGAGGCTTGAACATAGCATTGGTCCGGGTGTTCTTGGGACACTGTTCGGCATAATGTCCGGTCTGTCCACAACTATAATAGGAATTGTTGTGCAGACGATTCTCCATAACTGGATTGAGGACATCATTCTTCACTTGGGTGGTGGTCTTGTTAATATTTTGTTGCCAATTGGGCTGGTATGCCATCAAAGTTGGCTGCCAGGTACAAACCTTCTGCACTGGTTGCATTTCCTTCTTGGGCTCAAATTTGCGTTTGTGTTCGTTATGGGCAAACTTAGTATCTGACACGAGCTTGTGTTCCCTTTCAGCAATGAAAGCCTTGTTCACCAGGGTTTGGAAATCTGGAAAATCAAACATACTGAGAGCACAGTGAAGTTGCGGGTTTAATCCACCAAGAAAGCAGTCCATCTTCCTTTCTTCAGTGGCCACGTCATATTGAGAGTAACATGACAGGTGATTGAATTTTTGTAAATCTTCTCCCACTGACTGACTTCCTTGGAGGAGCGCGAGAAATTCACGCTGCTTGGTCTTCATAATTCCCGCAGGGATGTGATATTTTCGGAACTGCTCCTTGAATCTTGACCAGGTAATTACTTCATTCTTAGTCCTTATGGCTTTCTCACTTTCCCACCATATGGCAGCAGCGCCTTCCAGATGATGTGTTACAAATGGAACTTTATCCTCTTCATCAGTTCGAGCAACCTCAAGTTTCTTTTCCATAGTTCTTAACCAATCATCTACATCCAAGGGATCAACGGCTTGACTAAAACTGGGAGGTTTAGTCCTTTGAAAATCAGATAGCTTGGAGCGAGAGGCAGGCTGATTTCCATTCTGCCCAATCATTTCTTGAATACTTCTGAATATTTCCATTAGACCATTGTTTCGTCGTTCCTCGAACATACGCATAATTTGCTCGGTGGAGGGTGGATTTGGAGGTGGAGGCGGCGGTGGAACGTACGGCTCGGGTGATTGTCCTGCCTGTCGTGCGGAACGCCGAACAGGAGAACCCTCGCGAACGTTGCTACTGCAGCCTCCCCGCGTCATCCTAATATGATTTTTCCCAAGCCAACGCAACCGAGATGAGAAGCATTCAACAAAAACTGGGGGAGAAGCCAGCAACCAAAAACCAAGCTAAACCGAAAAGATGAAGAAAATACGGCGAATAAAAATAAAGTCCAACATAATTATACATATACTCATACATGAAAGACAACAACATGCCAGGTCCAACTACCCTCATACATGAAACGAAACAGCATAACTAGTACGATTACAACCATACTCCATCCCGACAACTGAGAATACTCGAAAGCTCTACTGCTCGGCTGGCGCTGCGGGGTCCTCTCCTGATGCAGACTCGGATCCAGAACTAATGGGGTTAACGGAGACCTCCAAGTTAAAAGTGACACGATGATGCTGCCTCGAGGGCTCTCCCTCAGGGGCAGGTGAAGGGCGGATCATCGGGGCTGCAGGAGTGGCGAGGAGTGAAACCCACTCTGTAGGAGCACTAAGGGGACTCGCAGTCGCGGTGCCCGAGCTACTCGGGTGAGTAACCAGAGAAACAAGGGATCTAGAACTGGCAGGAATGTATGGAGTAAATCCACGGATGGAGAAGTAGTGGCTGAGCGAGCAGTGACTAAAGTAGAGGCTAAAGCTGTACGGGCACGACTCAGCTCACGAGCTAGCTCATAGATCAGAAGATAGCTAGTAGTGATGTAGCGAGAAAGGTGGCTAGCGACACTATCAGGCTCTAATCAATGACAGGGAAATGGACACTACCATTATCGTGGAGAGAAGGGTAGTAGTGGAAACCTGGGTGGTTCTGCATCCAGACCTTGTTGTAGCGGAGCTCAACAAGTACCTCGAATGCAGCAAACTGGACAACCTGAGAAGCGGAAAAAGCGTAGCCGCTACGAGAGGTATGAGTGTAAGAACTGGAATCGGAACTGGTGAGCAGAGTAACCAAGGCGTGATACTCATACACTGAGTCAGCTAGGTGCTCCCGGTACACATGATAGACTGGATCGTCTCCGTGAGGGTACAGCTGCTTGATACGTCTCCAACGTACCTATAATTTTTGATTGCTCCATGCTACTTTATCTACTATTTTAGGCAATACTGGGCTTTATTATCCACTTTTATATTATTTTTGGGACTAAGCTATTAACTGGAGGCCCAGCCCAGATTTGCTGTTTTATGCCTATTTCAGTGTTTCGAGGAAAAGGAATATCAAACGGAGTCAAAACGGAACGAAATCAATTGGAGAAGTTAATTTTGGAAGGAAACCAACCTGATGGGCTTGGAGTGCATGTCAGGGGAGTCCCGGGCTGCTCACGAGGGTGGGGGCACCCCCTGGACGCGCCCCCTACCTCGTGACCACCTCGGAGGTCCACCGACATACCCGCTACACCCATATATACCTACGTACACTAAAACTTCCAGAAGAGAAGATAGATCGGGAGTTCCATCACTGCACGCCTCTATAGCCACCAAAAACCTCTCGGGAGCCCATTCCGACGCCCTGCCGGAGGGGGCTCCCATCACCAGTGGCCATCTTCATCATCCCGGCGCTATCCATGACGAGGAGTGAGTAGTTCACCCTCGGGGCTGAGGGTATGTACCAGTAGCTATGTGTTTGATTTCTCTCTCTCTCGTGTTCTCTCTCGTGTTCATCTATGGCACAATTTTGATGTATCCCGAGCTTTGCTATTGTAGTTGGATCTTATGATGTTTCTCCCCCTCTACTCTCTTGTGATGAATTGAGTTTCCCCTTTGAAGTTATCTTATCGGATTGAGTCTTTTATGAGAACACTTGATGTATGTCTTGCCGTGATTATCTGTGGTGACAATGGGATATCATGTGCCACTTGATGTATGTTTTGGTGATCAACTTGCGGGTTTCGTGACATTGGGAACCTATGCATAGGGGTTGGCACACGTTCTTGACTCTCCGATAGAAACTTTGGGGCACTCTTTGAAGTTCTTTTATGTTGGTTGGATGAATCTGAGATTGTGTGATGCATATCGTATAATCATGCCCACGGATACTTGAGGTGACAATGGAGTATCTAGGTGACATTAGGGTTTCGGTTGATTTGTGTCTTAAGGTGTTATTTTGTACGAACTCTTTTATAGATCGATCCGAAAGAATAACTTTGAGGTGGTTTCGTACCCTACCATAATCTCTACGTTTGTTCTCTGCTATTAGTGGCTTTGGAGTGACTCTTTGTTGCATTTTGAGGGCTTGTTATATGATCTATCTATGTTATTATTGTTGAGAGAACTTGCACTAGTGAAAGTATGAACTCTAGGCCTTGTTTCCTACCATTGCAATACCGTTTACGCTCACCTTTACCATTAGTTACCTTGCTGTTTTTATTATTTCAGATTACAAATACCTATATCTACCATCCATATTGCACTTGTATCACCATCTCTTCACCGAACTAGTGCACCTATACAATTTACCATTGTATTAGGTGTGTTGGGGACACAAGAGACTTTTTGTTATTTGGTTGCAGGGTTGCTTGAGAGAGACCATCTTCATCCTACGCCTCCTACAGATTGATAAACCTTAGGTCATCCACTTGAGGGAAATTTGCTACTGTCCTAAAAGCATGTGCACTTGCAGGCCCAACAACGTCTACAAGAAGAAGGTTGTGTAGTAGACATCAAGCTCTTTTCTGGCGCCGTTGCCGGGGAGGTTAGCGCTTGAAGGTATATCTTTAGATCTTGCAATCGAATCTTTTTGTTTCTTGTTTTAGCACTAGTCTAGTTTATAAAAGAAAGTTACAAAAAAATGGAGTTAAGTTTGTCTCATACGCTTCACCTTTTTAATATCTTTCGTGAGTATGATGGAAAGGATAATTGTGCTCAAGTGCTAGAAGAAGAAATCTCTAAATTGTTTGGCACTAAATATTTGAATGATGAGCATGATTGCAATGTTGTTAGTATGAATTCCTTGAATATCCATGATGCTAATGACATGAAAAGCCACAAGCTAGGGGAAGCTGTGTTTGATGAAGATGATATGCAAAGCCACAAGCTAGGGGATGCTAATGATGAGCAAATTTACTATGATGAAAGCATGCCTCCTATCTATGATGATTATTGTGATGATACGTATGCCATAAAGAAGAAGTTTGCTTATGTGGAGAGTAGTAAATTTTCTATGCTTGTAGATCATGAAAAAATGCTTTAGGTGATGGTTATATTGTTGAATTCATTCATGATGCTACTGAAAATTATTATTAGGGAGGAAGATATGCTTGTAGGAATTGCAATAATATCAAGTTTTCTCTCTATGTGCTTAAAATCTTGAAGTTATGCTTGTTTTACCTTCCTATGCAAGATGATTCTTGTCCCCATAAGTTGTTTGCTCACAAAATCCCTATGCATAGGAAGTGGGTTAGACTTAAAAGTGCTAGTCATATGCTTCATGATGCTCCCGTTATGTTTCAATTCTTATCTTTTATGTGAGCATCATTGTCATCATCATGCCTAGCTAGAAAGGCATTAAAGAAAAGCGCTTGTTGGGAGACAACCCAATACTTATCCTTACTGTTTTTGTGTGTTCACATGATTATGCTACTGTATTAATCATGTTTTATAGCTTTTGTTTCAATAAAGTTCCAAGTAAGACCTTTAGGATGGCTTACGGTGATAGTTGTGTTGATCCTGCTGAAAATCAGAAACTTTTGCACCCAGTAAATTAGTTTTGTTAATTCACAGAAACGTGATTCTGATCTGATTCCTTTTGCTCTGGATTGGTACACGAACTTATTAGGACTTACTAATTTGGTAGGATTTGTGTAATTCCAGAAGTATACGTTTGATATAGATTACTACAGACTGTTCTGTTTTTGACAGATTCTGTTTTCTATGTGTTGTTTGCTTATTTTGATGAATCTATGAGTAGTATCGGAGGGTATTAACCATAGATAAATTGTAGTACAGTAGATATTACACCAATATGAATTTAGAATGAGTTCATTACGGTACCTATGTGGTGGTTTTATTTTCTTATACTAACAGAGCTTACGAGTTTTCTGTTGAGTTTTGTGTTGTGAAGTTTTCAAGTTTTGGGTAAGGATTCGATGGACTATGGAATAAGGAGTGGCAAGAGCCTAAGCTTGGGGATGCCCAAGGCACCCCAAGATAATATTCAATGACAACCAAGAGCCTAAGCTTGGGGATGCCCCGGAAGGCATCCCCTCTTTCGTCTTCATACCATCGGTAACTTTACTTGGAGCTATATTTTTATTCACCACATGATATGTGTTTTGCTTGGAGCGTCATTTTATTTTGTTAGTATTTGCTTTATGTTATTTATATTAATGTTTTGCATCTTTAGTTTCAAAAAAAAAGTCAAGGATAGCCTTTGCCATGCTTATTTTGCTAGTATACATGTTGCTGTTTGAAAAACAGAAAGTTTACCGCTGTTGCAAAAATTTCCTAGAAAAGTCAGAGAGTGATATAATGTTGAATCTTTTTGCATATTGAGCTCTGATAAATTTATTACAGTGGGAATTTTAGTTCATAATTTTTGGAGTCAGGGAAGTATTGATACTTTTGCATTCTTTACAGACTGTACTGTTTTGGCAGATTGCTGTTATGGTTGCATTGTTTGCATAGTATTAAATATGCAGAGGCAGTTAGTATTCAATGTTGAATAATAATCTTAGTGATTTGTTACAGTATAAAATGATAAGGTTTTGCATTGGTTTATGCTAACCTATCTCACGAGTTCTTGTTGAGTTTGTTGTGAATGAAGCTTTTGATAAAAAGAGAAACCATGATATGAGAGGAATTAAGGAGACACAAAAGCTCAAGCTTGGGGATGCACAAGGCACCCCAAGACAATATTTCAAGAAGTCTCAAGCATCTAAGCTTGGGGATGCCCTGGTAGGCATCCCACCTTTCTCCTTCAACAACTATCGGTTAGTATCGGTTGAGCCTAAGTTTTTGCTTCTTCACATGAGTTGTGCTATCCTTGCAATGTAGTTTTCTTTAGCTTTGCTTGCTGTTTGAATAAAGTATCAAGATCTGAAATTCTTAAACAAGAGGGAGTCTTCGCATAGTTGCATAATTATTTAGCTACTCATTGACTTTCACTTATACCTTTCAGAGTAGTTTGCCATTTGCTCTAGTGCTTCACTTATACCTTTTAGAACATGGTGGTAGTTTTATTTTGAAGAAATAGATGAACTCTCATACTTCACTTAGATTATTTTGAGAGTTGTTAATAGCATGGTAATTTGCTTAATGTTAATATACTTAGTGTTCAAGTTATGTGAAACTTTCTTTTGAGTGAATTGAATACTAAGATAAGTTTGATGCTTGATAATTGTTTTGAGATATGGAGGTGATAATATCAAAGTCGTGCTAGTTGGGTAATTGTGAATTTGAGAAATGCTTGTGTTGAAGTTTGCAAGTCCCGTAACATGCACGTATGGTTAAAGTTGTGTAACAAATTTGAAACATGAAGTGTACCTGGCTTGTGCATCCTTATGAGTGGCGGTCGGGGATGAGCGATGGTCTTTTCCTACCAATTTATCCCCCTAGGAGCATGCGCATAGTACTTGATTTTTGATGTCTTCTAAATTTTTGCAATAAGTATATGAGTTCTTTTGACTAATGTTGAGTCCATGGATTATACGCACTCTCACCTTTCCGCCTTTGCTAGCCTCTTCGGTACCGTGCATTGCCCTTTCTCACCTTGAGAGTTGGTGCAAACTTCGCCGGTGCATCCAAACCCCGTGATATGATATGCTCTATCACACATAAACCTCCTTATATCTTCCTCAAAACAGCCACCATACCTACCTATCATGGCATTTCCATATCCATTCCGAGATATATTGCCATGCAACTTTCCACCATTCCGTTTATTATGACACGCTCCATCATTGTCGTATTGCTAGCATGATCATGTAGTTGACATCGTATTTGTGGCAAGGCCACCGTTCATAATTCTTCCATACATGTCACACATGATTCATTGCATATCCCGGTACACCGCCGGAGGCATTCATATAGAGTCATACTTTGTTCTAAGTATCGAGTTGTAATTGTTGAGTTGTAAGAAAAATAAAAGTGTGACATTAGAGCATTGTCCCAAGTGAGGAAAGGATGATGGAGACTATGATTCCCCCATAAGTCGGGATGAGACTCCGGACGAAAAAAGAAAGAAAAAGAGAGGCCAAAAAAGAGAGAGAGAGAGAGAAGAGAAAGGCCCAAACAAAAAATGAGAGAAAAAGAGAGAAGGGACAATGCTACTATCCTTTTACCACACTTGTGCTTCAAAGTAGCACCTTGTTCTTCATGTAGTGAGTCTCATATATTGTGCTTCAAAGTAGAACCAAGATTTTCATGATAGTGAGTCTCATAAGTTGTCTTTTTATACTAGTTGGAATTTTTCATTATAGAACTTGGCTTGTATATTCTAATGATGGGCTTCCTCAAAATGCCCTAGGTCTTCGTGAGCAAGCGAGTTGGTTGCACACCCACTAGTTTTCTTTTGTTGAGCATTCATAGCTCTAGTGCATCCGTTGCATGGCAATCCCTACTCCTCATGTTGACATCAATTGATGGGCATCTCCATAGCACATTGATTAGCCTCGTCAATATGAGACTTTCTCCTTTTTTTTGTCTTCTCCACACAATCCCCATCATCATATTCTATTCCACCCATAGTGCTATATCCATGGCTCGCGCTCATGTATTGTGTGAAGGTTGAAAAAGTTTGAGATTATTTGAGTATGAAACAATTGCTTGGCTTGTCATCGGGGGTATAGAAGTTGGGAACATCTTTGTGTGACGAAAATGAAGCATAGCCTAACTATATGATTTTGTAGGGATGAACTTTCTTTTGCCATGTTATTTTGAGAAGACATGATTTCTTTGATTAGTATGCTTGAAGTATTATCATTTTTGTGTCAATATGAACTTTTGTCTTAAATCTTTAGGATCTGAATATTCATATCACAAGTAAGAAGATTTATATTGAAATTATGCCAAAGTATCACTCCGCATCAAAAATTCTTTTTTATCATTTACCTACTCGAGGACGAGCAGGAATTAAGCTTGGGGATGCTTGATACATCTCCAACGTATCTATAATTTTTTATTGCTGCATGCTACTTTATCTACTGTTTTAGGCAATATTGGTCTTTATTATCCACTTTTATATTATTTTTGGGACTAACCTATTAACCGGAGGCCCAGCCCAGATTTGCTGTTTTATGCCTATTTCAGTATTTCGAGGAAAAGGAATATCAGACGGAGTCAAAACGGAATGAAATCAACTGGAGAAGTTAATTTTGGAAGGAAACCAACCTGATGGGCTTGGAGTGCACGTCAGGGGAGTCCCGGGCTGCCCATGAGGGTGGGGGCGCCCCCTGGGCGCGCCCTCTACCTCGTGAGCACCCCGAAGGTCCACCAACGTACCCCCTGCACCCATATATACCTACGTACACTAAAACTTGCAGAAGAGAAGATAGATCGGGAGTTCCGCCGCCGCAAGCCTCTGTAGCCACCAAAAACCTCTCGGGATCCCGTTCCGGTGCCCTGCCAGAGGGGGATCCCGTCACCGGTGGCCATCTTCATCATCCCGGCGCTATCCATGACGAGGAGGGAGTAGTTCACCCTCGAGGCTGAGGGTATGTACCAGTAGCTATGTGTTTGATCTCTCTCTCTCTCTCTCTCTCTCTCTCTCTCTCTCTCTCTCGTGTTCTATCTCGTGTTCATCTATGGCACGATCTTGATGTATCTCGAGCTTTGCTATTGTAGTTGGATCTTATGATGTTTCTCCCCCTCTACTCTCTTGTGATGAATTGAGTTTCCCCTTTGAAGTTATCTTATCGAATTGAGTCTTTTATGAGAACACTTGATGTATGTCTTGCCGTGATTATCTGTGGTGACAATGGGATATCATATGCCACTTGATGTATGTTTTGGTGATCAACTTGCGGGTTTTGTGACATTGGGAACCTATGCATAGGGGTTGGCACAAGTTCTTGACTCTCCGATAGAAACTTTGGGGCACTCTTTGAAGTTCTTTTATGTTGGTTGGATGAATTTGAGATTGCGTGATGCATATCGTGTAATCATGCCCACGGATACTTGAGGTGACAATGGAGTATCTAGGTGACATCAGGGTTTTGGTTGATTTGTGTCTTAGGGTGTTATTCTAGTACGAACTCTTTTATAGATCGATCCGATAGAATAACTTCGAGGTGGTTTCATACCCTACCATAATCACTATGTTTGTTCTCCGCTATTAGTGGCTTTGGAGTGACTCTTTGTTGCATGTTGAGGGCTTGTTATATGATCTATCTATGTTATTATTGTTGAGAGAACTTGCACTAGTGAAAGTATGAACCCTAGGCCCTGTTTCCTACCATTGCAATACCGTTTACGCTCACCTTTACCATTAGTTACCTTGTCGTTTTTATTATTTCAGATTACAAATACCTATATCTACCATCCATATTGCACTTGTATTGCCATCTCTTCGCCGAACTAGTGCACCTATACAATTTACCATTGTATTGGGTGTGTTGGGGACACAAGAGACTTTTTGTTATTTGGTTGCAGGGTTGCTTGAGAGAGACCATCTTCATCCTACGCCTCCTACGGATTGATAAACCTGGCAACTCATGTCCAACTCAACACGATGACCTCACTGTCATCCTTAGTGCAATTTAGTGTGCAGAATTATTAAGTGTTGACCCATGGTGTACCTTACTTTCGAGCGTGTCCGTATTCGTGGACTCGGCTATCGATAGTTTAAAAAAACACTTTGCCGAGTGGACCAACAGCGTTCGGACGAAACCATTTCACTGTCATGACACTCTCCCGGCCCCTCCGAATCAGACCCCACCGGGCTAGTCCTGGGTGGCCCCGTGTCTACCTCCAGACACCTCGACCACCGTCGTGGCCACGATCCACACTGGGATCTGGTACCAAAATTAACTTAACAACGGGCTCACAAGGTTATGCTTGCCTACCGGGCCAGGGTATAGCACGCCCATAACCTTCCCTAAATTGAGGTACCGACCAGAGGCACGACAATGAAACACATTAAGGCCATCCCATACCGGCAAGTGTGGTTGCACTGGGAAAGACTCGTTTCAGCGGCACCACGACCCGGTCAACAACATGTTCAAGTTGAATTATTAACCAGGTTCAACTTTAATGTGAAAATAAAATAACCGGTGTCATACTGCCATACCATGCATCACTTAACAAATTCATCACATAACCGTGGAAAGACTGCACCCATCACGCTCCCACGGAGCCAACATAAACTCATGCTACTATACTGGTTAAAACCTCTCTTCACTTATACCAGAACTATTTCTAGCAATTATCATCGTTTTACCTCATGCAAAAATAATATCCAAATTACTCATCAATTATATGACCATATTATTTATTTATCACTTGCAACTAAGTTCTCATAATCTTACTAACAATATTTACTTCAAACATACTGAAGTTCAAGCATTTTAACATAACAAGCATATAACAGAATATATATATATATATATATTATATAACTAATTTAAATGCATCAATATCCATAAGTTCAAGTATGAAAATCATAAATATTGAAGTGGCACCATGAAAATGTTACTGTGGCTTGCCTTATTACTGATGAGGTTCACAAGGCTCCTGGTGATCCTCAAGACAAGCTGGTTCCTCTGAAAACATTCAAAAACCACAAAAGAAAATATCAAGAAACCTTCTGAAAATTGCCAAAAAATCTAGACAGCAAGGAAAAATCTCATCTTTGGGAGCTGTTAGATTTTTGGACAAAGAACACAATGCAAAAAGAATCACTGCATTTGGACTTGTAGAATAAAAGTTATGGCTGTTTGAATGCTACTGGAATTTAAATGAATTTGAAAAAAAAAGAAAACAAAGGGGGTGACGTCGATGGCGTATTTTCCCGGGGAGCCACTACTCATACCGCTTCGCACGCGTAGTGAGTGGCTGACTAGCGGGCCCTGCTAGTCAGGCCAGAGGGAGGGGAGAAAGAAACAGAGAGGCGCGGCGCTTCGCCGGAGCTTACGCCTGCGTTGAGGCGTCTTGGAGGAAAACGAGAGGGAGGGATCGACGGAGGAGGCTCTTGCGCACCTGCCCGTACCCGTAGCTTGGCTAATGGTGACCGGACGACGTCGGGTTCTTCCTCGCAAGCGTAGGCAGAACATGGTGGTCGTCGGAGATGATGAAGATGGCGGCTAGGGGCGGCTCCAGGGGCTCTGGCTTTGTGTGTTAGCTTCACCGAGGAGAGGCGGAGGCCCTGGCGGGGTCGCCTTGGCTTCGGGCGGCCGGAGCTACGGGGACGATCCAGAGGGGATCGCCGGCGAGCTTGGCTCGGGGAAGGCAGCCCGCGGCCTGCCCGGCTGGGCTGCGGCTTCTAGTGGCTATAGGAGGGAGAGGTGGTGAGTTGCGGTGCTCCAGGAGGCTGTGGAGGGGTTTTTTATAGGCGGGGCGGCGAGGAGGGCTCGGGCTCCACCGGAGGACAGTTGTCGCCGACGCCCGGTGACGAATGGTGCCAGAGAGAGGGGGAAGGCGACGGGGTTCACGCGGGAGCTGTGCGCGGACGCGGACGAGCACATGAGCGAGGAGGAAAGGGACGAACACAGTGCGCGGGCACTGTGCCTTTGGCCGGACCGTGCCCATGCTCGCTGCGGCGAGCTCTGGCATCGGCGAGCGGCAGGGTGGAGTAAAGGAGGTGGATACGAGGATGGTGGCGAGGGGGGACACACTCTGGCTGGCCGAGCAGCATGCACGCGTGCCATAGAGGCGCTGGCGACGCGCAGAGCGCGCGTTTGGCATGCCAGCACCCTCGGACGAACGCGGTCACCGCATGGACCGTGACATCAGGCCACATATGCACTAACCATGATGTCTGGCGTGTAGTCCTTAGTAAACCTAGGTGTTACCACGGCTCGGTTTGTTTCCAGGTGCAGTAGAAGTGAAATGGTGAAGAGATTAAGTTACTGGACAGAAACTTTGAACAGTTACTGTGGTCAAACCACAGGGATTCAAGGGCTGATCTTTGGGGTTTTACTGACTCTTACTAAGGTGAATAAGCACAGGGAAAACCAGCTACATTGGAGCTAGTAAAAAGGTAGTTGCTGTAGAAACTACCATTTCAGCCCAGAAGTGAAAATATTTTCTGTAGCCCTAGGGTCCAAAGAATATTTGGGAACTTTTTCAGGATTTTTAGGGCAATAGAAATGAGGGTTGCTTTGGAGGTCAAAGAGTTTAGCTAGGGTTTAAGAGGCAAAATGAATATTTTTCATTTAAGAAAAATATTCCAAGCAATATTGTTGAGTTGGCCAAGGGTGAAATGATGGATTAGAAGAGGAGAGGGGGCACTTGGGTGAAAATAAAGAGATACCCAAGTGATCAAGTCCAAATGGAATGATTCAAAACTCCAAATCCAAAACCAACTTAGTTGAAAATCAAGCAAAGAAAAGAGGGCAAAAACCAGGCTGTGATTGATGCATATGGTATAATCATGCCCACGGATACTTGAGGTGACAATGGAGTATCTAGGTGACATTAGGGTTTTGGTTGTTTTGTGTCTTAAGGTTTTATTCTAGTACAAACTCTTGAATAGATTGATCCGAAATAATAACTTTGAGGTGGTTCCGTACCCTACCATAATCTCTACATTTGTTCTCCACTATTAGTGGCTTTGGAGTGACTCTTTGTTGCATGTTGAGGGATTGTTATATGATCTATCTATGTTATTATTGTTGAGAGAACTTGCACTACTGAAAGCATGAACCCTAGGCCTTGTTTCCTATCATTGCAATACCATTTACACTCACTTTTATCATTAGTTACCTTGCTGTTTTTATATTTTCAGATTACAAATACCTATTTCTACTATCCATATTGCACTTGTATCACCATCTCTTCGCCGAACTAGTGCACCTATACGATTTACCATTGTATTGGGTGTGTTGGGGACTCAAGAGACTCTTTGTTATTTGGTTGCAGGGTTGCTTGAGAGAGACCATCTTCATCCTACGCCTCCCACGGATTGATAAACCTTAGGTCATCCACTTGAGGGAAATTTGCTACTGTCCTACAAACCTGTGCACTTGCAGGCCCAACAACGTCTACAAGAAGAAGGTTGTGTAGTAGACATCACCCCACCTTTCCCGCATTAAGCTGGACGGACGAAGTAACCATCATTTCACTCTAGGGCGCAAGAGCATAAAGAAAAGAGAAAACAATGATGCATGCGGCAGCTACCTAGGGCACCCTAGGGTAGGGGTCTCCACTACAGATCCTTTTTTTGAAAGCGCCTCCACTACAAATCGGCTTCTCCCTCGTCCTCTTGAGGAAAACCGATGATGAGTGCGGCGGTAGGGTTTGTAGGAGTACTACGGCATGCAGGGCCACGTCGTAGTAAACGGGTTCGAGTCGACGCCTTAAATATGTGTGGGCCGCTTGGTTTTACGGGAACGAGGCAGCATTTTGGGTTCGGGGACCAGTGGAGATATATTACGTACAAAAAATTGTGGACGTAGGTTCGACCGAAAGGCAATGATGCATGGGCCCTGCATTTTTATATACCCGGGGCCGTGTGAAATTTGCTACTCTACTCAAAACTAGTAAGGTACACATGTATTGATCGCATGAGATTTTGAAACCAAATTATGAATAAATACACACTATAGCATGTAAAGCTTTGAGTCATATATGCATGATGTAGATGTTCGTTTAGTTCTTATAGTTCATCTCATCCAAAATCAATTAGTTTTATAAAAATGTTAAGATTCATGGGGTTGTGCATTGTAAATCATAAAGTAAAAAACAAATAATGGCAATTCATTTAGAAAAAAATAATCAATTATAATACAGAAGATTCTAGAACAAAGGAGAAGTGCTTGTGTTTTGAGGTTTGTGCATTATGCTTAAGTTCAACCATGGAGTCTTATAAATTGTACATGTGGCAGATCTTGTGGAATGTTGATGATATCCAACGGCCAATAGTGCTCGGATTTTCCTATCTCTGCACTGTCGGGTTAGCTTCATCCAACGACCATCTTTCAAAGTTATTGGCACACTATATAGTTCTTGTGCCATAGTTGCATGTTTTGGAAAAAAACTACTAATGGGTTGTACTATCTATTTAGGAATAGAAGATGTATACATGGAAGTTGTAGGGAAAGAGATGACATGGAGCATCTCAATTCCTATGAGTAGGGATTGGAAAAGAGATGTCATTTGGTTCACATCATAGGAACTTTTCTATTGAATCTAGAGATGACATGTATCTCAATTCCTATGAGGGATTAGAAAAGAGATGTAATTTGGTTCATATCATAGGAACTTTTCTATTGAATATACGCTAATGTTTATTTTCCTTTGAAATTAAGGGAGTATAGGAATCCATTCATATGAATCAAGTGGCTCTAAAGATATAGAAATGATATCATGTTTATTTCCTTTGAAATGTGGAGTATATGAATCTATTCCTATGAACCAATTGGCTCTAAAGGAAAAAATCCTATAAAAATCATATCATATAGAGTTCCTATGATATTCCTCGACACTAAAGGATGGTTGAAATTGCTGCGGGTGATACGATGGTCTTTCTTTGTAGACTCCTCACCCATATTTATAGTTACCTCTCGAAGATGAATGAAATGATATATACAGGGTATTCTACATGTGCCATTTGGTACACGAAAACTCGGTAAAAGTTTGCGAGGTTCGAATTTTCAATAAAGCTATATGCACTGCATTTCGGAACGGAGGGAGCATACGGCAGTTGCTAACACTCACGTGGAAGATTTGTGTGTAGGAGGAGTGGCTGTTCTGTTAAATGACATGGCAAAACTGACACTGTCGGATGCCGATCTAACGGTTCTTACGGCGTTCGTCAGGAAAAGGCTTGTGGCGAACGTTTGTCGGATAATGATTTACGGACACATGCATTGCATTGATACGTGCCCCCCTCTCTCTGACGCACACGCACCCTCATGAGTCATTTTTTGAAGCTGGTACAACAAAATCACTCCACTATATATAAAAGCAGGAGCCTTAGCTCTTGCTTTACTAGGGTTCCTCTCATTCACTCTCTCATGCTCTCCAGATCTAAGCAAGACATAGGTGGCCACACACTCTCTCAGCTCACTGCTGGTCACAAATCCGGTCGGACAACCTCGACCGGTGCAGGGGTGTAGGTGCATCGTTCACGCTGTTGGCGGCAGCGAGGGAGGAGACCAACGGCTGCCCGCGCGTCCTGATCGGCGGCCATGCCGTTATCTCCGAGAGAGCGCCGGCTCGGGAGGGCCTCCGACCCCTTCTTCCTCCCTGCGGTATTGTGGCCAAGATGCGGCCTCCCGACGCCATCTTTGCCACATGCCGACGACCCTCAGGTATATATTCCTTCAAAACTTGCCTTGCTCTACTGCCCCAGCTCCCTTCGTGTGGATCATTTTCTACTTCCGTCCGCTGTTCCAAAGCCACCTAGACTTCTCTATTATTAGAAGTAAAGCTAGTTCATACAGTCGACTCTAAGCGTTGGTTCAAATAGGGAAGAAAGTGGGAAAGCTGTAGCATGAATCTTGGACTTGGTTCTAAGAGGAAACGGGGGAAAGTAGTAATATCTGTCACTGTTTAAATAACCGTATTTCGTATTTGCACAAACAGGGATGTCTGTCTCCATATCATTTCGGGATGTCTGTCTCCGTATCATTTCTATCCGCACAATCAAAAGCACACACCTCAGTTTTAGTACAACTGCGCAAAATGAGATGTCTATCCCTCGTCGCCGTCGTCTAACCTCCCATCTTCAAGGTATCCCTACATTGGTAGTAACTAAGGTAGAATGACCAACGCAATCTAAAAGAAGCTGATTCGTATGTTTTACTTCCTGATTGCAGTGTAGGGATGAGCAAAAACAACTGCATCCTAGTCTGGAATGCACTTTCTACCAGTTCATCCATGGACCGAGGACTAGCTGGCACGGCTGCATGGCGGTTTTTTCGACAGGTGCGCGGACAAGAGGCATTGTGGTCTGCTTATTTCTAGAAATAACGGTGCTTCAATTTAGTGGAATGCACAAGCATTTCAGCTGGTCAGTACACTGCATGGTTCAGTTTAGCATTCCAGCTAGGACCACAATTATAATTGGTTATTCTGGAATGAGAGAACCTAACCCTGGATGGTGGCAACAAGAAAAAAACAGAGTGAACTCCAAGAAATTTAAGCCTGCCGGGAGGCCCTTTTCTCAGAGAAGCCTTGCTTGTTTTTTCCTGATTTGTAAACCTTCTCACAACTTTGTCTTTTGCTGTGAACTAGTATATGTTTGTTATGTTCTATGAATCATTGATGTATAAAATTTCTTAACTTATGCTTTTCAAGTTTTTTATGAAGACGAGTTTAATGTGAGTGTTCCACATGAGCGCTGGACTAGCGTGTGAACGTTTGGAATTTATTACGTTGTGGCCTCAATTAACTGCATGAACCACTATAACAAGATACATAGTTGCTTATATGTCAGACAGCAGATTGTTGATTGTTAGCTGGTCGATAGCCTAGTGTTGAAGCGAGCTTAGCCAATGTGTCGTGTTTTGCACAACTACTTACAAGTGTGGTAGCACCAACAGTGTTTACAAGTACTTATGTATACGTCGGCGCACGGTTCTCGAACGAGAGCTCTATTTCATCAAAACACACACTGCTCGTATGATAAACCGTGACAACTTATGTCTCACCATGTCATATTCATGAAAAAACTAGTGAGGACGCATCTGTTTTGGCAACAATTACGATGGTTCTCACATGATTCACGGGCACACAAAAGTAGCAGTAGTTCCCATAGACGGATTCAAACAGAGTACTAGCCCCAGAGGGGTCGATAACAGGCAAGGTTCGGATAATTAGACACAATCCAAACTACTATTAAACACTAGCTGGGGCAACTATTTCATGCCTCGATCTAATTTGGGCTGGACACAAGACGGACCGTGCCATGAACATCATCGAGGACGTCCCGCAGCAGCTCAATCCTGTGAACCTTCATGAAGACAACCTTGTGGCCTTGCCACTGATAAACTTGTTTGTGGAGGCATGCCACATCATCTTCCTGCGTAAGCTTGACAAGAACAGTATGCCTCACAAACAAAGGAGTAGCTTTGAACTTCTTGTGCTTCAGTACACCCTGGACAACATGCCTAACAACAGTGAGGCTGGAATACAACTCTTCATTGGTATAACCGCAAATTGCTTCCAGGATCCAACAGCCTAAGAACTCTATTTTCCCAGTGCGTATATTCAGGTCATCCGCCTCATAGTGAGTGACATGTACAACCACACAATCCTTGTCTGCATCAGGGCTCTAATTGAAATAGAAACAAATTCTGTATTACTTTTCAGTATAAGAAACACAAGTTATTTAAACCACTATGTATAGCATGGCATCGAAGCTAATAAAATTTTGCATTATTAATCACCACATACTTAGATGAAAAACCACAATCGAGATCAGCAAAGAAGGAATCACCTTGTGCAGCTCAGCGGGGGGGGGGGGGGGGGACACATCCTCGAAGGGGGAAAACTGCTCCTGCAGTGCCATGGGGGATGTAACCTCAAACGGGGCGTTGACCATCTCAGTAGTTGCCGTGAGCGTATGTGGGGTCGGCTCGGTGGTTGCCTCCATCTTCTTGGAGCTCTCTGTCTCGTGGGGATCAGCCTCCCGTGTCTGCTCCAATATCGGCAGATCTTTGCATGGTTCTCCTTGGTCCATCATGAAACTGACGAATACTAGGAGACCACTGAAAGGAAAACACAATCGCAACGATGAAACAAAAAAGAGAGTGAGGATTGGTTACTGCTTTGCAAAAGTTCTTTTTTTTCTCTGAACAAAAATATACCAACATCACGGATCCGCTTACCTTCCCTTCGTTGGGAGAGAAGAACAATGGCAGATGCGAGTGTTGCCTTTCTTGAAGATGGTGAGGGAGAAAGGGATTCGGCGAAGAGTGAAATGATGGTTGCTTCATCCGTCAAACTTAGACTGCGGGGAGGTGGGGTTTTGTGATACGATGGCTCGTTACTGCCGCGCTACGACCGGGGTGACTCTCTGCCTGCATACTGCCTTCTAATTTGGTGGATGGCATTTGGGCCCGCGCGCTGCATGGCCTGCATGTCGGTGAACAAAAGTATAACGATATTTAGTAGAGGGAGACGTTTCAATGACCTAGGAGGAGCCAGAAGCGGTAGAGTGTCTCCACTGTACTAGTAGTAATTGTTTTTCTGGATAGCTGTAGAGTGTCTCCACTGTACTAGTAGTAATTGTTTCTCTGGGCCCAAGAGAAAGCAGCACATCCACACTAGTAAATAGTAAAATCAATTCAAAAGCCTATATATTTACTGAATGAGAGGCGCTACCCACACACAGCACCCCCCCCCCCCCCAAAAAAAACTGGGTGCTCTTCTTCCTCCTCGCTCCCACCCACCTCACGTCAGCTTGCTCTACTCGTACCCCCAAATTCCTCACCTCACTCCTACAGAAAACCCCAGCTCCCCTTCTTCCTCACTCCTACAGAAAACCCCCAGCTCCCCTTCTTCTTTGCTCGCACTACAACTAGGCTCGTCATTCGTTACTCTGCTCAAATCCGTGAGCGCGACGTGACGCCCTCGAGGAAAATGGAGTCGACTGACCCTAGCGCCAAGAAGATGAGGCTCCCACCAGCGGCAACACCTGTTGTAGATCCCACACCCGGCAGCGCGGGGAGAAGCGGCGACCCCGCCCCCACCGGATCCCAGGAACCCGTAGAATCTCAGGTGGACCGCATCAGCGATCTCCCGAACGCCGTCCTTGGGGAGATCATCTCGCTTCTCCCCACCAAGGATTGCAGCCGCACCCAAGTCCTCTCAATTCGGTGGCACCCTCTATGGCATGTCATGCCCCTTCATCTCGACTGTCGTCAGCTATCTCTCTTCAATGATTTTGAAATCCCCAGAGCCATCATCTCCTCCCACCAGGGCTCCGTTCAAAGCCTCTGCATCCCGTCATGCTACCTGAGCAAGCATACCATGCCCTGCACGGTGGACGCCTGGCTGAAATCCCCTGAATTCACAGAACTACAGCTGCTTGAGTACTACTATTCCCCTGGAAATCACATACCACATACCGAACGCCATGAACTTGTGCCCTCAGCTCCGATGTCCATCTCGCAATTTTCCTCCTCTCTCCACACCGCCACCTTTGCGCTGTGCTACCTACGAGACAATCTGGTACTAAACCTTCAACTCCCATTTCTCAAGAAACTTTCACTTCTGTGGGTTCGTATATCGGAGGCCTCATTGCACAGCATCATCCACTCCAGTCGCCCTGCGCTGGAGTGCTTGGTGCTTGTTTTCACAATTAGAATCGGTTGTCTCCAAATAAAATCTCCTAACTTGTAAGAATTGGAATTTCTTTTGACGGAAGGCAGCTCATCATCCAAGATGCCCCTTTACTTCAAAGGTTGATCCTTGATTATAGTTATTCACCGTTGCAGATAACCGTCCTCTCTGCGCCTAAACTGGAGACCTTGGGTGTAATACATGATCTCTGTGCTCATTTCAATATGGTGTTTGGTCCACAGTTCTTCAGGTACTTTATATTATCATCTACACTTGTAACCATAAGCTACATTTTAAATTTCCGCGCATAATTTATATATCATCTTGGAGTACACATTTTGTACTAATATTATGTTCTATCCTCAATGAAGAATTTCTCCATGGATGGCCTATCAATGGTGTTGGATTCTATCAAGATCTTATATATCCAAATGAATAGTTTTGATCTGAACAAGATTATTGGCTTGCTGCAATGCTTTCCATGTTTGGAGAAGTTGTATATAAAGGTGATAATTTCACGCACATTGGAAGCCCGCATATAGTGTACTAGAATTAACCGTTCAGTTGTTTCTCTTTCGACACTCTTCTTTTAGACCTTAACTATTTTCAATCTTCATGTCTATTTAGGCAATAGGACGGGGTAAGGATGTTATAACCAATCGGTGGATTCGTAAGCATCGGGATTTTCTCACTTCTCATGAGATTCGATTGAAGACAATAACGCTAGAACGATATGTA
The DNA here is from genome assembly GCA_963921465.1 of Triticum timopheevii. Lineage (NCBI taxonomy): Eukaryota > Viridiplantae > Streptophyta > Magnoliopsida > Poales > Poaceae > Triticum > Triticum timopheevii. The sequence goes on from OY997274.1 coordinate 108,717,762, forward strand.
GCCAACCGTGCAAACACAAGATTTGTCACATTCTTCCTGCTGAATGCGAGGTTACTATTGTCCATCAGGCTTAAGTTTATCAGCAACATGGTTTTGACGGATGGGTATGTCGAAGAGAAAAAAAAGGAGTTTCAGGTGGGCAAAAGAGCTTATGAGCGTGCCGGGCTTCTATTTACAACATATTGTGGTCATAATCCAGTAAATTTTATGACCCAGGATATTCATTCTATGGACCTGACCGATCCATTTGACCGTGACTGCCGAAAACAGTGCTGGAGTTAGATGTTGTTTCCCTTTTCAATCTGGTTTTTTTGTAAACCTGATGAACAATTAACCCTCGTGCTTTTGTACAGTTTGTAAGCTGGAGTTAGATGTTCCTGCCCTTTTCAACTCGGCTGTGACTGTCATATTTTTTTGAAACAAGGCAAATAGCTTGCCATTCATTTAATTTAGAGTGAAATATTGTAACAAATCCCAACCAAGGGAAATAACATCACTCTTGCCGGCTGCTTGAGCTCATTGTGCATTACAGAAGCCAAGTGATTAGCCCCCACCAGCACCCACAAACTTATTTCGAACTAGCACATCAAATGGGTTGTAAATTTTCATAGGAAAGGCTACATGACCGTGACATATTTGGATTCTGACATTTGGGACTCGCGAGGAAATAGCCTATCCAAGGTGGTGTCGACTTACTAGCCAGTTAACAAATGATTCGGCCTACCAACCATTGGATTGACATCCAACATCTGTCATGTATCTTTATCTCTTGTCTTCTTCTTCCACCAGCCGCCCAAACCAAACCACCCCATCGGCTCCGCCTGCTCCCGCCTCCCATGGTTGGCTGCGCCTCCGCCGCCCTACCGTATGTAACCTCCAAAGTTGGCCAGTCCCTCCCTCTATTCCCCCACACGTCCTGTTATTCTCTGGCGACATCAGCCCCAACATGCACCCGGGCCCGAACCAGTCAACCCTCGTACTCCCCTCCGCCTGCGACTGGACCGGCACATCTTCCATGGCTCCTGTTCGTTCCGTTCGAGGCCTTGCCGTCGTCCTCCGCCTTGCTGCCTTGGTTCGCTCGCCGTGCGCGGTGCGCCGCCCTATTACGTTGTCAACAACCGAGAGGAACAAGGAGATGATTGTACGTGGAGAGGATGACAGTAGGGACCCACCAGCGTCATGGCAGTACGCAAGAAAGTGCCTCTATATTACAAGCCCAAAAATATGGTTCCTCCTAATGGTGGGACATCTGGGGCTCACACCATTGTCAACATAGTCAATAAACGAGAGAAGTACACTACGAGCGGCTGACACCAGGGACCCAGCAAGTCGTGCAGTTTTTTTAAGGAACAAGCAGTTGTTATTTATACTAGTTTTAGCGATAGATCAGGGTAACAACGGGGCTGTGCAGGGGCTGTGGCTCGTCTAGCCAGGGTTTTATTTATGTTTACCACATCATGAGCCCAGTTGTGTTTTTTTCTTGCTGAAAATGGCTAGCCCAGTTCTATTTTTTTAAAGAAATACCCAAACAAGGCCTACTTGCTTTATCAGCCCTGCTGGGCTACAAATCTTTCAAGACGAGGAGAGTTTCATTCGGTTTGCCCAGAAATGGGCTGTACATTTTTAAAACACATCAAACTGGGAATTAGTTTCAATTTTTTTTCATTACAAGATCTTATATTCCATTGATTTTTATGCGTGGACAATTATTTGGATTTTATATTTATATAAATTATTTTTCAAAATAGTTTGAATGTGAATCGATAATTCTGGATTAAAAATAGTTGACCGCACTGAAATATGCAAAATTTCGTATACTTATTAACCGTGGCCACAATATGGGGTGTAATGCTAACAAAAAGAAGATGGGCTCCAAAAAATTCTTAAGAATTAGCAAATGGGCTGTACATTATTAGAAATAATGGCAGATGGGATGTATGCTATTTTCCACCGATTTGAGGCTGACTTGTGCGCCTACTACAGGGTGACGCGTATGCTTTCATAAAAAAAAGGTTGATGCACACGCAACGCCCTGTCAACTTAGTCAACACAGGAGAGCAGTGATTGTTGGATGTCCATCCAACGACTGTCGTGCTTCTTCAATCTCTGCTCTTCATGCTCCAACCGCTCAAACAAGTGCCGGCGGGACTGCTTGCTCCCTCCTCGCGCGACCGGCTATGCTGCCGCGCAGGCCTCACGGCCCCACCGTACTCCCATCGCTGGGCTAGCCATCCCTCTACTCACCCACACATGATGTTATTCTCCGGTGATGGCAGACGAACCAGTAAACCCTCATACTCCTCCGCGTGGGAAACAACTGCCGAGTATTCCCTGGCTCCATGTCGTTCCCTTCCTAGGCCTCGCCGTCGTCCACCGCCCTGGTGCTCTCGGCGCGGCCTGGTCAACATGGTCAATGAACGACATCCATCAAAAGTGGACTGTACGTGGAGAGGCTGATAGCTGGGTCCATGGCCGCACGCAAGGAAATGCCTCCTTATTATGTGCAAAATAATGATTCCTCCACCTGACAGCTAGGACCCATAGTAAGGGCCTCTGTATTTCATGAAAAAAACGTTCCCCCCACTGACAGGTCAGACCCACTAGCTATATCTTCGCACACAAGGAAGTGCCTCCTTATTATGCCCAAAAAAATGAATATCCCCCTGCTAGCTGGGACCCACCATATTGTTGGGCTGACTTGTGGGCCTACTAAGTTGACGGGGACGGAGGGCTTTGTCAACTTAGTCAATACTCTAGTGACCGTATGATGTCCATCCAACGGCCATAGTGCGTCTTCAACCTCTGGTCTTCTTGCTCCAGCCACCCAAAGCAGCGCCGGTCGTGCCGCCTGCTCCCGCCTCCTGTGGTTGGCTGTGCTACCGCGGAGGCCTCACCGCCCCCATACTACTCCCCCACTGGCCAGGCCATCCCTCCACTCACCCACACCCCCTGTTATTCTGCAGCGACGGCAGCCTCACACCGCAGCCGAACCAGTGAACGCTCGTACTCCTCTATGCGTGGGCATCCACTGCCGCATCTTGCCCGGCTCCGTGTCATCCCCTTCCTAGGCCTCGCCGTCGTCCACCGCCGTGGTGCTCTCGGCAAGGCGTGGTCAATGTGGTCAACGACCGACTTCCATCGGAATAGTACTGTACGTGGAGAGGCTGACAGCTGGGTCCATGGCAGCTGCAAGGAAGTGCCTCCTTATTACGCGGAAAATAATTATTCCTCCACCTGACAGTGGGGACCCACCGGACGGGCCACCAGTATTTTGCAAAAAAAACATTTCCCCCTGACTGTTGGGACCCACTGGACGGGCCACCGTATTTCGCGAAAAAAACGTTCCCCCCGCTGTCAGCTCGGACCCACCGGAAGTGCCTCCTTATTACGCAAAAAAAATGAATACTCCCCCGGCTAGCTGGGACCCACCTTGGTGGGAGGCTGACTTGTGGGCCTACTATGTTGACGGGGACGAAGGGCTTTGTCAACTTAGTCAATATGAACGATTCTAGCTCCAGTGACCGTACGATGTCCATCCAACGGCCGTAGTGATTCTTCAACCTCTGGTCTTCTTGCTCCAGCCGCCCAAAGCAGCGCTGGTCGTGCCGCATGCTCCTGCCTCCCATGGCTGGCTGTGCTGCCGCGGAGGCCCACTGCCCCTACTATTCCCACCGCTGGCCAGGCCCTGCGGCGACGGCAGCCTCACACCGCACCCGAACCAGTGAACCCTCATACTCCTCTCCACGCGGGCTTCCACTGCCGCGTCTTCCCTGGCTCCAGGTCGTCCCCTTCCTAGGCCTCGCCTCGTCCACCGCCGTGGTGCCCTCCGCGAGGTGTGGTCAACGTGGTCAAGGAACGACTTCCATCGGAAGAGTAATGTACGTGGAGAGGCTGGCAGCTGGGTCCACGGCCACAACCCAGTTCTTTTCTGATTTGCCAAGTAAGTCGCTTTGTCAGGCCTGTTGGGCTGCAAATCTTTCAAGACGAGGAGAGCTTTCATTTGGCTGGCCGAGAAAATGGCCCATCTGTAATGAGAAATGGGTTGTACATTTTTAAAACACATCAAACCGGCAATTAGTTTCAAATATCTTTTTTTAATTTCAAGATTTTAAATTACATTAATTTTTATGCATGGAGAATTTGTTGGATTTTATATTGATATACATTTATTTTGAAAATCAGTTTGAATGTGAGTCGAAATTTCGGGATTAAAAACAGTTCGGACCGCACCGAAATATGCAAATTTTTGTATGATTTTTTAACCGTGGCCACAATATGGGCAGTAATACTAACAAAAAGAATATGGGCTCCAAACAAAACCTTAAGAATTAGCAAATGGGTTGTAAATTATTAGAAATAATGGCAGATGGGTTGTATGCTGTTTTCCACAGATTTGAGGCTTTCCTAAAAAAAGGTTGACGCACAAGCAGTGACTATTGGATGTCCATCCAACGGCCGTCGTGCTTCTTCAATCTCTGATCTTCCTGCTCCAGCCGCTCAAACAAGCGCAGGCGGGTCTGCCTCCTCCCTCCTCCCCGCAGCCGGCTGTGCTGCCGCATAGGCCTCACCGCCCCACCATAATCCCATCGCTGGCCTAGCCATCCCTCTACTCACCCACACCTGCTATTATTCTCTGGCAACGGCAGACGAACTAGTAAACCCTCGTACAGTCGTACTCCCCTCCGCGTGGGAAACAACTGCCAAGTTTTCCCTGCCTCCGTGTCGTCCCCTTCCTAGGCCTCGCCGTCGTCCACTGCCGTGGTGCTCTCGGCGCGGCGTGGTCAATGTGGTCAACGACTGACTTCCATCGGAAGAGTACTGTGCGTGGAGAGGCTGACAGCTGGTTCCACGGCCGCAGCAAGGAAGTGCCTCCTTATTACACGAAAAATAATTATTCCTCCACCTGACATCGGGGACCCACCGGACGGGCCACCGTATTTCACAAAAAAAAACGTTTCCCCCCTGACTGCTGGGACCCACCAGCTACACCTTCGCACGCAAGGAAGTGCGTCCGGGCAAAAAAAAAACGATTCGCCACCCTGACTGCTGGGACCCACCAACTACATCTTCGCACGCAAGGAAGTGCCTGACAGTCGGGACCCACCTGGTCGAAGCGTAAGTAGCGTTGTCATTCTGGTCGTGAACGTGTATGTACATATATACTGGTCGATGTAGAGGCGCGCACGTGTCGTAGTAGAGGCACATATGTGTCGTAGTAGAGGCGCGCACGTAGCATGTACAGGTACGTACAGCGGCCAGTGTGCAAGAAAGAAAATACGGCCACGTATGTGTACATACGGGCGGGGTCTCGAACGCCTACTCGCGCATACGTACGGCCTGGGCTCGTGTACATGGCTGGGTCGGAACGGAGAAACAGCATAGTCGTCGTGTTCATGGGGAGGCAACAGAATGCGTCGTGTTCATGGGGAGGCAACGGAATGCGTCGTGTTCATCGGGAGGCAATGGAACGCGTGGGAGCCAACCGGCTGGGTCGGAACAGAATGCGTTGTCGTGTTCATCGGGAGGGCTTGGACGGAACAGGCAATGGAAACGAGGCCTGGCATACCGCAGAACGGAGGAAACGGACCTCCTACGGTCGAAATGGGGGTCCTGTTGATCGGGAGGGGTGTGGCGTACTGCAAAATGAAGGAAACAGACCTCCTACGGTCGAAACGGGGGTCCTGTTGATCGGGAGGGGTGTGGCGTATGGCAAACGGAGGAAACGGACCTCCTACGGTTGAAATGGGGGTCCTGTTGATCGGGAAGGGTGTGGAGTACCGCAAAACGGATGAAACGGACTTGTGTTGGAGCGCTACGGTCGAAACAAGGGTCCTGTTAATCGGGAGGGGTGTGGCATACCGCAAAACAGACGAAATGGACTTGTGTTGGAGTGCTACGGTTGAAACATGGGTCCTGTTCATCGGGAGGGGTGTGGCGCACCGCAAAATGGGACTCCACGGGATACTGTTCATCTCCACCGTCCACCTCCTCCAGCCTCCACGGGCTACCGTCGACCTCCTCCAGCCTCCACGGGCTCCTGTTCATCCAGCCTCCACCGCACGCTACTCCACCGGCTATTGTTCAACCACCCCTCCATCGTCTACTGTTCATCCAGCCCTCCACACCACGGGGTCCTATTCATCCAGAGGCAACGCCACTGCTCACTATTCATCCAAGCCCCCTCCCCCCGCAACGCTCACTGTTCATCCAATCGATCGGCTTCAGTTAGCAGCAGTAGCGAAGGAATCGCTCAATCGGGTTCAGTAACACGTAGCCTGCAGTGCAATCGCTCGGGTTCAGTTAGAGCCCAATGCCTCGCTCGGGTTTAGTTAGAGCCAACACCTCGCACACATGTGCGTACGTGTACAAGAGAAACGCGCATCGCTCGGCCCCCGACCTCCCACCGTAACCGGCAACTCTCCAAAATTTTCCTTGCCCTCGCTTCTACCACGGGTTTTTCCGTCATGGACATCCCAAAGAATGTCATGCAGCTGCGTCTCCGACCCGCCCAGGATGAAAAGCCCATTTTCTGTCATGATTTTTTTGTCATAGAAGTAGGAGCCCACCATATCTATGATGATACCGGGTTTTGTCACAATTATCGTCATAGAAGTGTCATATGTATGACAGAAAAAAATTCGTTCGGCCGAAAATGTCACGGATGTGTCTTTTTTTTGTAGTGGCACTTCCATGCGTGCGAAGATGTAGCTGGTGGGTCCCAGCAGTCAGGGGGCGAATCATTTTTTTTACAAAATACGGTGGCCTGTCCGGTGGGTCCCTGCTGTCAGGTGGAGGAATAATTATTTTGCGCGTAATAAGGCGACACTTCCTTGCAGCTGCCGTGGACCCAGCTGTCAGCCTCTCCATGTACAGTCCATGTCCGATGGAAGTTGTACCTTGACCACGTTGACCACGCCGCGCCGAGAGCACCACGGTGGTGGACGACGGCGAGGCCTGGGAAGGGGACGACGCGGAGCTGGGGAAGACACGGCAGTGGATGCACACGCGAAGAGGAGTACGAGGGTTCACTGGTTCGGCTGTGCTGCCGTCGCCACAAAATAACATGGGGTGTGGGTGAGTGGAGGGATGGCCTGGCCAGCGGTGGGAGTAGTAGGGGGCGGTGAGGCCTCCGCGGCAGCACAGCCGGCCACGGGAGGCAGGAGCAGGCGGCACGACTAGCACTGCTTTGCGCGGCTGGAGCAAGAAGACCAGAGGTTGAAGAAGCGCGATGGTCGTTGGATGGACATCGTACGGTCACTGCAGCTAGAATCGTTTATATTGACTAAGTTGACAAAGCCCTTGGTACGTCAACTTAGTAGGCCCACAAGTCAGCTACCGAGACAGTGCACCATAGATGTTAGGGGGAGGAATCATTTTTTGTGCGGGTGAAGCTAGAATATCCGAAATTGAAGAAGAAGCACGGCATCCATTGGATGGACATCCAACGGCCACTGCTGCTAGAACCGTGTGTTGACTATAAGTTGACAAAGCCTTAGATACGCGTCAACTCTGTTTTTTTAGGGGACGCGTCAACTTAGTAAGGCCAGAAGTGTGTGGCAGAGAACTTATAGCCCATTTGAGACATGTAAGAATGTGCAGCCCATTTTTGAATTCTAATGGAATTTACTACAGCCCATTTACAGTTTGTTAAAAGTACAGCCCATTTCAACCAACCGTTCAAAACAGAATTCAATAAAATTTCCCACATTTTGATGGGATCCGAAATATTTTTATCCCGGAATTTCTAGTCAGATTAAATACAATTATAATATAATTTTATATTACGTAAAAATCCAACGAAACATTGAGCTCGCAAAAATTAATGAAATTAAAATTTTCAATATCCAAAATAATATTTTATAAAGTAATTACGTGTTTGGTGCATTCTTTTATAGTTACTGCCCAATTTTTATAATTACATCCCATTTATTATTTCTTAAAGCCCATTTTCTTATTAAGCCTAATGCATCCCTCCTAGGAAAGATTTGCAGCCCAGCGGGGCGGAGAATAACAACTTGACCTTGCCTGGGTTTTCCTAAAAAAAGTATAGCTGGGCTAGCCATTTTCAGATTGAAAAAAATTGATATCTGGGCTAGATATCTGGCCTAGGCTAGACAGGCCACAGCCCCCCCAGTTAATACCTGCAGCGATGTTTTCGTTGTTGTTCAGCTGAGAAAAATTAATGTCCAGGCTAAACATCGAAAAACTCTACAGTGCTCACACCTCAAAAACACAAATACTGCTCAAGCTGCTTGGTCCTAGCTGTCGGCCGCTTCTTGTGCAATTCTCTCGTTTATTGACTACTCCCTCCTTTCCGGTTTATAGTGCTCAATTCAAAAATCTCACCAATCAAGGTAGATGGCGAGTGGTGGAATACTTTTTGTAGTTTTGCAAAAGCACCTAATTAATGCTCTTATTATCCTCAAAAATTATGTTTATCAATGCATTAATTGCAATGCATGCATGCATAAAGTACATGCATTGGTCAATTTTCTCTTAATACTTGCATGCAATGATTTAATGCACCTTGGAATCTGAACATGTGATGGAAAACAACCAAATTGAGCCTTATAAAATGGAAAAACTAAAATTTTAAGATAAGCCCTATAAACCGGAAAGGAGGGAGTACATAGGTTGACAATGGTGTGGGACCGTGATGTCAGGAAACCAGGAGGAAGCAAAATAAACTATAGTTATATATATATATATATATATATATATATATTTGGGTATTCTGTTACGCGTAATAGAATATTATTCTGTTACCCTTTTTGAACTGACGGTTTCAGGTGGCTGTACTCATGTTTTCGAAGCGGTTGAACTGATGCTTTCAGTTTTGTTTAACAGGTCGTCTTTTTAGTTCAAAATTTTTTTGCAATTTTTTTGTCGGAACGGGGCGTGTGATATATCATTGGAAAGCTCTTGATAACTATATTTCAAGTATATTGAATGTTTTTGCAAAATCATTATGGTTTAAGAGCAGTTTTAAAAAAACTTTTTTTTCAAAACCGAAAACGTGAATCGTATTTTGGACTCAATTTTTAAACGGTTTGTCGGAATTGAGCAAATAAGATAGCGTTGGAAAGCTGGTGAAAATCCACATCTTCCACATATCTATTATTTTTTCTAATTCTATACGATCTAAAAGTTATTTGGAAAACCGTAAAATTCTGGGCGAAACGTATTTTCACGATTTTTTGCAAACGGTTTGTCGGATTGATGCAAATGATACGGCGTTGGAAAGCTATGGAAAATGCGTAACTGTTTTGTATTGAAATGTTTTCTAATTCCTTATGGTTTAAAAACGAATTTGAATATGATCAAATCTGATTTCGAACGCGATTTTTTTAAAGTTTGTCGAAATGAGGCAAATAATATATGGTTGGAAAGATATCAAAAATACGAAACTTAGTCATGTTGAACGTTTTCTCAAAGTCGCAACCGTTGAAGAGTAATTAGGATTATGGTGAGAACCATCGTGCTGTTTTTCCGTCAGAAAAAACAGAGTACTTGTACTGATCTATGTGTGTGTTTTTACTGATGTATTCTTCGGAGAGTAATTTTGAATGGTTCCGAGAAAAGGTACTTTAACTGATGTTTGCATGGGTTGGTACTGAGCGTGTTTTCACTAACTAGACTTTGCTCTGTTTTGGGTAATAATTTTGCTCGTAAGTTTTCAACGGTATATTTGTACTGACCTAGGTTTGCATGGGACAGTAACAAAAAAAATAGTCGTACTGATCTAGGTATGTATTTGTACTGATGTATTTTTTAGAGTAATTTTGAATGGTTCAAAGAAAAGAGTACTTGAACTGATGTATGTATGGGTTTGTACTGAGCGTGTTTTCACATACTAGACTTCACTATACTTTTTGGGTATCATAGTCCCCGAACTTGCATGGTTTATATCGTTGAACTGAATGATATTTTTTTGAAAGGAAATTTTCGTGTGTTGCTTTCTTTAACTCGATTTTTTTGCAATTATGTTTTTGCACTTCTCTTGTTTTGCAACTTAGAACTTTTACCATTTGAATTTCCATGGGGTTTCACTTTGTTTTAGCTTTTCTTTAAACTTATCTGGGACGTCGTGTTGAACTTACAACCTTTTTAATTGTGGAGTTGTTCATTTTTTACAATGTCAATATGCAGGAGAGCAGGGCGAGGGCAACGATAGAAAGATGTTGCGTGTGGCGATTGTGGGAGCACTACGAGGCTGAGCAACAATAGTGATTGATGGCGAGCCGGCACGGCACGACCAACGGCATGGGTACGGGTGGGCGGCACATGACATGTCAATTCAGATACACCTATTGGACTGATCTCCATGTCCTATCTGGACGTATCAGTTGTAGAACTTGGACGTTTTCTTGAACGTCGACGTCACAGGATACCAAAAGCTAACCATCTTCTATTTTTCAAACTGATCATTGTTTTTAGTTCATACTGATCAAGGTTTTTGATTTGAACCATTTTGTTTCATTCTTGCACACACATCCAGCTGTCATGTATACCTTCTTTGAAGAAGTAGCGATCATCTCATCATATACAGATTTTTTTTCACATATAATATATGTACATGAATAACATATACACCACACCGACTGCACATTTTTCATACATGAATGGCATATACAACACACTGACTGTACATTTTCTTGCTATTAGAAGCCTCTTCAGATTTAACGGTTTGTACTGGGCATAACAAATTAACAAAAACCGAATTAAGAAGCTCAAAGTTCTTGCATTACAGACCAAAAAACAAGCAGGCTAAATAGAGGATTGCCAAGGTCTAAGACAGATCAATTGCAATACACTTTCACTCCATTTTCACTCAGTAATAGCATGACTGAATAAGAAGTTCAAAACTGGAGCAGTTTTTCCTTTCAGTATCGTTGTACACGAGCTCCTTGAGGAAGCTTGCGTGGTCAGTAGCACGTTAGTCCTGCAATTGTGTCAACGTGGAGAAGGAGCCTCGGGGTCAGCCCACGACAGGGTAACTTCTCTGCACTACAAGAAGTCAAAAGCAGTAACTGTACACATTTTTGGACATACAAGCATAATGGAAATTTGCATAACTAACATGGTGTATCCTAATACAAAGTACTGATGCTTTGAGAATTTTCGAACAGAGAAAAGAAGTGCAGGCGGCTCAAGCATCAAGTGCAGAAGAGCATCGGCTCACCGGGGAAGGAGGTAGACAGACGACAGCGGTTGGCCCAACGCCTGACTCGCCGACAGGCTTCAGTTCGGGCTGGATTCATCAAAGATGTCAAGCTTATAAGCATTGCAAGAACAACCAAGGTTGAGAGAATACACGGAGCACCATGTCTAATTCTCAGGTTAGTGGTTGGTCAAAAAAATTTACAAGGTCAGTGCTTCCATAGAAGTAACAAGATGCAAGCTTAGTTCTTAGGTTACGAATTTGTAAATACTAGTACTGCTACCATCATTTATAGATACTAGTGAACTTGAACTTGTGGTCTATCGAGATCTGAACTGATTGTGTTACAAGCACAAACACAAAATCCAATGAAGGTGATATAAGTACACGTTAGAAAGATAATTAAGTTTAGGTATATTAATTGGGAGAAGTTCAAAAAGAAACTTTTAAAACGTTTGTATTAAAAATATGTGTACTACACAACATCTGTACTCACTATGACGATGTGTTTGTACTTATCCACTGCCAGTGAAGAATCGCCTACCGTCACGCTATCTACGTGAAGATGTGACCCTTCCCAAATATTGGAACTGATATGACAAGTAACAGTAGACAGTGTTGTAACAATATTTTTTCCTTAGAGCTTTTTTGGAGCAAGAAGTTTGAACATGTGGCAATGATTTCTTTTTTGCAGACACTAAATATTTGAACCTTTTGTGCAAGTATGTTTGAACTAGGGAGAAGAGAGCATAACAAGGGAAGTGAAGCAATGGCATGTGGTACAGAAATTTTCTTCTCATAAACATGCACATCTTTTTTACTCTTTTGATACAGAAATTCCTGACAAAGGCTCAATATGAAATAAGAGAATACCAAGCATTTATTTTGAGGGAAAAATTAACTAGACAAGAGATTTTCATTTTTAGCCATCTCTTTTTTCATCGATCAGCTTTTGTGCAACTTGATTTTGACCTAAGAAACAAATGAAAATGAAGTGGAGCGGAGAAAATTAGGGTCAAGTGAGGTAGTTACTAAGTAGGAGTGTGAACCTTTATGTACTGAACTTTTTAAAGTTTTGAGCTTGAACTTTTGTTCTTCTTTTAAGTACTAACACTACATAAAGCTTCTTTTAAGTTTTGATTCTGAACTGTTTGTGTCCTCACTCAGACATTTTCCACAAACAGATGACATGCACAAATTGTAGGTTTTTGCTTTTACCTCAATGCTTTTTTGGACTTCCAAAATAAACTCTGGTACATGTACTCTTCAATGAACTTATTTAGGTTTATGTGTTTGAACCTACGATATTCCCAAACAAGTACTTAGCTCGGTTGTCTTTTTTTCCTTCATGATGGGATCAGAATAAATGACTTTGAGACAAACTACTAGACCTGATTTTTTTGCAAAGAAGTCATACCATTTTAGCAGTGATGGAGGCATTGCTGCTGGCAATACTTGGCGCATAGGAGAACCTGCACTGCTGGATTTGTCGAGAGAGGACTGAGGGCAACATGTTCCCATGGCTTTTTTTTCTGGAGTAGTCGCTCTCGATGAGTGAAAATGCATAGGGAGCAAGATCAACCATTAACATGATTAGTTAAGATCCTCAATCTGAATAACCTTGCATATTCTTTGGTTAGCACCTAAAGTACAGATCGCAACCGAAAAATGCTCCAAGTATTGTAAGCTATAGCAATTAGCAAGCAAGAAGGAAGCTACAATTCTTGTAAGCATAAGAAAATACATAGTCACCCGAATTTGAATCACACTAGTTCATTTCATGTTCAATTATTTATCTCCGAACTTTTACTGTCTCTCATTTTGAACTGATGTGAATTTCTTACGCCGAAACCGCAACCAAATTTATGTGTACTAAACTACCATTTAATATATAAACCTAATTATGTCTCTGACAGATACTGAACTGTTTTGTGAACATATAGCAAAGTTAAATTTCATAAACACAAGCATGTTCGGCAATCAATTTTTCCTCTTGATATGTAGAGGGACACACCTTATTCTTACAGTCAGATTCATACATCCGGGAAAATAAGTGGATATAGGAGCTTCGGGACAAGGTACATCAGTACAAGTTTTTGTACATCTTCTTGTTGCGTTGAAAAATGGCTTGTATGGCTGCACCATAATCCCATCGATAACGCATCAGAGTTGACCATGTAGGCACACATTCTACACATGAGCTTGGACAAAACAAACGCATGAACGTCTGAGATGGGTGCTTACCAAAAAAGTAATTCATCCTCGCAGCTCCCCGCATATGGATTTGGACTGAAGCACCTTGGTCATCGGACTGTAGGGGACTGGCGGCACGAGCTCGGGGGCAGGGGAGCGCGGTGCCATTAGCGGCCAAGGGAGGAGGGCGGTGGCGCGAGCGGCACCCAGTGGAGTACGGCGCCGGCGTGATCCGGGGTGCATGGGGCGGGGGAAGTAGGAGGCTTGCAGCGCGGCAGCGGGGAAGGGAGGAGGCAGAGCGTCGGCTGGGAGGGAGGGGCGGCACAGCAATGAGGGAGGGAGGAGGCGGAGTGCAGGCTGGGAGGGAGGGCGGCCCGCGGCGGGGTAGGGACGAGGCGGCGCGCTGGTGGGGAGGAGGCGACGCATGGCGGGGGAGGGAGGAGGCGGCGCACGACAGGGGAGGGAGGGGGCGGTGCACGGCGGGGGAGGGGGGGGGGGCGGTGCACCGGCGGGGAGGGAAGGGCCGGTGCACCGGCGAGGAGGGAGGGGTGGCGCGCGATGGGGGAGGCAGGAGGCGGAGTGCCGGTGGGGATGGAGGGGGCGGCGCGCTGGAGGAGCAGTTGGGGATCGGGAGGTAGGTGGTGGGTTCGGTCGCCGCCGCTCCTATATAGGGCCCGACGGTAACAGAATAATATATATATATATATATATATATATATATATATATATATATATATAGGACAACACTATTATGATCATGGTATTAGAATAACTATTCTGATCACAATCAGCCCTATATATACAGGCGACATACTTGTAACCGAACTCAGATAACAAACAAAAAACAAACCCCCTCCCGAACCCCACGTTCCCCACCTCTCCCTCACTCTCCCCCGATTCCTAGCCGCCACCATCCCCGCCACCGCGCGCCTCTCTCCTCCTCCCAATGGCCGGCGAGGCTCCCCCTGGCCGGCGTGCCTCCACCCTCCTCCCAACGGCAGGCGAGCCTCCCCCCCGGCCAGCGCGCCTCCCCCTCCTCCCAACGGCCGGCGCGCCTCCCCGTTCCGCCCCCAGGCCGGCGTGCATCTCCTCCTCCCAGCGGCCGGCGCGCCTCCCCACGGCCAGGTCCAGGCCAGCTCCCATGCGCCGACGCCGCCGCCATCTTCTCCGGCGCGCCCAAACCACCATCTTCCCTGGCGCTCCCAAGTCAGCCACCGACGTGACCCATCCCCCGCGCCTAGTAGCCACTTCCGCCACCTCGCTTCAGAACTGACACCTGCGGATCGGCGGCCACCATCTTGAGCAGGTTCCCCAATCCAATGCAGGTCGCTGCCCATGCTCCTGGAGGTCGACTGCACCGCCACACGAAGTTCACCCGCCAGCTGCTGCTGCCGGATCCGACGCCGGTGCTCGCCGTCGTTAATCTCCACTGCCGCCCCTGCATTATGCAAAGTTCTTCTCCCCTCTCGACCAGTGACATTAGCAATGTCACCACGGCCGTGCGTGCTCCACCTCAGCACCTTCCCTGCTGTCCATCGCGCCTACGTGTCCACCACTGCAGATGGAGGAGTCCTTGGCCTGCAGCTAGAGAAGGCCTCGACTTGCATGCGATGGCTGCCCCAACGGCTCCTGCTCCCTGGCCTCTAATGGTAGCCCCTCGAAAACAATACACGGGGACATGCCTCTTGCTCCATCTGCCCATCCTACCCTATGGCACAAGCAACAACATCTGCGGCTGGATTGAGATGCAAAAATGGCGGTTTGCCCGTAAACAGAGATCCTCCTGCCAGCCATGCCAACGTTGTCGCCGATAGAATGAAGTTCGACTAGAGTTTCTTTCATGCCGTAAAACGAAATTCCTCCGAAATCAACCTCGAGCAAAGCTTGTGGCGCCTTCTTCTGATTTTTTCCGTGTGAAATTATATGAAAGGAAGGAACAGTTTGGCTGTATGACCAGTTCAAGTGGAGTACTCCCTGTAGATACTTCAATTTTCATTTCCAAGTATTGAGTTCTTTGAAAAATTAAAAACATGATGTTTTGATACACCACGGTTTAAGTTTTCTTAGGCCGCCGTCTCAATTCCTCTGGCAATACACCTCCCCCTCTGCACCCTCCGCTGCTACTTCTTCACCATGTTGTAGCAAGCTAATGGTACTTCTTTTCTCGCCCCAGCAGCTTCCCTTTTAGTCGTTGAAGCTATAGATGGAGCCCGCAATGCAGCTGCGTCACCCCAACGGGCAGGCGACGTTCGACGATTGTTGGGTGTGGTGTGCGTCTCTCTGGCGTGCTCGGCGTGCTGCCGAGGGGGGTGCAATTTGAAGTGGCTGGGTAATGAAGTTCAGAGAATGCTTTTGTAGTACATTCAAAGAAGTTGTTTCTTGCTTTTTGTGGTATTTTGGCTACGCAGATACTTAGTTCAGAGAGGTTGTGACATTTGGCTCCTCTTATCCTCAACACTTGGACCACAACCTCATCTCACGGGTAAAAATACTGTAGTAAACTGGCACTAAAAATGGATACAGAATAAGTAGAAAGACACCCCAACCTCATCTCACGAGTTCCATCTCAATATAGCTCAAGCTTTTTAGAAAGTACATTTGACACAAAGCATTAAATTGATATAGTTGTGATAGCTTCTGAAGTAATTTTATCACTTTTGCAGCTTTGCTAATTTATTTGTAAATGCTTTATTTTCCAGTAATTTATTTGGAAATGCTTTGTAGTACATTAAATAAAGAAGAAAAATTGCCGGCTGCTCCTCTTGCATGATGTTCATGTGTTTAGTTCTTTACTGCTTTTTTCTCACTATTTTGTTCAAAAAGTTTGTGTCTCCACGGACCTACGTGCCGCTGGTGCTCGCTACCCGCATGAACAAAGAGAGGAAGAAGGTCACCATCAGGCAGGGGAGAAGGTCACCTGAGGTGCAGAAAGAAGGTCGGAGTTCAGAACGGTGTGTGTGTGATTTTTGTGGAGTTCAGAACGGTTTGTGCAGAAAGAAGGTGTGATTTTTGTGCTGTTTTTTGGGGTGCATTCCAACATGGGGATGCAATCTCACTTCCGGTGTATGTTTTTCCTCGCTTGCATCCCGACCACAGTTTAAACTGCAGGGCACAACCATGCCTTGCCCGTTCCATTGGTGTGGCCCTAGCAGAGGTGCAGCTGCTCCCCTGAATGAGCAGTAGTTGATATGCGGTCGTAGCACTTGCGTCCAACTCTCCCTCTCTGGTTCTTTCTCCCCCGTTAGTGTTTATGTCTTAACATAGAAAACAATTCAACGAATGAACAACACCTTGATGCGTGTACATCTGTTTTGGTTTGGTGCACAACGACCCCGCCGAGCCCCTGCACCCATGTTGCCATGTCAAAAAATGGATACAGAAAATGCACTGTTTGTCTTGTACTACTGTGCTCAAATTTTTATATGTTCAGAAAATTTTCTTGAAATTCAATAGCATGCGAAGTACGTGTTTCAGAAATTCATAAGTTCACGAGTACCACATACTGAAGAAAAAGATGGAGAAGTTCGATGATTATAAAAAACTCAGATTTTCCTCGTTATTAAACAATGGAAACAAAGAATTTCAAAAATAAAATAACAAGAAGTTTAACTTTTTAAAAATAGAGCGCTTCAAAATTTCATATAAACGATTAATAAAAAATAAAACTAGGAAGTCCATACTAAAAAGATGGAGAAGTTCAATGATTATAGAAAACTCGGATTTTTCTCGTTATTAAAGAATGGAAACAAGAAGTTCCAAAATAAAATAACAAGAAGTTCAACTTTTTAAAAATAGAGCGCTTCAAAATTCATAAAAAAGATTAAGAAATTCAGATAAATATTTATAAAAAACTCAGATATTTTACGTAACCGAGAGAAGTTCGTTTGATAACTGCCAGAAGTTCACGTACTACACGGAGTGCATTTTGCATTAAAAAAGAATAAGAAAGCAATGACTAAAAGTTTTGTTGTTATAAGTTCAACTCCTCGGTCGGAGAAAGTTAAAAAAATTATTGTGAGAGGGGTTTGTACAAAAAGAGTATCATTTATGTAACACTAATGAATGGATGAGAAAATTACAAACAAAAATACGGCACAGAAGTTCGGCGTGAAAACAGCAGGAAGTTCGTCTACTATAGTGAATGAATTTGAGATCAAAAACTTTAAAAATCGTCGCGAGTATGAAAAAAGGATCAACACGGGAAAGTTGCGTGTCTATAGCAGCTTTCCATCGGTATATCATTTGCTCAATTCTGGTGAGTGTTCCGATGCGTGGATGGAGAGCTACGGGCAAAAAAGCACGTGAAAAACAGAGTGAAGTTCAAGGTTTCATACCGAGAAGTTCAGGTACTTCACGCGATGCATTTTTCACAAATCTATTTCGCGATAAAGGTAGAATGAATGATCTCGCCATGTTCCAAATTACTTGAAAACGGCAGGGAATCATAGAAAACCATCAACATGAAAAAATTTTGCATTCTCCTTAGCTTTTGAACGGTATATTATTTGCCCCATCCCGATAAAGTTTGTGGAAATTACAGCGAAAATACGTTTTTAGCCATTTTGAAAACTGACATAAAACAGTAAGGAATTGGGAGAAATAATATATACCAAAAAGTTTTGCATTTCCTCAGGCTTTCCAACGCCATATCATTTGTTGCGTTCGGACATAGGGTTAAAAAAATAGATCGAAAATACAAACTCGGTGAAACTTGTACTGTTTTCTAAATCACTTTTAAACCATTCAAAATTAGAAAAAACTTTCTACATGAAAAAGTAGCGCATTTTCATAAGCTTTCCAATGCCATATCATGTGCCTCAATTGGTTTAGCCGTTTAGAAATGACATCGAAAATACAAACTCGGCTGTTCGGTTTGTGAAATTTTACGATTTTCTAAATTACTCTTTAACCGTAGGGAATTAGAGAAAACTTTCAACATGTGGAAGGAGCGGTTTTCCAGCAGCTTTCCAACGCTATATTATTTACCTCAGTCCGATAAACCATTTAGAAATGCGATCGAAAATATGATTCACGTTTTTTGTATGAAGAAAAAACGGTTTTCAAAACTGCTCTTAAACCGCTTACTTTTTTCCAAAACTTTAACTTGGATCATGATATTGGTGTCCATAGCTTTCCAACGGTATATCGCAAGCCCCATTTGGACACTTTTTAGCTGAAGTTCAACCCAGTACAGAGGGAAGTTCAGGCGCGTTACTCAGGCAGTTCAGGTTGTGATCAGAATAGTGTTTATGTATGTATGTATATATATATATATATATATATATATATATATATATATATATATATATAAGGAGGCACTTGCGTACGTGAGGCTATGGCCCTGGTGGGTCCCAATTGTCATCCTCTCCAAGTAAAGTCATCTCCTCGCCCGCGCGCGGTTTCTGCCCGAAACAGTCAGCGCCGCCCGCCCCGCTTCCCGGTGCAGGCGTTTGCTCCGCCTTCAAACGACACAAGTTTCGGTCGTCCGTCCATCTGCCGCCCACATTAATGATACACCGGTTGCCGAGGCGGCTACTCCGGTGCCACACGTCCGTCCCTCCACCGCCCCCATTGCTATATAAACTGTTGCGCCGGCCATAGCCGCAGTCATCCACATCCGTTCCCTTTCTGCTGTCCACACCACTACTGCCCACCATGGCTTCGTCGCGCTCCAACGCTCTTCGGGACGGGCGGACGATGGACCACAAGGAGATGGCAGCCATTGCTGTTGACCGGCTGGCCGGCAGGCAGCCAGAGGACGACGACGTCCCAATGGAGAACATGGTAGTCGACGATCCGGCACCAACCCCCTCCTCCGTGCCATCCTCGCCGGTTGATTGCACCATGAATATCGGCGAGGCCCGTGCCCAATATATGGACACGGTGAGGCAGATGCGTGAGGAGCAGTTCCGGGAGGCGCAGGACGACGCCGCCTACAACCACCATCTCCTCCAGGAGCACCTACAGGCGGAGGAGCAGATCGCCCTGGAGCGGGCGGAGCGGGAGGCGCTGCTCAACTCGTACCGCTCCGCCCGCAAGGGCTGCCTCGAGCGTTGGCGGTACCGCATGTGGGTGGCAGAGGCTGCGGCCGCCTACAAAGAGGGCGATGAAGCGGGCGAGGCGCTGTTTGGCAAGACCAAAGACGAGGCAGAGGACAATGCCGGCTCCGACGAGTTCCCGCTCCACTGGCATCGACGAGGCCCTGCTCCGCTGAGGCCCCATGGCGCCAACAACGAGGCATAGGACACCGCCGGCTCCGCCGAGGTGTCACGCCCAATATGCGACCCTATCCAAAAGGAACTCAAAGGTCCCACCAAGGATAAACCCGCATATTGGAACGCTTTTGCAAGGTGGATATCATTACATCAACATTACATAATAGATGGGGATACATACAAGAGGCATACAATGCCACACGAATACAACATCATCATCATACATAAGATCAACATCCGACTACGGATGAAACATAAACACAAACTCAAACGACATCCACCCTGCTAGCCCAGGCTGTCGACCTGGAACCTATCCCCTGATCGAAGAAGCAGAAGAAGAACTCAACGCAAGCAAGCATCGCTCTCGCGTCATGATCATCGCATAACCCTGTACCTGCAACTGTTGTTGTAGTAATCTGTGAGCCACGAGGACTCAGCAATCCCATCACCATGGGTATCAAGACTAGCAAAGCTTATAGGAAAGGAAGGGGTAAAGTGGTGAGGTTGCAGCAGTGGCTAAGCATGATATGGTGGCTAACATACGCAAATAAGAGCGAGAAGAGTGCAAATGGAATGGTCGTGAAGCTAGCAATGATCAAGAGGTGATCCTGAACACCTACTTACGTCAAACATAACCCAGAAACCGTGTTCACTTCCCGGACTCCGCCGAAAAGAGACCATCACGGGTACACACGCGGTTGATGCGTTTTAATTCGGATCTGGTGTCAAGTTATCTACAACCGGACATTAACAAATTCCCATCTGCCTATAACCGCAGGCACGGCTTTCAAAAGATTATACCCTGCAGGGGTGTCCCAACTTAGCCCATGATAAGCTCTCGCGATCAATGAAGGATAAACCTTCTCCCAGGAAGACCCGATCATACTCGAAATCCCGGTTTACAAGACATTTCGACAATGGTAAAACAAGACCAGCAAAGCCGCCCGGATGTGCCGACAAATCCCGATAGGAGCTGCACATATCTCGTTCTCAGGGCACACCGGATGAGCCAGATGTCGGGTTGGCATAGACCCTGGTTGCCCAGGGGGCGCCGGACATCGCTCGGTTCGGACCAACACTTAGACAAGCACTGGCCCGGGGGGGGGGGGCTAAAATAAAGATGACCCTCGGGTTGGCCGACCCAAGGGAAAGGTATAGGTGGTGGTGAGGCAAATGGTAAAACCAAGGTTGGGCCTTGCTGGAGGAGTTTTATTCAAAGCGAACTGTCAAGGGGGTACCATAAATCACCCGACCGCGTAAGGAACGCAAAATCCGGGAACATAACACCGGTATGACGGAAACTAGGGCGGCAAGAGTGGAACAAAACACCAGGCATAAGGCCGAGCCTTCCACCCTTTACCAAATATATAGATGCATTAATAATATAAGAGATATTGTGATATCCCAACAA
This sequence comes from Triticum timopheevii, assembly GCA_963921465.1. Lineage (NCBI taxonomy): Eukaryota > Viridiplantae > Streptophyta > Magnoliopsida > Poales > Poaceae > Triticum > Triticum timopheevii. The sequence continues at coordinate 108,738,742 of OY997274.1, forward strand.
AATCCTGTCCACCATGGAGAAATCTTCAACTTCACCTGCAACTAACAACGCTATAAGAGGGGCTGAGCAAAGTGGTAACATAGCCAAGCAATGGTTTGCTAGGAATGGTGTCAAGGTTAGAGGTTCATGGCAATTTGGGAGGCTTGAAGAGCAAATGATAGGTAGCGCAACATAGTGATAGAACAAAGCAACTAGCATGGCAATGATAGTAGTGAGATCCAGGGTAGCGGTCATCTTGCCTGAAATCCCGCAAGGAAGAAGAATGAGTCCATGAAGAAGATGAAGCCACGAAGACGAACCAAGCGTAGACGAACGAATCCTCACGATCGCAACGAAACGGGAACTATCGAAAAGAAGCACACAACATGGTAAACACACCACACATGAACAAGGCATGATGCACAACAATCATGATGCATGACAAAGGCTACATGAAGCTACTCATGGCAAGAGATGATGCATACCCAAGCAACACATCAAGGCAAGTTTAAATGAGGCCGGGAACAACATATAGCCATTCCGGTAAGTCCTGATATGCAAATTTCGAAATTGGCCCAGATCTGAATAAACCTTATGTTCAAGTTGTTAAATAGCAAGTTAAGATGCACCAAGAGGATCTACACGAAATTCTAGTCAAGTTACATATAAAGTTCATTAGATTCGGAGCTATGGTCTAGAAGATATGAGCAAAACAAGTTAAACATGGCATTGATGCGAAGTGCACCCAAACATCAAGCCAACACCTCAAAACATGGATGCAACATGATAATATGAAGCTACATGCAAAAACAAGCAAGTTTCATATAGAGCACACTCAAAACGGAGCAACGGTTCAACACACACACACACTATACAAGTCATAGCAACAATCTGTCCATAACAGCAAGTAGGCATATTACAAGCATCAAAACAACATGCTACAGCATCTCACATAATAACAAAAGGCATGGGCATGAAGTACAGGTAAAGCATAACAAAACATGAACACTGAGCTATCTCCAGAAATCACTAGAACATGCTCAAACACACATGGAAAGATTGCACATAATAACAGTTTCAGACTTTAGCAGAAATAACATCAGGTTGCAATGTTCAGAGCTATCAAACAATACCTTACAGGAACTTAACATGGCAAACAAAGGCATGGCATTAATCTACTAATTGTATAAAACAAAAGACCCTTACTGACCAAGAGTCAAAAAGGATCAGAAGATATGATGGCACCCATGTAAACATGGCAAGTTATATGACAGATTCATACATGGCAGGAACAACAATAAGTAGGCATGTTGATGAGCTTGTTACACTCACCACAGAGCAATACATGGCATGGCAAGGCAACCAACAGTAAGAAGACATGTTTATGAAGCTAAGCATGGCAAGAGAAAGTTCATAGGGTGCATGTATCACTCGCAAAACACATGGTAACAAGTGAACTTAATGTTAACAGGCTGACAGCAACATCATTTAGCAACTTTGGAGCAAGATTACAACAAGCTACAACAAGCTATAAATGCAACCAGAGGCATGGATGGTTAGAGGATGACATGTATAACAAAACATGTTTAGTGATCATCTCCAGATTATCCATAGAATGATTAGTAGCAACATGTTTATATAGCATCACGAAATAACAGATTCAGCCTAGCAAAACAACAACATCATGAACCCCACTTAACAAGCTCGATTCACTCACCAAAAGTCATTGCATGACAATATAAGCATAGCATCATCAAGTAGACATGTTTATGTAACCAACCAAGGCAAGAACAAGTCCATAGCATGCAAGGATCAACTATAGCAACTTTGGCAAAATTGAATAACATGTAAACAATCTGCCAGGAAACATTTTGAAGCAAAAGTAGAGCACTCAAATGACAAGCGAGGCTACTCCATAATTGCAACCAAGGGCAGGTATGGATAGAGCATAACCATATGTACAAAACACCCTTATTGAAGTATCTCAAAATATGCATGGATCTCTCTGTAGCATCAAGTTTACATGGCATAAAAATAACAGCAGAACAGGGACTGAAATCAGCAACAGCAAGTACCCTACTTAGCAAGCTCGATGCACTCAGCACACAAATCAGAAAAATACATGGATAGCACCTCTGGAAAGATGGCATGGCATAGATCAAAACACATGAAGACATCAACCTCATAGGATGCACACATCAATCATGGCAAAAATGACAAAAGAGCAAGTTATAACAGTTTCAGCAGATTAACATCACATAGCACTCTTCCAACAGCATTTCGGGCACCAAGATGACCTCAAATGAATATGATGCAATTGAATGAAATGAAGTACTCGTCGAGGCGAACAATTTGACATATTACACGCACGAAAAGGAGCTACGGATGCAGAGATACAGCATGACGAACATGGCATGAAAATGTCAGAAATCTGGGACTTAGTGGAATTATCACCTCCGAAAAGTCAACCCGGGACGGAACGGTTCCGGGACGGAGCGGATCGGGACGGGGCGCCGTGTTTGGTTGGGTGTACGGGTGGATCTCATCCACCCCGGGCCGGATCCGGGACGAGGCGTCTCCGGCGAGCGGGCGGCGCCGACGATGAAGAAGGCAGCGGGGCTCCGGCGAGCCGCGGTCACCGGCGAGGGGCGGTTCCAGCGCGAGGGTGAGGAGAGGCGCGGCGGAGATGGACGGCGGCACGGCCGGCCGAGTGGCGCGACGGCGGGGCAAGGCCGGGCGGCGGGCGGTGAAGGGCAGCACCGGCGGGAAGGCGCGGTGGCGCCGGACGGCGGTCGTGGCCGGCGAAGGTGGCAGAGGGCAGCGCGGCCGTGGGCGGGCGCCGACGGCGGCGCTTGGCAGCGCGGGAGGCGAGGCGCGCTCGGGCCCGGCGCGGCTCGGGCGGGCCGGCTTCGGGCCCCGCGGGCCCGGCGGCGAAGTGGGGCGGCGCGCGGGTGACGTGGCGCATGCTGAGTGGAGGGGAGCGGCGGCAGGGCTGACGTGGCGACGCCCGATTGGTCGAAGTGAGGTTGCTGGGGCGGCGGACACGTCCGGCGGCGGGGTGGACATGTCCGGCGGGCGAGAGGGAGGTTTGAACTAGGGTTTGCCCGAGATTTCGGGGGAGGGGGCTAATTTATAGGTAGAGGGAGTTAGGAGAGTCCAAATGAGGTGCGGTTTTCGGCCACGCGATCGTGATCGAATGAACGAGAGCATGGAGGGGAGTTAGATGGGTTTTGGGCCAGTTTGGAAGGGGTGTTGGGCTGCAACAAAAGGGCTTTGCGGTTACCCCGGTTAACCGTTGGATTATCAAACGACCTCCAAATGGCACGAAACTTGACAGGCGGTCTACCGGTGCTATACCAAGGCCGCTTGGAAAGACTCGGTCCATTCCGAGAACGTTTAATACCCACTCACGAAAAGAGAGAAGAGGGGGAACGCCGGAGGGCATAGGAGCGCCGGATTGCAAAACGGACAACGGGGAAAACGCTCGGATGCATGAGACGAACACGTATGCAATGCAAAATGAAATGCACATGATGACATGATAAAATGCAACACGCAAGCAAATGACATGGCAACGACGGCGAATAACTGGCGGACACCTGGCGCATCGGATCCGGGGCGTTACACAAGGCCCCGCCCCGCGAACAGCGAGGCAGAGGACATCGCCGGCTCAGCCAAGGCCCCACCCTGCCGGCTACGTGGGGGAGGATTTCTATCGCTCCGCCGAGGCGCCGCCCGCCTGCAACGAGATAGAGGACATCGCCGACTCCGCTAAGGCCCCTCCACGCTGCCAACGAGGCCGCGCCACACAGAAAACGAGAAAGAGTAGAACACGGTAGGTCGCCGCCGCTCGGGTCCAAGTAAGGCCACCGCTGCTACCCTCCGGTTGAAGCCAAGCAAGGCGGGTTGACCATTGATGGCCGGTTAGCTTCTTGGCAGCGACGTGAAGTCTGAGAGCTGCGCTAGAGAAGAACGTTGCTTCTACTTAACTGCTGGTGCAGTTGGCTGACTAACACGTGGGCCCAACAGGCCACATGTTAGTTACGCAACTGCACCTTCAGTTAAGTCACTGAAGCTTCTGTTCGGCTCAGCGGGACACAGGGTGGTAGCTTCGGTTAATTAATTATACCTCCAGCGCACCCCTTTTTAGTTGAAGAATGTATGAAATGTAATGAAACCCGGCATGTTTATATGAAATCCGACCGTGTATGAATGAATTTATTTCAATTAGTTCGAATTCCTGTATCACTGGCATTGGATGTACAAGCAAAATAATACGTACTAGCATTATTCCCAGGGTGATCACCTCATTTGCAGCAGTTTCACATGTACTCCCTCCGGTCCTTTCTAGTCTGCATACAAATTTTGTCTACAGTCAAAGTATCTCTACTTTGACCAATCTTATACAAAAAAGTATGCACTTTCACAATGTGCGAAGTAAAAAAGGAACAGAAGGAGTACAAAGAGTTTGAGCAGCTTTTTAGCGTTTATGTACATTGCAATCAAACACATAGGGTTGGCAATTCATAGAGAACATTCAAAACAATCGATGATTATGCATCTTAGCGACTCACATGTCAGAGGCAATATTTACTTCACAACTAAAGAATAAAGAAAAAATTGATTGACGCTGCTAACAGCAAAGGGCGTCCCATTTGAAAATATCAAACGCATGTCTTGCTAAAATCAATGATAAAAATTTGACAAGGTTGTCCCATTCCAAAATATCAAATGCCTACGATTGTGGAATGGGCAGGGTTTGCCATCAGTTTAGACATTGACATGGCACCTCGTGCTAAATAAACCAGCTGTTTTTTTTGTGCAGTTCCACCAAAATCAACCAAATTCGCACGTAGCTTGTATGATTTTGCCCTTATATGTTGCAACGCCTTGAACTTATCGGCACCTCCTTTCTTGTGGTGGAAATGAATAATTTGATGTATTCATAAGCATTTTGTGTAGTTCCCATTGAAATCAAGCTGAGCACCCCTGTTTGCACAAATACAAAAAAGTGATTAGTATAAAGCAAACTGTACTATGAATTGACAGTTTAAACAGGCACCTACATGGTCCATGTAGAGCACACTTTTAGAAAAATGGAACTCAACAGAAAGAATCCTAGACCAACATTGTACTCGCGCATCACAACAAAAAATGGAGATTTGTCAGTCCTTCTGAGCTGAAGTTAGTTTGGTCTTGTGGGGAGTAATGTAACCATCCTTCAACTGCTCCTTCTGATGAGAAGATAGACAGGGCTTCTTCACCCTGGCATAATCAGAACTAGTCACTTCACGTACTCCATATTCTTCTTCAAAGGAAAATGATCTTGTTGTGCAAAGACAAGAGGACTACTAACTGCTAGCATCCCTTTTTGCTCGAAAAAAAAGGAAAGGAAATATTTAAAACATCACAGATGAAGCACTTCTCAAGGACAATACCACTTTTTCATGACAGTATCTAAACAGTAGCACAACACCAATAAAGATGACCAAGCTCAATCATATGGATGAAATCAGTGGACGAGTACCATCCTTTGTCAGGAGGCTTATTGTGTAGAGCATACAGATGAAGCACTTCTCCGGAACCATCTATTGCTATCTACGGTGGTGGACATGCTTACTATATACTCCTCGATTAGTTTAATGTTTCCAACATCTTCTTGTGCAGTTCCACTAAAATATATGGTATCTTCAAAGAAGATCCCTATTTGCACAGGTAGAGATAATTACGTATTACATTAAGAGTGGCATCAAATCAGTGGCAAAACAATATGCTCGTTCGAGCCATAGCAAAAAATTAAGATGCAAAACTATATAATTACTTGTGTCATCATAGTTCCAGTGCTTCATTACAGCACCGGGAGTTGATTTTTGTTTTTGTTCCGCTTGTTCTTCCCTTCATCACTTGGTTCAATAACAGACAAGCTTCGCCTTTAATGTAAGATTTGGCATGTCAATTAGGGAGCACAAGTATAGTACTAAACTTAATTTTCTGATGAAAGTGGCAAAATACAGGCCAACAGTTGTGAAATATCCTTATCTTACCTCAATGGGATATTACGGTGCACATACAGATTGGAAGTCTTGTCTCCATTTGTGCAGTTCACTAAAAATCAAGCAACATTATCGTACAAGTAGCACAACATATGAAAGCACACTGCAGAATCATGTGAAAGAAGGCTAGTACTGACCTCTCATGATGGGGAATTCAAACAACTCACAAGAAGAAGATCTGAACCAAATTTGCCAACACGGATAGGAAGTAAGATCTCCTCTTGTGCATTTCCACTAAGATCAAGCAATCAAGAAACGTTGTCGGTGTGACATTTTGGTTGAACTGCACAAAACACTCTTAAAACAAAAGTGTTTTGTGCAGTGCAACAAAAGGTCACAATGGCGATGAGGTGAAGTAGATAACCCTGTTTACACAGAGGCGCAAAGGAAATTAGTGGTCAATAACGGTGGATGACACAGAAGCCAACAAAAAGAAGCATCTACCTTATCTAAATGGGAAAGAAAGCAAGACAGTAGCATTTCTCAAACGGTGGCATTGATTAATATTAACATAGAGATTATATTAACAATAAAATTTGTTAAACATGTAATTTGCTTTTAACTGTGGCATTGCATCAATTTTCCAGTGACATTATTAGAGGGTGTTTGTTTACAGGGACATTTTGGTGTAGGGACTAAAAAAACTCCGTGTCAGTCCCATCTAAACCAAACAGGAGGGACTTTTAGGGACTAAAAGTGGGTATTTGGGACTAAAGAAAGAAGACCCAGAGGGAGTCTTTTTGAGACTTTTTCCAATAGTTGCCCCTGCCACAAATCACACCTTGTCTCTATTAGTTCATTACTAGGGGTAACAAAGAACAAACAACCAAGGAGCATATTTGTGTTGGTCCCAGTTTTGTTATCTTTAGACACCTTTCCCTATGTGAGCGCAGCAAATCTAGTCCTCCTCAAACTCTACAGGCCAGTCTGTACTAGTACTTTTGCCCCTTCCTTTCCTCTTTGAACCACGTACTAGATTTATGCGATACAACTTTCCCCACTACTTTACCCCATTCCTTTCCTCTTTGAACCACGTCCTAGGTTCATGCTATATAACTTTCCCCCTTCATTTCCTCTTTGAACCACGTCCTAGATTCATGTGTTGGGGAACGTAGCAGAAATTCAAAATTTTCCTACGTGTCACCAAGATCTATTTGTGGAGAAACCAGCAACGAGGGGAAGGAGAGTGCATCTACATACCCTTGTAGATTGCTAAGCGGAAGCGTTCAAGAGAACGGGGTTGAAGGAGTCGTACTCGTCGTGATCCAAATCACCGGAGATCCTAGTGCCGAACGGACGGTACCTCCGCGTTCAACACACGTACAGCCCGGTGACGTCTCCCATGCCTTGATCCAGCAAGGAGAGAGGGAGAGGTTGAGGAAGACTCCGTCCAGCAGCAGCACAACGGCGTGGTGGTGGTGGAGGAGCGTGGCAATCCTGCAGGGCTTCGCCAAGCACCGAGGGAGAGGAGTACTTGGGAGAGGGGGAGGGCTGCGCCAGAACATGGGTGCGGCTGACCTCCCACACCCCACATATATATAGGGGCAAGGGAGAGGGAGGCCGGCCCCCTCAGATCCAATCTGAGGAGGGGGCGGCGGCCAGGGGGGTTGCCTTGCCCCCCAAGGCAAGGGAGGCGCCCCCCTTTTAGGGTTTCCCCCCAGCCCTAGGCGCCTTGGGCCTTGGTGGGGGGGCGCACCGCCCACCTGGGGCTGGTCCCCTCCCACACTTGGCCCATGCAGCCCTCTGGGGCTGGTGGCCCCACCTGGTGGACCCCCGGGACCCTCCTGGTGGTCCCGGTACATTACCGATAGCACCCAGAACTTTTCTGGTGACCAAAACAGGACTTCCCATATATAAATATTTACCTCCGGACCATTCTGGAACTCCTCGTGATGTCCGGGATCTCATCCGGGACTCTGAACAACATTCGGTAACCACATACAAACTTCCTTTATAACCCTAGCGTCATCGAACCTTAAGTGTGTAGACCCTACGGGTTCGGGAACCATGCAGACATGACCGAGACGTTCTCCGGTCAATAACCAACAGCAGGATCTGGATACCCATGTTGGCTCCCACATGTTCCACGATGATCTCATCAGATGAACCACGATGTCAAGGACTCAATCAATCCCGTATACAATTCCCTTTGTCTAACAGTATTATACTTGCCCGAGATTCGATCGTCGGTATACCGATACCTTGTTCAATCTCGTTACCGGCAAGTCTCTTTACTCGTTCCTTAACACATCATCCCGTGATCAACCCCTTGGTCACATTGTGCACATTATGATGATGTCCTACCGAGTGGGCCCAGAGATACCTCTCCGTCACACGGAGTGACAAATCCCAGTCTCGACTCGTGCCAACCCAACAGACACTTTCAGAGATACCTGTAGTGCACAATTATAGCCACCCAGTTACGTTGTGACATTTGGTACACCCAAAGCATTCCTACGGTATCCGGGAGTTGCACAATCTCATGGTCTAAGGAAAAGATACTTGACATTAGAAAAGCTTTAGCATACGAACTACACGATCTCTATGCTAGGCTTAGGATTGGGTCTTGTCCATCACATCATTCTCCTAATGATGTGATCCCGTTATCAGTGACATCCAATGTCCATGGTCAGGAAACCATAACCATCTGTTGATCAACGAGCTAGTCAATTAGAGGCTTACTAGGGACATGGTGTTGTCTATGTACCCACACATGTATCTGAGTTTCCTATCAATACAATTATAGCATGGATAATAAACGATTATCATGAACAAGGAAATAAAATAATAACTAATTTATTATTGCCTCTAGGGCATATTTCCAACAGTCTCCCACTTGCACTAGAGTAAATAATCTAGTTCACATCGCCATGTGATTAACACTCACAGGTCACATCACCATGTGACCAACATCCAAGAGTTTACTAGTGTCACTAAACTAGTTCACATCATCATGTGATTAAGGCTCAATGAATTCTGGGGTTTGATCATGTTTTGCTTGAGAGAGGTTTTAGTCAACGGGTCTGCAACATTCAGATCCGTATTTTGCAAATCTCTATGTCATATTGTAAATGTTGCTTCCACGCTCCACTTGGAGTTATTCCAAATGTTGTTCCACTATACGTATCCGGTTTGCTACTCAGAGTCATTCGGATAGGTGTTAAAGCTTGCATCAACGTAACCCTTTACGCCGAACTCTTTATCACCTCCATAATCGAGAAACATGTCCTTATTACTCAAGGACAATTTTGACCGCTATCTGGTGATCTACTCCTTGATCACCTTTGTACTCTCTTGCCAGACATGTAGCAAGGCACACAACCGGTGCGGTACTTAGCATAGCATAGTGTAGAGCCTACGTCTAAAGCATAGGGGACAACCTTCGTCCTTTCTCTCTTTTCTGCCGTGGTCGAGCTTTAAGTCTTAACTTCATACCTTACATCTCAGGCAAGAACTCCTTCTTTGACTGATCCATCTTGAACACTTTCAAGATCATGTCAAGGTATATGCTCATTTGAAAGTACCATTAAGCGTTTTTTGATCTATCCTCATAGATCTTGATGCTCAATGTTCAAGTAGCTTAATCCAGGTTTTCTAATTGAAAAACACTTTTCAAATAACCCTACATGCTTTCCAGAAATTCTACATCATTTCTGATCAACAATATGTCAACAACATATACTCATCAGAAATTCTATAGTGTTCCCACTCACTTCTTTGGAAATACAAGTTTCTCATAAACTTTGTATAAACCAAAATCTTTGATCATCTTATCAAAGTACATATTCCAACTCCAAGATGCTTACTCTGATCCATGGAAGGATCGCTGGAGCTAGCATACCTTTTAGCATCCTTAGGATCGACAAAACCTTTCTGATTGTATCACATACAACCTTTCCTTACGAAAACTGGTAAGGAAACTCGTTTTGACATCCGTCTGCCAGATTTCATAAATGCAGCTAATGCTAACATGATTCCGACGGACTTAAGCATCGCTACGGATGAGAAAATCTCATCGTAGTCAACTCCTTGAACTTGTGAAAAACTCTTCGCCACAAGTCGAGCTTCATAGACGGTGACATTACCGTCCACGTCCGTCTTCTTCTTAAAGATCCATTTATCTCAATGGCTGGCCGATCATCGGGCAAGTCCACCAAAGTCCATGCTTTGTTATGATACATGGATCCTATCTCGGATTTCATGGCTATTAACCATTTGTCGGAATTTTGGGCCCACCATCGCTTCTCCATAGCTCGTAGGTTCATTGTTGTCTAGCAACATGACCTTCAAGACAGGATCACCGTACCACTCCGAAGCAGTACGTGTCCTTGTCGTCCTACGAGGTTCGGTAGTGACTTGATCTGAAGTTTCATGATCACTATCATAAGCTTCTACTTCAATTGGTGTAGATGCCACAGGAACAACTTCCTGTGCCCTGCTACACACTAGTTGTAGTGATGGTTCAATAACCATATCAAGTCTCCACCATCCTCCCACTCAACTTTTCGAGACAAACTTTTTCTCGAGAAAGGACCCGATTCAAGAAACAATCCCTATTGCTTTCGAATCTGAATTAGGAGGTATACCCAACTGTTTTGGGTATCCTATGAAGATGCATTTTATCCGCTTTGGGTTCGAGCTTATCAACCTGAAACTTTTCACATAAGCGTCGCAACCCCAAACCTTTAAGAAATGACAGCTTAGGTTTCTCTAAACCATAGTTCAAATGGTGTCGTCTCAACGGAATTACGTGGTACCCTATTAAAGTGAGTGCGGTTGTCTCTAATGCCTAACCCATGAACGATAGTGGTAATTCGATAAGAGACATCATGGTACGCACCATATCCAATAGGGTGCAACTATGATGTTCGGACACACCATCGCACTATGGTGTTCCAGGTGGTATTAATTGTGAAACAATTTCCACAGTGTCTTAATTGCGTGCCAAAGCTCGTAACTCAGATACTCATCTCTATGATCATATCATAGACATTTTATCCTCTTGTCACAATGATCTTCAACTTCACTCTAAAATTACTTGAACCATTCAATAATTCAGACTTGTGTTTCATCAAGTAAATATACTCAACATCTACTCGAATCATCTGTGAAGTAAGAACATAACGATATTCACTGCATGCCTCAGCACTCATTGGACTGCACACGTCAAAATGTGTTACTTCCAACAAGTTGCTATCTTATTCCATCTTACTAAAAACGAGGCTTTTCAGTCATCTTGCCCATGTGGTATGATTTTCATATCTCAAGTGATTCAAAATCAAGTGAGTCCAAATGATCCATCTGCATGGAGTTTCTTCATGCGTATACACCAATAGACATGGTTCGCATGTCTCAAACTTTTCAAAAACGAGTGAGTCCAAAGATCCATCAATATGGAGCTTCTTCATGCGTTTTATACCAATATGACTTACATGGCAGTGCCACAAGTAAGTGGTACTATCATTACTATCTTATATCTTTTGGCATGAAAATGTGTATCACTACGATCGAGATTCAATAAACCATTCCTTTAGGTGCAAGACCATTGAAGGTATTATTCAAATAAATAGAGCAACCATTATTATCCTTAAATGAATAATCGTATTGCGATAGACACAATCCAATCATGTCTATGCTCAACGCAAACACCAAATGACAATTATTCAGGTTTAATACTAATCTTGATGGTAGAGGGAGCGTGCGATGTTTGATCACATCAAACTTGGAAACACTTCCAACACATATTGTCAGCTCACCTTTAGCTAGTCTCCGTTTATTCCGTAGCCTTTTATTTCGAGTTACTAACACTTAGCAACCGAACCGGTATCTTAATACCCTGGTGCTACTAGGAGTACTAGTAAAGTACACATTAACATAATGTATATCCAATATAATTCTATCGACCTTGCCAGCCTTCTCATCTACCAAGTATCTAGGGTAATTCCGCTCTAGTGACTATTCCCCTTATCATAGAAGCACTTAGTTTCGGGTTTGGGTTCAACCTTGCCCTTGCCCTTCTTGAAACTAGTGGTTTCACCAACCATCAACAATTGATGCTCCTTCTTGATTTCTACTTTCACGCTGTCAAACATCGCGAATACCTCAAGGATCATCATATCTATCCCTGATATGTTATAGTTCATCACGTAGCTCTAGCAGCTTGGTGGCAATGACTTTGGAAAAACATCACTATCTCATCTGGAAGATCAACTCCCACTCGATTCAAGTGATTGTTGCACTTAGACAATTTGAGCACAAGCTCAACGATTGAGCTTTTTTCCCTTAGTTTGCCGGTTAAGAAAATCGTCGGAGGTCTTATACCTCTTGACGTGGGCACGAGCCTGAAATCCCAATTTCAGCCCTCGAAACATCTCATATGTTCCGCGACGTTTCGAAAAAGTCTTTGGTGCCTCAACTCTAAACCGTTTAACTGAACTATCACGTAGTTATCAAAACGTGTATGTCCGATGTTTGCAACATCCACAAACGACGTTTGGGGTTCAGCACACTGAGCGGTGCATTAAGGACATAAGCTTTCTACTGTCCGCATAATCGCTACTGTCAACTTTCAACTATATTTTCTCTAGGAACATATCTTAACAGTGGAACTAAAGTGCGAGCTTATGACATAATTTGCAAAGATCTTTTGACTATGTTCAGGATAATTAAGTTCATCTTATGAACTCCCACTCAGATAGACATCCCTCTAGTCATCTAAGTGATTACATGATCCGAGTCAACTAGGCCGTGTCCGATCATCACATCGGACGGACTAGTCATCATCGGTGAACATCTTCATGTTGATCGTATCTACTATACAACTCATGCTTGACCTTTCGGTCTCTTGTGTTCCGAGGCCATGTCTGTACATGCTAGGCTCGTCAAGTCAACCTAAGTATTTCGCATGTGTAAATCTGTCTTACACTCGTTGTATATGAACGTAAGAATCCATCACACCCGATCATCACGTGGTGCTTAGAAACGACGAACTTTCGCAACGGTGTACAGTTAGGGGGAACACTTTCTTGAAAATTTAATGAGGGATCATCTTATTTACTATCGTCGTTCTAAGCAAATAAGATGTATAAACATGATAAACATCACATGCAATCAAATAGTGACATGATATGGCCAATATCATTTTGCTCCTTTTGATCTCCATCTTCGGGGCTCCATGATCATCATCGTCACCGGCATGACACCATGATCTCCATCATCATGATCTCCATCATCGTGTCTCCATGAAATTGTCTCGCCAACTTATTACTTCTACTACTATGGCTACCGGTTAGCAATAAAGTAAAGTAATAACATGGCATTGTTTAATGACACACAGGTCATACAATAAATAAAGACAACTCCTATGGCTCCTGCCGGTTGTCATACTCATCGACATGCAAGTCGTGATTCCTATTACAAGAACATGATCAATCTCATACATCACATATCATTCATCACATTCTTTTTGGCCATATCACATCACATAGCATACCCTGCAAAAACAAGTTAGACGTCCTCTAATTGTTGTTTGCATGTTTTACGTGGCTGCTATGGGTTTCTAGCAAGAATGTTTCTTACCTACGCAAAAACCACAACGTGATATGTCAATTGCTATTTACCCTTCATAAGGACCCTTTTCATCGAATCCGTTCCGACTAAAGTGGGAGAGACTGGCACCCGCTAGCCACCTTATGCACCAAGTGCATGTCAGTCGGTGGAACCTGTCTCACGTAAGAGTACGTTTAAGGTCGGTCCGGGCCGCTTCATCCCACAATACCGTCGAAACAAGATTGGACTAGTAACGGTAAGCATATTGAACAAAATCAACGCCCACAACTACTTTGTGTTCTACTCGTGCAAAGAATCTACGCAATAGACCTAGCTCATGATGCCACTGTTGGGGAACGTAGCAGAAATTCAAAATTTTCCTATGTGTCACCAAGATCTATCTGTGGAGAAACCAGCAACGACGGGAAGGAGAGTGCATCTACATACCCTTGTAGATCGCCAAGCGGAAGCATTCAAGAGAACGGGGTTGAAGGAGTCGTACTCGTCGTGATCCAAATCACCGGAGCTCCTAGTGCCGAACGGACGGCACCTCCGCGTTCAACACACGTACAGCCCGGTGATGTCTCCCACACCTTGATCCAGCAAGGAGAGAGGGAGAGGTTGAGGAAGACTCCGTCCAGCAGCAGCACAACGGCGTGGTGGTGGTGGAGGAGCGTGGCAATCCTGCAGGGCTTCGCCAAGCACCGCGGGAGAGGAGGAGTACTTGGGAGAGGGGGAGGGCTGCGCCAGAACATGGGTGCGGCTGCCCTCCCACCCCCCACATATATATAGGGGCAAGGGAGAGGGAGGCCGGCCCCCTCAGATCCAATCTGAGGAGGGGGCGGCGGCCAGGGGGGTTGCCTTGCCCCCCAAGGCAAGGGAGGCGCCCCCCTTTAGGGTTTCCCCCCAGCCCTAGGCGCCTTGGGCCTTGGTGGGGGGGGCGCACCAGCCCACCTGGGGCTGGTCCCCTCCCACACTTGGCCCATGCAGCCCTCTGGGGCTGGTGGCCCCACCTGGTGGACCCCCGGGACCCTCCCGGTGGTCCCAGTACATTACCGATAGCACCCGGAAATTTCCGGTGACCAAAACAGGACTTCCCATATATAAATCTTTACCTCCGGACCATTCCGGAACTCCTCGTGACGTCCGAGATCTCATCCGAGACTCCGAACAACATTCGGTAACCACATACAGACTTCCTTTATAACCCTAGCATCATCGAACCTTACGTGTGTAGACCCTACGGGTTCGGGAACCATGCAGACATGACCGAGACGTTCTCCGGTCAATAACCAACAGCGGGATCTGGATACCCATGTTTGCTCCCACATGTTCCACGATGATCTCATCGGATGAACCACGATGTCAAGGACTCAATCAATCACGTATACAATTCCCTTTGTCTAACGGTATTATACTTGCCCGAGATTCGATCGTCGGTATACCGATACCTTGTTCAATCTCGTTACCGGCAAGTCTCTTTACTCGTTCCGTAACACATCATCCCATGATCAACCCCTTGGTCACATTGTGCACATTATGATGATGTCCTACCGAGTGGGCCCAGAGATACCTCTCTGTCACACGGAGTGACAAATCCCAGTCTCGACTCGTGCCAACCCAACAGACACTTTCGGAGATACCTGTAGTGCACCTTTATAGCCACCCAGTTACGTTGTGACGTTTGGTACAGCCAAAGCATTCCTACGGTATCCGGGAGTTGCACAATCTCATGGTCTAAGGAAAATATACTTGACATTAGAAAAGCTTTAGCATACGAACTACACGATCTCTATGCTAGGCTTAGGATTGGGTCTTGTCCATCACATCATTCTCCTAATGATGTGATCCCGTTATCAGTGACATCCAATGTCCATGGTCAGGAAACCGTAACCATCTGTTGATCAACGAGCTAGTCAATTAGAGGCTTACTAGGGACATGGTGTTGTCTATGTACCCACACATGTATCTGAGTTTCCTATCAATACAATTATAGCATGGATAATAAACGACTATCATGAACAACGAAATATAATAATAAATAATTTATTATTGCCTCTAGGGCATATTTCCAACATCATGCTATATACAACTTTTCCCACTACTTTCCCCCACTCCTTTCCTCTTTGAACCACGTCCTAGATTCATGGTATACATGCAGCTTTTTTTTAGAAAAGGAGGATGACCCCCGGCCTCTACATCTGGTATACATGCAGCTAGAGCAATGCACGTGGAGTTGGTGAATTATACCTTAAGATTCTTGGGGCGTGGTTCGGTGGGTGACGGGACGGCGGCGAAGAAGAAGGGGTTGGAAGCCCTCCCGTGCCGCCGCTGGGTGAAAGTGAACAGCTGCGCCGGTAGTGGATTCCCTCCCTCGCCGACGGCGACCCTTCCCGGTAGACGGATCCTGCCGGCTCTTTGAGCAGCAGTGAGGGGAGAGAGAGGCCAACGAAGTCTTATTTAGATCTGGAGAGGGCAAGAGAGTGTGAAGAGAGCAACTACAAGCGCTGAGGCTCAGCGGGAGAGGGCGAGAGAGTGTGAAGAGAGCAACTACAAGCGCTGAGGCTCCAGCGTGTATATATATACTGGAGAGAGAGTGTGAAGTGTGTAAACCCTATAAAACAAGTGCCGAGGCTGCATCTTATACGTGATGAGGTGATTATACGGTCACTGCGAGATCGTATAGCTCCGTATCCATCCATTTTGACCAGTCAAAGAATCCTCCTGGCACAAATTATGCTCAAGTGTAGTTATCGAACCCGAGACCTCAAGTTTGATGAGCAAACAGGCTAACCAGCTACACAACCGTCCTGTTATGTTCAACGAGAGGAAAATAACCTTTTATACATTCCTGCATTCGTGTGACAAGCATGCCGTGTTTTTTTGTGTGTGTGGGAGTCGTTGGGATTTCAATCATAATCGTGTCATGTGGCTTTGGTGGTAAGACTATCCACAATGGTGCAGAACTAAAGCAGCCTTAGTCACCTTACCTCTCTCCACGTAGTACGTTGGGTCCCACCAGTCAAAGGGTGAAACAAACAAATTAATAAGAAAAATTAAAAGCGCCAGCGGTGTATCTTACCTCACACATCTCGCTACTGCTCGGGAAAACTGCCCAATTGATCCCTCTGTTCGCTCACGTACTATTTTAAGTGAATCCTTATTATAACATGCACACAATTTTGGGCACTTGTATTTGACTTAAGTCAGTGTGCCACCGTATCTCGTATACTTACTATTCCCTCCATCTAGGTGTAATAAGTCACGTTAGAAGGTGCAACGGGATCAAGGTGTGTGTGCGTGTGTGTGTGTGTGTGTGTGTGTGTGTTTAATAGCATGTGTGTTAGAGAGAGCGACAAATCGACCTACTCCTACAGAGAGATGGTGTGTAGTGTACGATTTTAGCCGCGAGAGTCGATGCATCCTCTCGTTTCTGGGCGTGTCCGGTAGGGACATGCGGACAGCTGCCACGCCCGCTCCTGACCAGCCTGGCCCACCCAAAGCCCCTCCATCGCCCGCGCATGCTTCTCGCCCGAAATGGTCAGCGCCGCTCCAAAAAATTGGTGTCGCATTCATGCCCGGGCAGAGCGGACGCGACCTCTCACTAGCGCAAGAGTGATGGTTGCTTTGTCCGTCCAACTTACTGTTGGGTCTATGTGATTTGACGGCTCATTGGTCTTTATTACTGAGGTGGTAGGACTGCTGGATGTCCCACACTTTCGGCGAAAGGAGGTACTACTAGATTACAATTTTCTCCATTCTTACAGCGGAGGCGTGCAAGAGCTGTAAAAACACGCAGGCTCAGTGATTACATGGCCCACCTCACACTATCACCGTGCGACACCTAACTCTTTACATAGTACTCCCTCCGTCCCTAAATATTACCAGATGAGTCCCCACGTGTTGTCGCGGAACAGCCATATATCTCTCTGCGCAAAACTATCGATTTCATAGAACTACAAAAAACTCTATAACCGCATGACAAATGTGGTAGCCAAACTAAATAAACTCCCATCATCATTTAGATCATCCCACGTAAGGAAAAAAGATCAGCCAACTCCTACTGCATAATGGGATTATATTTTTCTTTTTGACATGTTAATGGGACTTAAAAGCTCACTTACATGCATGCTACCGGTGCATGCTTGCATGCAGACATGTTGATGTGATTTAAAACCCACTCACATGCGTGCCACGGTATTTCTGCATGCTTGCATGTGGCTTAGTGCGGAGCCTCTCAACGTCTATATCAGACGGCTATTATGGACTGATTTAGTTCATCTAATGGCTACATTAATTTTGATGATGTGGCTCAAGGAGAGGATAGAGAATTCCTAGTAGTGGGGGCTAGCTATTACTAGTAGATAAGTCTTTGTAGAGATTCCACTACATACGGAACAAAATGAATGAATCTACACTTAAAATGCATCTATATACATCCGCATGTGGTTCATGCTGAAATCTCTACAAAGACTTATATTTAGGAACCGAGGAAGTACTAGTATAGTATGTACTGTAATTTATCAGCGAGATAAATTTGTACAATGCTATGAAGCTTCCAGCTTCTGTTACATGTATCTTCCATCCAAGGTTGCCCATTGCAATATTTCATCAAATACAAAGGAGACTAACATGCATGCTATTGCATCTCAATGACTGATAGATCATATACAAATATGTACTCCCTCCGTTCCAGTAAGAGTCTCAACTTCGTGCAAACTTCAGTACAAAGTTGTACTACTACTAAAGTTGACACTTATTTTGGAACAGAGGAAGCTAAAGAAAAAACGATCCATGCAGTCCCTAGCCCTTGAACCGTGAACCCTAACCAGGCTTCAATTTGCTAGAAACATTCGAGCTTCCTAATAAATGAAGTTTGCAACCTTTTGACCATCGGATCATTTTGTGCAGTTTCACCAAAATCGAGATGAGCATCCATGTGGCAAAGAAATTGAAGAAGTGTGATTAGAATAAGATTACTGGGACTAGTTGATGAGACATAAACTCATCACAAATACAGTACGTAGAAGCCAGTAGAGGTATGTGCGGGGCAAAGAAGTAGAGAAATATCCATAGGGAGTGATGTGGGCAGCTGGAGTAAAGGGAGTTGTACCTGAGGGACATAGCTCAACCTTGAGGAGGGCGGCGGGAGGCGGCAACTGCCCACGTCGCGGCAGTGAGCAAGGGACGAAGGCAACCTCACCGGCTTTGTGAGAGAGAATGGCGGGGATCCCTGATGGGGACGTGCCGACAGTGGGTTTTCGCCGTCAGCGACGGCGACCGCATCTACACTAAGCATCCACCCCTTCCCCCAACGGACGTGATCCGCCGGGATGTTAGAGATGTGGCCACAATCATTTTGTGCGAGAGAGTGTGAAGAGAGCAACCCTAGCAAGCAACCGTGTAGGCTGGCCCGTCCTGGCTATGTATATAGTGGAGTCGTTTCCTTTTCTCTCCATATGAACCTATCATATTGCGTACGTGCCACTGAAGAAAAAAAGATTTATTTATAAATGACGCGGCACCTAGTACTCGTTCTCCTATAACCTTGCACTTGGCATCTCCAAAATATTAACCTTGCGATTGGCTCTTCGCCTCTTTAGGAAGTCGAGCAATCATGGTAGTGCAGTATATATCGTTCTGGCTATATGAGACCGAATGAATTGTTGCACGTCCACCATGTGGGCGAGGGTCGAGGGGCGAGGGAGAGTGCTACATACGGAGCAAAATGAGTGAATGTACACTCTAAAATGCGTCTATATACATCAGTGTTTGGAGTATGTACTAGTAGTTCATATTGAAATCTACAAAAGGACATATATATTCCAAACAATATGATATAATCTCTATAACCAGGGTAGTAGGGACGAGGAGTAAACGGAGGGAGTAGTACATTTTTCTCCTCGTCCTGCGAGCCACCACGTGCATGGGCGAGGGAGCGGGCATAAGGCGGAGCAAGCTTCACCTCATCTTGCGAGCCACCGCGCCCGTGGGCGGGGTAGACGGCGTACTAAGCAAGCTTCTCCTCGTTCTGCGAGTTGACGGGACACATAAAAAGTACTCCAGTGTATAGAGCCTTGCCTCTAAGGTAGGCCCCACATGGTTTGCCTCTTTTTTTAATTTAACATAACGCGTCAAGTCACAATTTGTTTGTTCACCCATGGTAGACGATCCTCCCTCCACCAAGTGGACAACCAGTACACGGGCCAAATTACCACGTGGGCTGCCTTTTTCGTACAGAAATGTGCTCCACCGTGTACCCGCGCGGGTGTGGTTGGGAAAGAGACGGGAGTACGTGCGCCGTGCATGCACCTCTTCTCTTCGTGCACATCCCCCACCTATGTGGGTGTGTGTGAGAGATACAAACCACGTTCATGAGTGTTTTTTGTTTTGGGGTGGGGGTGGGGGTGGGGTGGGGGTTGATTTCATGAATTATTTGTGGGAATATGTGTCGATGACATCTCAAACAAAATTTTGCATGCAATGTGTGTGAAATGGAGGCCTATCCATATCATATATAGAGGGTCGGGCAATCCATGAGAAGATAGGGAGGGGTCATAGCTATCGATAGAGTCGAAAAGAGGATCAAGTGGGTGGATGTGAGATCGATGAAGAGAGCCATCGAAATTGTGTGTGTGTGTGTGTGTGTGTGTGTGTGTGTGTGTGTGTGTGTGTGCAAGTCAAAAATATAGGGCGACTGGCCTACCGGAACGTTAGAGGGCACATGTCAAGTTTGTGTGTGGCAGGGAGACATGACTAGAGCGCTCGATGTATCGGTGTGTGGGGGGGTTGGGGGGTTGGGGGAGGGGTAGGCAGAGGCCTAACTATAGAGGTAGAACGACTCGTATATGTGTTGAGAAGGAGAGACCCAGCTATGTCTTGAGGGAGATCGGTCGACATCCATACATAACTGAAGGACGGGAAATATGATGGGACAGAGAGAGAGAGAAGAGAGAGGGGGAGGGAGAGGGGTAGAGTTCTGTATGGGTGATGGAGTTACTTCTCGAAGATGGTGGGAGAGGCCTACTAGACAAACTGAGGGTGGAACTGCAATGTTATGAATAAGAGTGGGCATGTGTTTCTGTGTGTGCATGAGCGTGATAGATCTGTTGGGACGCATCCATAGATGATGAAGGGGAACCATGTGTTTGGTAAGCAAACCTAACTAGATCGGTAGATCAATTGTTGTTTGTCGGAGGAAGGGAGAGACGCAACTAACGAGGTAGGTCGATCGACGCGTGGGTAAAAGCGAGTTATAAGGACCTAGCTAGCTATATGTATAGCGAGAGGTCGGTCGGTGTACGTCCATTTGTTAGAGGCAAATAAGGCCTAGCGAGACGGATAGACAGAGAGAATGGAGCTAGGAGGTGGTGCGAGAGGCCCAGCTACTAGCTATATAGGGGGAGGAGTGTGCGGTTGTGAGATCGATGAAAAGAGGGGCAAGAGTTTACACGTGTGTGTGACCGTATGAGAGACACGAGGCAAGGACACATAAAGGAGGAGATTGAAGGTGTGTGTGTATGTTGTAGGCAGGCATCGCTGGAGAGGTTTATCAATCGGTGTGTGTCGAAAAGGAGTTGTGGAGACTCTGGGAGAATGACCTAAAGAAAAAAAATGAATGTGCCCGGTGGATAGAATGTCGAGGGAGGGGGAGGGCGAGGAGGGCGTGTGCATGCACGAGAGAAAGTTAGTCGTAGCTACAAAGGTTAGAGGATTGTGTGGGTTTAAGAGACTAACAAAGATCATAATTTGATATGAAAGCGGATTCATATATTTGAATAGGAGATCATAGTGTTTTAAACATTGCATGCATGAATATAGCGGTGATACACGTGCTATGCACATGTTATACCATAATGTGATAATGCATGGCGTTTGCAACTCACAGCTAAATGTCGAACAATCTAAATCAAACAATCTCACATTTTATTTGAATTTGTGATAATGTGTGGCGTTTCAGCTTACAACTAAATATCGAACAATCTAAACAAGACTAAATATCGAACATTCTCACATTTTATTTGAATTTGTGGTAATGTGTGGTGTTTGCAACTCACATCTAAATACTTGTAGGCGTAGGGGGCAGGGCACCATACATAATGTGATAAACACATTATACATATGAGACATGGTTTAGATTATGAAGATCTAGCTACAGCTAGAAATGTAATGTGATTTGAAATCAAAATAAAGTGGATTCAAAAAATCGAGTTCAAGTTCATATAGTAAACATAGTTCATATGTAACTCGAGACTAATCATGTGGTGTGCTGTGAAGATAATACACAAACGATGGTTTAACTTGACAATAATGATGATTGTAGATCTTATTAAAACAGAGAAAGGAATTCAAATGCTTTGACTTCACAACAATTATTACTGTAGATCTTATTCAAATAGAGAAATGAATTCAAATTTAGTTCATATTGAAGCGGTAGTATATACGTTTGGAATGCACTAAAACGTTCATTTGAGTAGTAGGTTGCATGCATTATACACGTAGCAAAATATTTTAATTGAACATAACATGAATTCAAAGTTTTGAATGGCATTTGTAGTGCGCATTGATTTGGTACAGTACACGTTAGGCTTGTTCGGAAATTTCCGCGCCTTGTTAGCCCGAAATATTTAAGATATATCTTTGTCTCGTTGTGCTCCGACAACTCCCTCCATCTCAACCAGCGCCTTGCTATTCCGAAATTACAATACACGCGAAAACTCCCACCTCCTGTGAAATCCCGACATGCGAAATGCTCGTGGTACCCCTGAACCGAAAGAACCGCCTCAAATCGGTGGGGGTACTTTTGTAACTTACCCCACATTTCGGACAAGCGCGTCCCTAAGCCATGGTTCCCCACTGCCATCCCATCCGCCCACCCATTCGTACACCGAGGCCGCAAAACCCCGCGACGAAACCCCACACCCTGCTCCGTCCGCCACCCAGCCGGAGCCTCTTCACCGACGATGTCATCCACAGCAACACCTCGACGTCCCTCATCCACCGTACCGGATGAGGATCCGTCGTCGATCTCGTCGTCCCGCTGGTTCAGCCACCCCGTCCTCCACCTCCAAGGAGCTGCCCCGATGTTCCCCTCGTCTTTCGCGCCACCTCCATTCCCACATTGCCGTCTTCACCTGCACCACCGGAAAAGCATCATCATCACCGTTTCCTCGGATGAAAGCCTAATCGGCGTCACCAAAGAGGTTGTACACTAATTGCCGCATTTTCTTCTTGATTCGATCTCACGGTGCTGCCGGCACTCGGTCCCGAGCTGACACGGCGCGGCTCCATCCACGGCGGCATCGCCGGCCACTTCCTCCACGGCACCGCTCCGTCGGCAGCGACGTCCACATCAGTAGGAGTTGTTGCTGCTTTAGCTCTCGCTCGCGCTGCTGCTCTACTCTTGCTCTCGGTCCCCTGCCTGGTCTGCTCTTGTTATTGCTCTTGCTCGCGCTGTTGCTCTCGCTCTTGCTCTTGCTTGCGATGCTGCTCCGATTTAGCTACACTTCAGTCGACTAAATCGACTTTTGGGTCAGTCAATTTTCAGGGGGTGGGGGGTGGCTCGCCGGGGTGAAGGAAGAACCAGCCATAGTGGGGAGGGGGGCTCGCCGGAAAGGTACCCCACTATCTATATTAGGGTTCAGGGTGGGGGTGGTGGTCGCCGGCGGTGGCGGGGCGTTGGCGGGGCGGTGGCGTGGAGATTGCCGGAGAAAAAGCTCGGCACAGGGGGGCCTAGAGGGATGGCCGGGGCAGCGGTGGACCGATGGTGGGGAGTGTTTTCGGGGCGGGCGGGGCGGTGCACCGCCAGCCATAGGCGGCGGGGGGCTGCTGTTTGGCCGGTGGTGGCTGGCGGCTCAGGGGCGTGGAGGTTGAAGATGAACCGCAGGCCCTTGATTTCGTATCCAATGGCTGCAAAATTGACTGACAAGAGATGAAAAATTCAGTCGACCGACATGTAGCCTCACCTTGCTAGTGCGTTCAGTTTCGATAGCAAAATTCAGTTTTGACAACAAATTTCAGTTTCGTGAGTTAAGTTCAGTTTCGACAGTTAAGTTCAGTTTCGACAGTTAAATTCAGTTTCGACAGTTAAGTTCATAGATGAGCGGCTGATGTATTTTACATCTAGCACTTTGTGGTTATGTATTTTACGTCATGTATTGGAGATGCTATTAGAATTCCACTCAGGTTAACGTTGTTCGTTGTCTCTCTTGTCCTGCTTCAGCCTCGGTGTCGTACAACTCACCGGAGCTGCTCCAACGATGAAACCCTCCATCACAGCGGAGCAGTACCTCAGGCTTCATCTCTAGACGCCTAAGATCTTCTTCCCCTCCTCCGACAGCAAAGTCAGCCAGAGCATCCTCACCGGACAACCCAATCACACTGAGATCGACATGGCTTCGCCAAAGAGGTTGTACACTTGTTGCATCTCTTTTTACTCTACATGTTATATATATTATCCACTGAGCACACGGATTTGTTCCTTTAGTGTCTCCTTGAAAGAAAAAACGTAGGAATTTTAATTTTCACTTGTCCTCCTTTTCAAATTCCTATTCATGAAGCACAAGACTAAGAGATAGTGGCATAATAGCATTATAACCGTAGATTTTCTTGTGGTTTGACTTAATCTCACCATGCTTCTTTGCATCCTCTGATCTTCCAATTGTTGTGAATCAAACACCCAGATTGGCAGAAATCCTGTGTTTTTAAATTCTCTGTTTTGCACGTGCATTCCTATCATGTTCCTATCTATTTCCTATCCATGCATTGTTGGAATCCTCCAATTCAAACGAGCCCTTACAAAATTACTTCTCTTACAGATAGTTGTCAAAGAAAACCTTGTGTGGTTTGTCGCTCCTGCTGTGCTGTCGTCCACCCCAGCTGAGCTGCTCCAATGACAGAGGGGTCTAGCACACCAGGGATCCAGCCTCCAGACTATCTTTCGTCGACTCATATCTTCTTCCCCGCCGCCGGCAGCCATGAAAACTGCATTACCATCATCAACCAAGCAGATGACCTCGAGGACTACACGGGTCCGCAAGAGAGGTCGCACTCTTTTGTGTCTGCTTACGTTATGCATCGCTTAATATTACATGCTACTTTATCATCATGTTCACCGATTAGACTCTGAGTCAGCTCCAAACTAATGGTCAGACTTGAGTTTTTAAATGGTTGTCGGGTACATATCGGGGCCGCAATCAATAGTATCTATCTACTATCTAGTTAATCTCTGGTGTCTACTATGAGTTTCGTGTTGGGTGGGAAACAAACAGTAAAGAAGCCATTATCTGTATTTTTTAACTGAAGCCATTATCTGCCTACTATTATTGGTTTTGGGTCTATCCACAGGTTGCTACCATCACTCTGGATTTCTGCATGCACTCCTTACATAATCTCACTGTGTTTTATTCCTATGCATGACGGTTATTGTAAACAATGGAACTGAACATGTAGAGCAAAAGAGACGAGCCTTGCGTGGCAAGAAAATTTCATGCAGACGTCGCTCCATGGTAGGCGCAAAGGTAGCCCCCCCCCCCCTCCACGCATTTTGGATTGTAATCGAGAGGAAGATATCTATTCTGAGGGGGATTCAGAAGGAGAAAACAACTCCTATTTACCCCTTGAGGTCTTCGCTCTAACTTGGCATGCTAATGTTGGTTATATCATGCATATGGTGTCTTGCATTGCTTACTTTATACATCAAATATGTCATCTGCTTAGTTTAGACATCCTTTGTCTGAATGCCATCTATTTACTTTATTCATCGTTTATGTGAATTATGCAACGCCATCTTGTTTATCCAGGCATCATATATGTGAATTTTGAAATGCCATCCTGCTTAGCCAGTCTCATCTTATATGTAAATTATATCAGGCCATCCTTTTTTTTCGTTACATATTACATTTGTCAACAATGTTAGTACATTCAACTGCTCTTCATGTGCATCAGCCATTTGACACGGTGATGGCAAATTCTGGAGTGAAAACAAGGTCTTCAGAGCAGACTATGCTATCTGACAAAGCGCATATCTCGCTGGTTACGGATAGCTCCTCAGAGGAGGATTCAGAGAGAGATGACCAGTCCTGTTCCCCCCTGAGGGAGTCCTGGATAAGGGGGTATCCGGACAGCCGGACTGTATACATCGTCTGGACTATTGAAGCGTGAAGATACAAGACTCAAGACTTCGGCCCATGTCTGGATGGGACCCTCCTTGGTGTGGAAGGCAAGCTTGGCGATCCGGATATTGTGTTTCCTTCCTTGTAACTGACTCCATGTAAACCCTAGCACTCTCCGGTGTCTATATAAACTGGAGAGGTTGGTCCTTAGAAGGCCGATCACAATTACAATCATACCATTATAGGCTAGCTCTTAGGGTTTTGCCTCTACGATCTCGTGGTAGATCTACTCTTGTACTACCCATATCTTCAATATTAAACAAGCAGGAAGTAGGGTTTTACCTCCATCGAGAGGGCCCGAACCTGGGTAAACATCTGTGTCCCTTGCTTCCTGTTACCATCAGCCTTGACGCACAGATCGGGACCCCCTACCTGAGATCCGCCGGTTTTGAAACTGACATTGGTGCTTTCATTGAGAGTTCCTCTGTGTCGTCGATGCAGGGCTTGATGGCACCTTCAAACGTCAACAACACGGTCCAGGGGGAGACTTTCCTCCCCGGACAGATTTTCGTGTTCGGCGGCTTTGCCCTGCGGGCCAATTCTCTTGGCCATCTCGAGCAGATCGGCAGCTACGCCCCTGGCCATCAGATCAGGTTCGGAAGCCTGAACTACACGACAGACATTCACGGAGACTTGATATTCGACGGATTCGAGCCTATGCCAGGAGCACCGGACAGTCACGACAGGCATGTCTTAGACCTGCTATCGGACAACTCTTGGGATATCGCCCCTGTAGTAGCCCTGGACTCAAATCCGGAGCAGGCTGCGTTGCCCAAGGACAGAGGGATGGACCCCGCCCCACGGGTCGTACCCTCATCAGCGGTGGAGTCGAACACGGGCCTCACTTCATAGGAGGCCTATGACTCCGGACCCCCGGACTCGTATCCGGTTGTAGGTTCCTATTCGCGCACTCCCGAGCCAGTCGAGCTAGGTTGGGCTCCGGTAATGGAGTTCACCGCTGCGGACATCTTCTAGCACTCGCCCTTTAGCGACATGCTGAACTCATTAAAAACTCTCTCTTTGACAGAAAATTCCGAGCCGAACTATGTCCGGCTCGAGTGGGAAGCAGACGAGGAAGAAATTCGTTACCCACCCACCACCTACTTCATAGACACGGTTGATGATTTAACCGACGCGCTTGACTTCGACTCTGAAGGCATCGACGGTATGGATGATGATGCAGGAGAAGATTCAGAATCTATGGGGTGCCAGACTTCCGCCTCGTCATACGACATATACATGGTGGATACGCCCAAGGAGGACAATGGTGACAATCCGGAAGATAAAACCCCCGGGCAAAAGCCAAAGCGACGACGCAGACGCCGTTCCAAGTCCAGCAACAATAAAAATAGCAGTAAGAGCGCCAGAAGGATCGATACTCCGGTCAACCCCGAAGGAAACAATGACCATACAAAACCAGCGATGGAGCAGGACGAGCCAGGTCACGCCAAACACAGTTTGGAGTAGACGCCCGAAGACAATGATGCAGAGGGACGAGTTCATCAAACTGGCCCAGGACAAGAAGACAGTACGGACGATGATGCATTCATCATTCCAGAAGAACGCGTGGAATGAGATAACCTCCACAGAAAGCTTATGGCCACAACGAGAAGTCTGAAGAAGCAGAAGCAACGGCTTAAAGCCGCACAGGAAACTCTCAACCGCAGATGGAACAAAGTGCTAGACACTGAAGAAAGATATGGCGACGATCGCCATACAAAGAGCTACCCAAAACGCAAGCTACTGCCAGAATTCGACGACGAGGCCGTTCCACCAAAGAGTGACACGACCAGGAGGCCAGACGTACCTCTCCATAACCGCAACAAAGCGGCTACCGACGCCACACACGATCTACGTGAGCACCTGAATAAGAAAACTGGTGCAGCTAGGTCCATCTACGGATCTAAAGGACACACCCCAACGAAGGACTGTGGTCATCAAAACGATTATACCAATCAAATACCAGTTCCGAATAAATGCCAGACACAACAACAGCCGACGGCATGCCATAACACGTCCAGATACAGAGGGGCTGCTCACCCCCTGTGCTTTACCGAAGAAGTACTGGACCATGAATTCCCACAGGGCTTTAAACCTGTGAACATAGAGGCATACGACGGAACGACAGACCCAGGGGTCTGGATCGAGGACTTTATCCTACATATACATATGGCTCGTGGGGATGACCTCCACGCCATCAAACCCCTCAAACTAAAGGGACCAGCTAGACACTGGTTGAAAAGCCTCCCCGAAAATTCAATTGGGAGTTGGGAGGAACTCGAGGACGCTTTCAGGGCGAATTTTCAAGGGACTTATGTCCGGCCTCCGGATGCTCATGTTTTAAATCACATAATCCAACAGCCCAGAGAGTCCGTCTGCAAGCTTTGGAACAGATTCCTCACTAAGAAGAATCAAATTGTCGATTGTCCGGATGCCGAAGCCTTGGCGGCATTCAAACACAGCATCCGCGATGAGTGGCTTGCCAGACACCTCGGCCAAGAAAAGCCAAGGACAATGGCAGACCTAACAAGCCTTATGACCCGCTTTTGCGCAGGTGAAGATAGCTGGCTAGCACGTAAAGGCACCAGTGAACCCAGCACATTTGAAATAAGAGATGGCAACGGGAAGCCACGGCATAATAAAAACAAACGCAAGAACAAGGAAGAGAGCCCGGATAACACAACGGTTAATGCCGGATTCAGGAGCTCTTGACCTAATCAGCAAAATAAGCCATCTAAAGGCAGCAAAGAGGGACCGTCCGGTCTGAACAGAGTCCTGGACAGACTGTGCCAAATTCATGGCACCCCGGACAAACCTGCGAACCACACACATAGAGAGTGCTGGGTCTTCAAGCAGGCCGTCAAATTAAATGTCGAACACAAGGGAAGGGAAACACCAAGTGAAGACGAGGATGAACCTCGCCAGCCGAACACTGGGGGAAAGAAAAATTCCCGCCAGAGGTTAAAATAGTGAACATGATCCACGTGACTCGTACATCCATGAGAAGGCACGAACGCACGCATAGAGACGCGCGTGATATAGAGCCCATCGCACCTACACCTAACTATTGGATGTCTTATCCGATCACCTTCGACCGCTCGGACGGCCGAACTAGTTTCAGCGCGAAGGATCAGAGGCCTTGGTGCTCGACCCAATAATCGACAGATACCATCTCACCCACGTCCTCATGGACGGCGGCAGCAGTCTCAATCTAATATATGAGGACACTGTCCGCAGGATGGGGATAGACCCATCCAGAATTAGTAAAAGCAACAACACCTTTGAAGGGGTGATACCAGGCGTTGAAGCCTACAGCAGGGGCTCCGCCATACTGGAGGTAACATTCAGCTCCCCAGACAACTCCAAAAGCGAAGAACTACTCTTCATCATCGCACCCTTCCAAAGCAACTATCATGCATTGCTTGGAAGAACGGCCTTCGCCCGCTTCAACGCATTGCCGCACTATGGCTACCTTACACTCAAGATGCCCGGTCCATGTGGTGTCATCACCGTTAGCGGAATGACAGAGCGCTCTTCACGCGTAGAGGAACACGCAACGGCCCTAGCGGCCGGACTATAAGTGACCTCCAATATAAAAAAAACATGACTGGTCGTTAGGATCACAGACACGGTTAGACGAGTCCGGTAGCCCAGATCGAACTAGGGCATCGTATATGTAATCCCAAAGCGGATACCAGGGGCTATAAATACTTAATAAAACCCCACACTTGGCTCAACCTTATTGGCAGGCCAACATCTTACACTTTTACTATCCATCGCATACTTACATTGTACTCTCCTATGAGTTTTCTTTTTCCACAGACAACGTTCGCGCGATACCCTTCTAGGATACGGCACAACAGAGACAAAGGCGCAGACGTGCAGCAGGGCCCCGTTCAACAGGTTTCTTTTTAGATTAAGCCCATGTGTAAACCTTTTCTATTGCCTCTTGTTGTTTAACCATCCCATGGGTTCCATACCCACAGAGGATACTGCCGTTTTTGGCATTTCGCCACGACAGATTAACGCACGTACCTGGAAACACAGGGTTTATAATGAATGCGCATTCTTGAGCCCATCATCTGTTATAAATTCCGAATACGTTCGGGAGTGTTCGGCGTCACGAGTTTGGCCTTATATGCATCAGCTCCGAATCATGTCTTTGGTCAAATGTTGGGTTTGCCCGGCTCCTGGGTTTGCCGCCTTATGTTCCGTTATTATTGGCTAAGGTGGCCAAAGGAGAACTACTGCGATTGTACCCTGTTATTCCGGATGAGCACCTCAGTAGAGAAAGCCGAAAACTGACTGTCATGATGCAGCGAGAGACTGTTCAACCATTCGAAGACTCACCGGAATATTTAGGATTCTTGCGCATTAACGAAGGGCCATTTCCCGGTCATGTACATACGCGCCCGTATTCGCATGCACGAGAAGGTACCAGGGGCTACATAGTAGCCCCAACGTTAGACTCCCATGGCTAAGCGAAAGTGTTATAGCTATATAGTCCGGTTGCCTAGTTCGACGTGCGATCACCTCCTTAAGGGACCAAGATGTTGGATCAAGTGTGATTAAGCATATTTTTCGTGAACACCCCCGCATTGTATGCGAGGGGGTCGAAGCCAACGACTGCTAACTTTCGGATTACATATATATATATATATATATATATATATATATATATATATATATATATATATATATATATATAAACGGCCGCACAGGGGACACAATCATATTTTCAGGCAAACAATATAAATATAGCCTCATAATCAAAATAAAACATTGTTTTTACAATGATTCAATTCATCATTCGAACAAGACATTCTTCGAGCACTGCGCCTCTATTAGGCGGGCACCTTCTGTGACCTGCGCCAAGTAGTGCTCGGCCGGATATTGGCCCCCCGCCGGATCCTGGGTCGCTATAATGGTGGCCTCCATATCCGTCCAATAGGCTTTAACGTGGGCAAGAGCCATCCGCACACCTTCTATGCACGCCGACCTTCTCATGGCATCGATCCAAGGCACGACCCCAAGGAATTGTTGCACCAAGCCAAAGTAACTGTCCGGCTTAGGCCCCTTCGGCCAAAGATGGTCTATTACAGACCGCATTGCAAGCCCGGACAGCCTGTGAAGCTCCGCTACAGCAGCCATCTTGTCACTTAACGGCAGCGGGCGAGTGGGAGCATTGAATTGCGACCAGAAAAGCTTCTCCACTTCCTTATCACCTTGATCTTTGAAGAACTCGGCAGCATCATCCGTACTCTTCGCCAAATCCGCATATGCGTCTGTAAGACTCCAGTGTCCATCCAGGGGAGCGTACTTCGGATCAAAAAACTTCGTCTGCAGCAAATAGGAGCCCCCAGCCACGATTTTACCAGCCTGTTGAAGCTCCTCCCGCGCACCCCTGAGCTCGGTTCGTATTTCCTTGGTGGCATTAAGTGCCTTGTTCAGGTCGGCCGAATTATCCTCATGCTCCTTTTTAAGGAGGTCATACCGGTCAGCGGCATTTTTTAACTCAACAGCCATTTCGGCTATCTTTTCCTCGCTTCGGTGATGAGCAGCCTGTTTGGCCCTCAATTCCTCGGCCGCCTTTAGGGCAGCCGCATTGCTCACCCGAGCTTGTTCCTTGGCTTGGGCAAGTTCCGCCCTCAGGGCCTCCACGGCAGCAGCACCATCTGCAGTCCAAACATATTACATTAATATCATGCAACCTTCATATTTTCCTATACAAAGGAAGGCAGTACACATACCTTATGATTTGTCCAGCCTCTCATTCACTAGTGTGATATCGGCATCAATCGATCCAATCTGCCTTGTTAGTTCGGCAGCTTCAACGAACTGGTCGACGGCCGGAGCCATAGTTACCTGCACGTATTTACAAAGCAATCATTGGTTTATGATGCCCCATTTGCCGCCTAGGGCGGGCAACCAGAGTCTCAGGGGCTACTATCTATATGGAGCACACCAAGTGTGCCTCTTAGCCATAAAATGGTGTATTCTTCACTGCATACCTCAAAGCCTCTGAGCAGGCTTGTAAATGCTTCATTCAAACCGCTTGTAGCAGATGAAATCTTCTTGAACACCGCGCTCATTAATGAGCGGTGCTCCTCCGAGAGCGCAGCTCGCTCCAGTAAGCCCGTCAGTACGTCCGGCCGGACATTGAACTGTGTTGGACCCTTCCCATAACCCCTCGTGTGAGCCAAACGCTCCGGACTCAGGGCAGCTAACGTATTGGCTTCTGGCCTCGGCAGATCCGGACTCCTCCATGACGACACCTCGGTGTCGCCCGCTTCATGAGTCAAAGAGGCGGGTGGGGTCTCGCTCTCCATCATCTCCGGAGGAAGGTCCCCTGAAGACGAACCCTGTTGAGAAGAGCTGCTAGCCGAACTACAAAAGGTCGAATCCTGGTTATTGATCTAGGAGAGACACAGTACCTTCAAATTGTAGATTGACTTACAGCTCGGTGGAGGGCTGGCCCGTTGGTGGGCATGACGCGATGAGGGTGCCCGTCGGGGCAGGGGCCCCTGGGGATGCCTTTTTCCCTGGTTTGGGCATCTCCGCGTCTAAGTCTTCGGAGGCAGCCCTCTTCTTCTCGCGCGGGGAGGAGGCCTTAGCCTCCCTTTCCCGACTATCCTCCTTAGGGGAGGTAACAATTCCCCTTGTTTGGATGCGTAGCATGTGGAGTTCGATTTCTTCGTTCTTCCCCTCATCCTTCCCTGAGGGCATTCTGCTGAGTACCCAGTCAAGCATCTTGGCCATGGTGGGACCAGGCGATCCTTCAGGAAGTGGCGCCGGACACCTGATTCTCTCCGCCTTGCTGAGCCATTCTTGGCCACAGATGATTTTTAGAATAAACAATTTTGACAAATTCAAAACAAGGTGTCCGGTATCAAGGCTACTTACTTGGGTATCTAGGCGATTGCAGCTTAGGCACGCATCCTCGGTGGTGTCCGGACACTCTACTTTCTGTCCGAAGAATAATTTGCACATCCCTTCGAGCTTCAAGCCGAATAAGTGCTTGACAGTCCGCGAACCCTCCGGATTGAACTCCCACATCCGGAGAGGCCGGCGTTGGCACGGCAACATCCGTCGGATTAACATCACTTGCATTATGCTGACGAGGTTAATGTCCCTCTCAAGAAGCTCTCGAATGCGGTTCTGCAGTATTGGTACATCACCAGCGAGCCCCCAATTCCGTCCTACGTCGGTCCAAGACGCTAGTTGTAACGGAGGGCCCGAGCGGAACTCGGGAGCAGCCACCCACTTTGTGCCTCTGGGAGCCGTGACATAGAACCACCTCCGTTGCCATACATCGGATACTTCTGGGAAAGAACCCTCTGGCCATGGGGCATCGGCGTTCCTGCTTATTACGCACCTCCGCACTCCACATGTCACCCCTCGATCATCTTCGGCTTCACATTGAAGGTCTTGAGCCATAAGCCGAAGTGTGGGGTGACGTGGAGAAAAGCCTCGCACACGATAATGAACGACGAGATATGGAGGATAGCGTCTGGAGCCAGATCATGAAAATCCAACCCATAGTAGAACATGAGCCCCATCACGAAGGGATCGAGGGTGAGGCCCAAGCCGCGGAGGAAGTGAGGGACAAACACGACGCATTCATTGGGCTCCGGTGTAGGGATGACCTGCCCTGGAGTAGGAAGCCTATGCTGGATGTCGGCGGTTAGGTATCCGACCTCCCTAAGCTTCGCAATGTCCTCCTTTTGAATCAAGGAGGCCACCCACCGACCTTGAGGGTCAGATCCGGACATATTGGAGGATCTGGGGGGTTGGAGCTTAGGTTTCGGGTGTTAGAACTCGAGGTGCGAGAAGGCGCGAGGAAGGTGGAAAAGAGGCATAGGCCTCGATCCCTTTATAAAGAGGGTGAATATCAAGAGTCCTCGGTGTGACCGTTTGAGGCTTATCTAAAAACACA
Source organism: Triticum timopheevii (assembly GCA_963921465.1). NCBI lineage: Eukaryota > Viridiplantae > Streptophyta > Magnoliopsida > Poales > Poaceae > Triticum > Triticum timopheevii. Next base: position 108,772,431 of record OY997274.1, read on the forward strand.
CGGAGTTCTACCAATGGCCGTCGTGGGGTCACACATGCCCATATTAATGGAAAATCCCTTAATAAGAGGAATACGATCTCTGCCTCGACGGGACGTGCCAACAAAACCGCCTCGTAACATGAGTCGAGGTGGGGTAAGAAATGCCGGTTCGCGTTGGACCAGGCCACGATGCAAGGGCATGACGCACAAAGATTGCCAGCGGATCAGATTTATGCTATGTGAGGATCATCTTGCAGATCCGGACACGGTCTACGTGTTCGATAACCACTTTGGAGTATTCGGAGAAGGAACCCGCCCTGCAATGCGAAAGACAAGACTGTGCGCCGGACTCAACGTCATTGAAGCCTGGTTCAGGGGCTACTAAGGGAGTCCTGGATAATGGGGTATCCGGACAGCCAGACTGTATACATCGTCCGGACTATTGAAGCGTGAAGATACAAGACTCAAGACTTCGGCCTGTGTCCGGATGGGACTCTCCTTGGTGTGGAAGGCAAGCTTGGCGATCCGGATATTGTGTTTCCTTCCTTGTAACTGACTCCATGTAAACCCTAGCCCTCTCCGGTGTCTATATAAACCGGAGAGGTTGGTCCTTAGAAGGCCGATCACAATTACAATCATACCATCATAGGCTAGCTCTTAGGGTTTAGCCTCTATGATCTCGTGGTAGATCTACTCTTGTACTACCCATATCTTCAATATTAATCAAGCAGGAAGTAGGGTTTTACCTCCATCGAGAGGGCCCGAACCTGGGTAAACATCTGTGTCCCTTGCTTCCTGTTACCATCAGCCTTGACACACAGATCGGGACCCCCTACCCGAGATTCGCCGGTTTTGACACCGACATCCCCCCTGAGGTGTATGCTCTAACTTGGCAGGGTTATGTTGCTCATATCGTGCATATGGTGTCTCGCATTGCTATGTCATTTGATTAGTTTAGACATGCTTTGTGTGAATGCCACCTGTTTAGTGTCTAATTACTATATATGTGAATTATGCATTGCCATCTTGTTGCAAGATATTATATATGTGAATTATACAATGCTATCTTGTTGCAAAGGCATTATATATGTGAATTATGCAATGCCATGCTGTTTAGCCAATCATCATGTATGTGAATTATATCATGCTATCATTTTTTTGTATTGCGTGTTCCATTTGTCAACAACGTTTGTATATTCAACTAATCTTCCTGTGCATCAGCCATTTGAAGCGGTGATGGAAGTATCTGGAGTGAAAACAAGGTATTCAGAGCAGACAATGCTACCTGCTAAAGCAGACATCTTGCTGGTTAAAGAGAGCTCCTCAGAGGAGGATTCATAGACTGATGACCAGTCCTATTTCCCACCTAAGGTCTATGCTCAAACTTGGCAGGGTTATATTACCCATGTCATGCATGTTGTCTTGCATTGCTTAGTTTTTACATCATATATGGATTGCCATCTGCTTACTTGCTTACTATATAAATCATAATATTTGAATTATATCATGCCATCATGTTTACATAGTACATACACATCATCTATCTTAATTATGGCATGGCAACCCATTTAATAAAGACATCATATAGTTATATCATCTCATCCTGTTTAGTGTTTCTAGTAATCATATTTTGAATTATGGCATTCTATCCGTGAATGTATGTGAATTATGGCATGCCAACCTATTTAATAAACACATTATATAGTTATGTCATGTCATCCTGTTTACATAGTCTCATATTTTGAACTATGTCTTTCCATCTTTTTTAGTTAGCCATCATAATCTGAAATTGTGTCATGCTATCCTATTTAGTTAGCCATCATATATGTGAAATTGTGTCATGCTATCCTGTTTGGTTAGACAACATAAATATGAATTATTTCATGCCCTATTTTATTCCCCACTATCCATTGCACCTGTCTATCATACATTTTCTATACTTTCAATTGCTTTTCTTGTTTATCAGCCATTTGAATTGGAGAGCATGATGGCAGTATCTAAGGGAGTAACAACACGGTCTTCAAAAAAGATAGTGCTACCAGTTGATGCAGATAGAACCACGGTTGTACTTGCCCAAGGACCAGACCCACCACACATAACCCAGACTCTTGCAGATTGTACCCTACCCAGTTGGACAGAGAACCAGCTACACCCCTTCTAACCCCAACCCCGGCAGATAGTAACCCAGTTCCAGTTGACACAGCACTGTCTCCACCACAGAGCACCCAAACATGAGCAGTTAGTAAGGGAACTGCAGTGCCCAAAGCACGAGGACCACCACTCTGAATCCCAACTCAACGCTTAAAGGAGAAGAAGATTTGTTCTCAGGTCAGGTTCTGTAGCTATGGTTCATACTCCTTTTCTCTTGCATTACTGTATTTACTCATACCAACTATTTTCAAATTTGAAGGATGGAATTGAAACTCCAATGGCGCAACAGGTATGTTTTAAACCTGTTTCTTTAACTGGTTTGCTATTGTAACATGCTCTATGTTGATTTCACTTTAAATTGAATAAACAGTTATGCTCTCATGTCATGCACATTACAAGTGTTGTTATTGCTCTATAGTTTCCCACACTTATATTCTGTCTATTCTGCTTTGTCTTGAACAAATATTATTTGAACTGTGTCTCTATCTTGATTTGGCAACAAAACTAGAATGATATAGACCATAAAGTGACCATGGTACATGGATATATGTTTATTTCATGTTGTTATCCTGTCCACTTTACTATGAGTTTCATATACAACATGGTAAACATGTGATGTGTCTGCTTGTTTCTCTTTTAGATTGCGGACAAAATATTGGAGAACAGTACCGCGTTATCCAATGGTAAAGGAAGTAATGCAGAAAAGGTTCAAGATAGTGAGACATCCCTGTTGGTCTCCAAGAAAGCTGATAAAAACTACCTTGATGACAGTGAGAGAACCCAAAAGTCCTGTCTTGATGTAGCGTTCGAGTTACTGGTCACTACTGCTGGCACAAGCTCTTCAAACTCGCTGCATGAATCAGTTCATCTTCTTGAGTCTCAACTTCAAGTTGAAAGACATGCTGCGACAGGAAGCTGAAGAACTAAGGAAGTCCCTGCAGAATTCAAATGCATATTTCCTGGTGCAACAGCAAGCGCTGGAGGATTTAAGCGCCAAACAAGAGAAAGTTAATATGCTTGCTAAGCATCTTGCCAGCATTATGGGTACCCAGGATATTGTTTCTTGAGATCTTCTGAAGTGGTTTCAATTCTGGACTTGTTTTGCTGTGGTGTTTATTTGCGCTGGTCGCCAACTTTGACAACCAGTGTGTATGATATGCTGCTTTGTTCCCTATATTTGCACTAGTGGCGAACTTTGATGCCCAGTGGATGTAATATGTGTAATAGCCGTGATAGCCTAGCATTAGTTGCTTGCTTATTTGTTTCCTTGTTGTCTTGTTTATTTGTTTGCTTGTAGTCATTGAAGTTCTTTTTCCGCGGTTTGCTAGTGGCTGCAATAACCTATTTTTTTAAAGTAGGCCACAATAACCATGGGCTAATATTTACTATAGTGACACTGGGCCTCCTACGGGCCGTAGAAATAGTGGGCCTTCTACAGGCCGTAGAAACAATGGGCCTTCTACGGGCCGTAGAAACAATGGGCCTTCTACGGGCCGTATCATCAATGGGCCATATACAGGCCGTATGATCGATTGGCCAAACATGGGCCAAACAGACCGCATTATGGCCGTAAACGGGCTAGAGTTGGAATCGTCCATTCATGGGCCGACCATAACGGGCCATCGTTAATAGGTCGTATTTGATGACGCTATGAAAATGGCCCAACGTATTAACGGACCACAAACGGGCCAACTGTAACCACGGGCTAATTTTGGCCCACAAGCAGAAAATGACAGTAATGGGTCGTAAGTAAATGAATGCTGGAAATGAGCCCAAGAATAAATGGGCTCTGAGAAGGCCGAAAGATAACATGGGCTGGAAACATCCCAACGGAATAACGGGTCGTTAATGGGTATAAGGTGATACACTGTTCATTACGGGCCAGTTTCACCACGGGTCATTAATGGGTGTAAAGTGATACACTATTCATTACAGGCCAGTTTCACCACGGGCCGTTAATAGGACAAGAGTTACAAAGGGCCTCACATGGGCCGAAAGACATCAAGGGACATACATGGGCCAGAAGTAAAAACGGGCTGAAATCATATTGGATGGCCCAGATGACGCTACTGGGCCTAATTCGGATAGGGCGTAACGAGCCTTGGGTTAGAGGGCTATAAATGGGCTATATGCGAACAGGCCGTTAACAGGTTTTCCATGGGCTGGCTCACCACCTTTTGACCAAGTCAAATGGGCCGGCCTTTTCACAGGAATGGGCCTCTGTTGGGTCGTGCCACGTGTCGACGTATCATAGGCGCCTTCTACCCAATGAGTGGATCACATCTGTCCCAACAATGAGCTGACACGTGTTTCCTCCAGCCAATGATGATTTTACATGTGGAAAATCCCCATTGATCGGGGCTGTTAACGGGTTATCGGATCCAAAACCCGACCCAATAGCTTAACGGCGTTCCGTTACGGTGGATGCCACGTGTCGGTCACCCTTGACAAAAGCACTTCTGTGACGCGCGATTTATCGTCATGGAAGTGGACACTTCTGTGATGATATATTTGGTAATGTCATGGAACACTACAACAACACAGGTATGACTATCTTGATTCTGTCATAAAATCATCATGGATGTACATGCATGACAAAAAACGCGACCTACTGTGACAAACACGTATCATCATGGAAGTGTATTTTTTGTAGTGCCTATATTTACTCACCCTGCCCACCACTACTTACCCATCCCCTCTCTCACTACTAGGGAAAACCTTATACACAGAATGTTACCAGTAGCGTTGTACAAAATAAAACGCTACTGCTACTTAGTAGCAGCGCGCGTAAATAAACCGCGCTACTGCTATAACTTTAGCAGTAGCGCGTACAAGCAAAAAGCGTTGCTGCTATGTTTGAACTGGGCGCACATGGCTAGCCCAACCTAGCAGTAGCGCGTATACTGGCCCAGCGCTACTCCTACTCTCCTTAGCTGTAGCGCGCTTATGTGTAAGGCGCTGCTAACGGAAATAAAATAAAGTGAAAAACAAGTAGAAAAGTAAATGAAAATGAAAGAAATAGAAAAAGGAGAAAGGAAAAAAATAAAATGTAAAGAAAAATAAAAGGAAAAAGGGGGAAAAGGAGAAAGGAATAGCAGTAGCGGGTTTCAGGAAACACGTTGTAGCTAACTTAGCTATAGCGCGTTTCGGAAACGCGCTACCGTTACGTTTCACTTAAACAGCGGTTCCCCCCCCCCCACCCCCTGGCCACCACACTTCTTCCCCAAATCCCTCGCCATCGCCGCCGTCTCCCCAATTTGCCGTCACCCCACTTCGCTGCCGTCTCCTGCCGGCGTGGACGCCCGCAACCTCACCATCTCCCCCCGAGGCCGCTGTCATCCTCACTGCCGCCGCCCGAGGCTGCCTCAGCCTCACCGCTGCTGCCCGAGGCCGCCCTCGACGTCACCGTCGGCGCCCTCCACCTCCCCGCCGCCCGAGCCCGCCCTGGACCGCCGTTGACCGTGCCCGAGCCCGCCCTCTCCGCCCCTACCTCCTTCACCGAGCACCTCCCCGCCATCGTCTCTCCCGTCTCTGTAAGTCCCCCATCCCTCCCCCCAACTCCTCTCTCTCAGCATTTTAGAGAAAAAATTAGTAGAGCAAAAGTTTGTTTATAGCAAAAAATTTAGTTTAGAGCAAAGGATGTTAAGTAGTAGATGTTAGAGCAAAAATTAGTTTAGAGCAAAAAAATTGGTTTACAACAAAAGTTAGTTAGGGCAGTAGGGTTTAATTAGGGTAGATGTTGCTTGTATAGTATATAGTGATACTAGTAGATGTTAATTAGGTTAGGGCAATAGTGGTACTAGTAGATGTTAATTAGATGTTTTTCAGTTAGGGCACTAGAGTTTTGCTAGGTTAATTAGGTTAGTAATGCTGCTAGTAGTAGTGGTACAGTAGGCCTCTCCGCCCCTGTATGTTTTGCCGGAATGTTGATTCATTTCTGTTCCGGCAAATTTTAGGTTCTCAATTTGTCCACTTTTTAGCAAAGTTCATGCCGAAATTTTCCATGAATTTCGGCATGACTTGTGCTACAAACTAGGACATATCGAGTGCCCGGGATTTGCCGCACCAGGAAGGAGTCAACATTCCTGCAAAACAATAGGCCTTTTTTATGTCATTATTCATTTTATTAGGTCTAGAATTAATTGACTGGATTTAATCATAGGAAACATGGATAGCAACGATGAAGGACAGGGTTCTGGTGATTGCGACGACGTCTACCGGGCGGCAAATGAATTTTTTAGCCTTACCGACGATCAACCGATGTTGTTGCTGGGCCCACTGGTGGCATCGGGGACTGAGACCGACACGCAGACCGGTGCTGAGACTAAGACAGGCGCTGAGACTCAGACCGGCATCGAGACCGGCGCTGAGACTGAGACCGGTGCTGCCTCGGGGAGCGGATCCAGTGTAGAACCAAAAGCAAAGAGGCAAAAGCTTCCTAACAAACTCAGGACTACTAGACTGGTGATCACGGAGGTGGACGGCAGCAATTTTGAGGCAAAGGCGCCCGATGAAGCGCGCGCGTGCTACGGCAATCAAATAGGCTGCATCGTACGGACAACCGCCACCATCAACGATGAGAAACTACAGAAGATAGAAAATATGAGGAGCTCCCTCCTAAAGAAGTTTCACCAGATATTCTTGTTCCCGGGCCGGAATGAGAAGGATTATGAAGATCCAGACGAGGACCTGACAATGAAGAAGATAAACAAACACGCCATGACCAAGTTTAGCGACGCGTTGGCCGCCTGGAAAACTCGAGGGAAAGCAAAGATCATCGACAAGAAGGAACCCTACTCCGAGATTGTAAAGGATAATCCGACAATCACGGAAGAGCAGTTTCAAATATTCAAGGAGGCTTGCGAGGCCGAAGCTACCAAAAAAACTCTAAGTACATGAAGGGGCTTCAAGAGAGGAACATTGGGAGCCACCACCTCGGAAGCTGTGGTTACGGCGGAAAGAGGTCCAAATGGGCCAAGGAGGACGCGGAAGCCGCGAGTCTGGATCATCGACTTCGAGCTGAGTTCTATAACATCCAGCGCGAACTTGCCCAAATCATCATTGTCGGTGTCAAAACCGGCGGATCTCGGGTAGGGGGTCCCGAACTGTGCGTCTAGGCGGATGGTAACAGGAGACAAGGGACACGATGTTTTTACCTAGGTTCGGGCCCTCTCGGTGGAGGTAAAACCCTACTCCTGCTTGATTGATATTGATGATATGGGTATTACAAGAGTTGATCTACCACGAGATCAGAGAGGCTAAACCCTAGAAGCTAGCCTATGGTATGATTGTTATCTGTCCTATGGACTAAAACCCTCCAGTTTATATAGACACCGGAGAGGGCTAGGGTTACACAGAGTCGGTTACAATGGGAGGAGATCTTCATATCGTATCGCCAAGCTTGCCTTCCACGCCAAGGAAAGTCCCTATCCGGACACGGGACGAAGTATTCAATCTTGTATCTTCATAGTCCAGGAGTCCGGCCAAAGGTCATAGTCCGGCCATCCGGACACCCCCTAATCCAGGACTCCCTCAGTAGCCCCTGAACCTGGCTTCAATGATGATGAGTCTGGTGCGCCAATTGTCTTCGGCATTGCGAGGCGGGTTCCTCCTTTGAATTCTTCGTAGAAGATGTTTGAACACAAGGATAGTGTCCGGCTCTGTAAAAATAAGTTCCACATACCACCGTAGAGAGAATAATATATGCACCAATCTAATCTGCTGACGTATTCCGTAACGTGACATCATGCCACGGTCAAACCTATATTTGAATCGTTTTACTGTTCCACCTCAGCGCGTTTAGCGAGGCGGTTCCCTTGGCACGTCTTGTCAAAGCAAAGATCGTGTCCCCTTATTCTGGGATTCTCATCAATACAGGAATGGGTAACCCAACCGTGCCTTTTGGTATAACTCTCTAATTGAAAGCGAGTCCCAAACGGTTACGGGGAGGGCTCTTGGCATTCAACTCCTTTGTAAAGAGACCAAGGCTCGACTCCCTTTTCTTTCAATCCAATAGAATCCGCCTCTCGCCTCGAGTTCCAACACTCAAAGCTTCTAGTTTTAGGCGCTTCAGACTTTCGACGATGTCCAGTTCCGACCTTCAAGGCCGGTGGGTGCCTTCCTCTGTTACGGAAGAGCATGTGAGGAAGCTGAGAGATGCCAGGTATCTAACCGGCGAAATCTCGCATAGGCTGCCTGCTCAAGGGCAGGCCATTCCTTCTCCCCGGGACGGTGAGAGCGTGCTGTTCGCATCTCACTTCCTTCGGGGGCTAGGCTTCCCGATTGATCCCTTCATGAGGGGACTGATGTTCTATTACGGGCTGGAATTCCACGACCTAGCTCCGGAGTCCATCCTCCAAATTTCATCATTCATTGTTGTGTGCGAAGCCTTCCTCCACATCACCCCTCACTTCGGATTGTGGCTCAAAACCTTCAAGGTGGAGCCGAAGATGATCGAGGGGCAGCACGCTGAGTGCAGAGAAGCTATCATAAGCAAGATAGCCGGCGCTCCATGGCCCGAGGGCACTTTCCAAGAAGAGTTCGGCTTGTTGCAACGGGACTGGTTTTACATCACAGCCCCCAGGGGCACCACATGGGTGGCGCCGCCTGCTTTTCGCTCGGGTCCCCCACCACGGCGAGCGTCATGGGTCAATGAAGGGCTTATCTGGGGACCGTCCAAAGACGTGCCCCTTCGGTAGGACCGCATTCGAGATCTCCTAGAAAGAGATATTAACTTGACCGTGGTGGCGCAAGTTATGCTGATTCACCGCATCCTGCCCTGCAAACGTCGCCCTCTTTGCCTGTGGGAATTTAATCCGAAGGGACTGCGAGTCCTTCAACACTTTATGGGCACAACGCCCGTGGAGATGTACAAATTGTTCTTCGGACCACAAGCAAGGTGTCCGGACTTGTCCGAGGACGCAGGCCTGAGCTGTAATCGCCAGGATGCTAAGGTAAGTAGCCCCGTGTTTGGACACACGGTCCGTATTTTCATTATAAAGTTGCCCTTTTAATAGAGCTATCCTTTGAACAGGAGTGGATAGCGAAGGCAAATCTTATTAGGTGTCCAGCCCCCCTGCCCGAGACCACGCCGGATCCTGTGTTAACCAGGATGCTGGAGATTACGCTTTCGGCAGAGGGCGAAGAGGGGAACCAAGGAGCTACTGCCTCCACAAAGGAGACTATCAGGAAGGAAGGAATCGAGAATCCCCCCAACCTGGGAAAGAAAAGAAGTGCCTCTGAAGACCCGGAGGGGATAGCCTCGAAACGGGGGAAGAAATCTTTGTCAGAGGATCCGGCGCCGGAGACTGCCCCGGCCGCATTGCGCCCTCAAGGGGATCAGTTTTCCTCCGAGCCGTAAGTAAAGAGAGGGATTCAAAAATTAGTGGTATCCCTGTTTTATTTCTGAGGAAGATAACCAAAATATTACCTTGCAGTTCGGACCTCAACCCTTCTCAACAGAGCTCGTCTTCGGGGGATCTTCGTCCGGAAATGATGGAGAGTGAAATGCCTCCCCTAGCTGCACCCACTTATGAGGCAGGCGACCCCGAGGTGTCGTCCCGGCAGGTTTCTCCAAGTCCGGATCCTGAACAAGGTTGTCGGGCTAGTCCGGTGCCCTCTGGTGCGCGGTCGGAGAGGCTGAAGGATCTGCTTGAGCGAGCGTCCATCTCAGAAGAACACCGTATGTTGATGAACACGGTGATAGGAAGGATTTCATCTGCGGAAAGCGGGTTGTACGAGGCCACCAGGAGTTTACTGGCAGGCTTTGAGGTACGTGAAAAGGTGTACCATTTGGTAGAGCCGCATAAAATGCGCCCTGTATAAATAGTAGCCTCTGAGACTCTGTGTGTCGTCAAGAATGATGGCGCACGGAGGATCAAAACCCCAGGTATAAAATGTCACCTTTTTATGAAGGTGGCGAGGCGTTCGGTGGCTAGCCGGACTGATGAATCTGCCGAACTAAAGCGGCAACTTGACGTGGCGGATGCCGACATCGCGCTTGTAAATAAGCGGCTAGACGAGGCACAAGGTATGCTCCACAGATATCTGATAAGAGGAGTTCGATGCTTGTGCCTTACAATATATGTGCTTATTGCAGATAGTGCTGCTGCCATGGAGAACCTGCGGGCGGAACTTGCCCGAGCCAAGGAGCAATCAAGGAGAAGTGATGCGGCTGCCGTTAAGGCGGCTGAAGAGCTAAAAGCCGAACAGGCTGCTCACTGCCAGATTAAGAAGGCAATAGCCGAGATGGCTATAAAATTGAAGGATGCTACCGACCGCTGTAACTTTCTCGAACAAGAAGGAAGGGCGGCTCAGGAGGATCTTGAGAAGATCACTACCGAGGCCAAGGATGCTCGCTCTGCAATGAGAGCTATGAAGGAGGAGCTGCGTCAGGCCGGAGATATCACGGCTGGAAAGCCCTATATGCTGCGGATGAAGTTCGGGGACCCGAGGTATGCTCCATTAGACCGGCAGTGGAGTGCGGAAAACTCTTATCTGGATGTGGCAGCGAGTGCAGCAGACGCAACCGAACACTTCCGAGGTCGAGGTGACCATAAATTGGAGGAACTTTTTTGGTCGCAGTTCCACAATCCGGAGCGCCCACTTTTGGTATCCGACCGTTTGGCCGCCTTTGCGGAGCTGAACAGGTTACCCAGACTTGCCATGAAGTATGTTGTGAGTCGTTTGTGGCCGAGGGAGCCAGAGCCGAAGAGTTATTTTGGATTGGTGCAGCAGTTCCTTGGTTCTGTGCCGCATGTTGATGTGATGAAGAGGTCGGCATGCATAGAGGGTGCACAAATGGCTCTTGCCCGTGTTAAGACATACTGGGCGGATATGAAGGCCAGTATTGTTGCATCCCGGGATTCGAATGAAAGCCGAGTACCTGCCAAGCACTTCTTTGAGGAAGTTCTTCCGGGCGCTCGTTTGATAGAAGCACAGTGCTCGAAGGATGTAGTGTTCGAATAGCATGTGCTATTATAAAAGGAATATTTTGATAGAATATAAAAGCTTTTTATACTTGTGCTTGCAAGAATTATAACACCTCCTGTGCGGCGGTTTTAATGTATATGTGTATATAACCTGAAAGATGGCAGTCGTTGGCTTCAGCCCCCACGCATATAATGCGGGGGTGTTCGCAAAAAGGCGCTTTTTCACACTTAATCCAACGTCTTGGTCCTACAAAGGAGGTGATAGCGTGGCGAACTAGGCAACCGGACTATAATGCTTTATCACTTTCACTTAGCCATAGGAGTTTGACAGTGGGGCTACTTAATAGCCCCTAGGGGCACCGCGCTCGCTCGAATTCGGGGCGCGCGTGTGCCTGACCGGGAAGCGGCCCTTCGTTAATGCGGAGAAATCCTAAAGATTCCGAGAGTCATCGAGTGGTTGACCAGTCTCTCGCTATATCATGACAGTCAGTTTTCGGCTTTCTCTACTGAGGTGCTCGCCTGGCCGAACCGGGGCACAATCGCAGTAGTTCTCCTGGTGCCGCCTTAGCTGATAGAGCGGAACGTAAGGCAGCAAAACACAGGAGCCGGGCAAACCCAACATTTGACCAAAGACATGATTTGGAGCTGATGCATATAAGGCCAAACTCACGACGCCGAACACTCCCTAAGGTATTCGGTCTTTATGAAGACGGGCCGAAACAAAGCCCTTGGTAAAAAAGCCCCTGGTGTCCAGGTACGCGCAAAATTCTAGCGTGGCCATATGCCAAGACGCCAGCCTCCTCCTCGGTTATAGTGAAAACCGGGGGATGTTGTCAACAAGAGACAGTAAAAAGGTTTACGCAGGGTCTTAATCTGAAAAGAATCCTTGAAATGGGTCCCTACTGCACGTCTGCGCCTGTGTCTCCATTGTGCCATATCCTGGACGGGCGTAGCACGGTGTTCGTCTACGAGAAAGAGGAACTTTAGTAAAGAAAAAATAAACGTGCGAGAAATCTATATTAGAATAAACAACATATAGTTGGAGCAAGAAGTGAGCCGTATTGTCTCCTGGCGTGAATACGCGGAGTCCCTTGTATAGGGTTATGCGGCTATTAAGCCCATGTAGGTTGACGCCAGACTCGTCGAGCCGTGTCCGGGATAGTAGGGCTGAATTAGTGTGCGGCTGTCCAGGCTGCCGCACCATGACCCGTACTTTGGGGGTCAATTGATATTCCCCTATAATGAGATGATGCCTCGTGGGCCGGGCATTTTAAGTGTAAGGGATGCGTAATGAGGTATTGCGTTAAAGCGGGCGAAAGCTTCACGTCCCAGTAGCGCTTGATAGCGACTCACGAATGGGGCGATGTGGAAGGTTAGCTTTTCGCTTCGGAAGTTGTCGGGTGAGCCGAACATGACTTCTAACGAAAGGGAACCCATGCTCTGGGTATCTGGGCCCGGGGTGACTCCTTGAAAGGAAGTGTTGCCATGGCGGATTATAGCTGGGTTTACCCCTAGTTTGCGGATTGTGTCCTGATACAATAGGTTTAAGTCGCTGCCGTCGTCCATAAGGACTCTTGTAAATTGCAGTCCATCAATAACCGGATTTAAGATCAAGGCAGTCCAACCTGCGTTCCGGGCCCCTCTGGAGTAATCCTGACAATCAAAGGTGATTGGTTGTAACAACCAGTGGCGGTGCTCCTCTGGGGCTGACCGTGTGGCGCATGTCTTCGTGGGCGCCGTTTTGTTTTTCCCTTTTGTCATCTGAAGTGAATTTACTGCTTTGACTTCTTGTGGGAACTTCCTTTGTTCTCCGGTGTTCTGCTTGTGGGGGGCGTCGTCATTCTCACTAGGTGTGTCGAGCCCCTTGTGTTTGGCGTTGAGTTTACCGGACTGTTTGAAGACCCAACAATCTCTGTGGGTATGGTCTGCAGGTCTCCTGGGGGTACTGTGGATTTGACATATTTTTTCCAGGATTTTGTTGAGGTTAGACAGCTCGTCCCTGTCATCTTTGGGTGGCGGTTTTTTCTGGTTTTGCCGAGAGCTGTTGAATCCGGCGTTCACTGTCGTGCTCATTGGGCTATTATCCTTGGTCTGGTATAAAGAGTGTTCAGGTATGTCCCGAACACCCCCGTACTTTCTACATGGGGGCAGAAGCCGACGACTGGCCAACTCTCATGATTCATATATACTAAATGGCCACACAGGAAGAAAAAAAACTTTCGTATAACAGGCAATAAATAATAACAGTGCCAGTATCCCGCATTACAAAGGATAGCATGACTGCCTTCAGGGAAATATAATGTCTTTGGTACATTGTTCCGCCACAAGGCGGGCTCGTTTCAGGACACCATCATAATATAATTCGGGCTTGCGGTGCTCCTTACCCTCCGATGGTCCCTCAGTCATCAGCTTTTCAGCATCAAGCTTCCCCCAGTGCACCTTCGCACGGGCAAATGCCATGCGTGCACCTTCTATATAGACCAACCGCTTAATGACATCGAGCCAAGGGCAAGCACTAATAATCCACTTCACGAGTCTGAAGTAACTGCTCGGAATTGGCTCAGCGGGCCACAGCTGGACAACTAAGTCCTTCATGGCTAGTTCGGCCGCCTGGTGCAGTTCGATCAGCTGCTTCAGCTGATCGACAAAGGGCACCGGATAATTCGGCACCAAATACTGCGACCAGAAATGCTTCTCTGCAGACTTCTTCTCTTTAGCCCGGTAGAATTGGGCAGCATCAGATATGCTGCATGGCAGGTCTGCAAACGCTCCTGGAGAAACAAGAATTCAGTTTGTCGCTTAGAGTTTCTCCTATTACTATATAAAAATCGCTTTGAGTAAAAAGCCTTACCAGCCGCAATCCTCCTTGCCTCCTGAATGTCCTTCAGAGCACCTCGGGCTTCCTCCCGAGCATCATTTGCGGCTTGGAGAGCTTGGGCGAGTTCGGATTCTTTCCCTACTAGACTCTGTTCCAAGGTCTCGCTTTTCTTCACGGCCTCCTGGAGCTCTCGTTCAGCTTCAATGACCCTCGCCTCGTGCTTCTGGCGAAGAGCCTGCTCCGTGGCGGCCTTCTTGTCGGCTTCGGCCACAGCCTTCTTCAGTGCCTCAATTTCGGCATTTGCTCCTAGAGCACACAATACAAATATTTTCATCAGGCACAACTACTCATTTGTGATTAACTTATCAAAAGGTTTTGACATACCTTGCTTGTCCTCCAACTACTTCTTCACTCGGCCAAATTCTTCTTCGGCCCATTCCAGACTCTGCTTTAGTCCGAACACCTCCGCAGTATGAGAGGCGGTCATTGCTACAGGCGCCTGTTTTCAAACAAAGAGATATATGTCATCAAACGAGTCTCCTGCGAAGCGGAAATTTGATCCCCTGTCCGGTTCTCTCTCTTTCACCGGACAGTGCATCAGGGGCTACCGTTCATACTATGACAATCTTCAAAGGTTTCTAAAAACATACCTCAAAGCCTTTTATAAGGCTAAGACAGGATTCATTCAGTCCGCTCTCAGCGGACTGAATCTTTTCAATCACCGCACCCATGAGGGCGCGATGTTCATCGACGATGGACGCATTCTTTAGCGATGTCGATAGGCTGCCCTGCAGCTCTGCTTGGACAGAGGTTGCTGGCGGAGCAGGCTTGCCTTCCTCCGTTAAGGGGGGCTACCCGCCTGATCCTGGAGCTTCAAAGGTCTCCAGGACCGTGTCCGGCTGCGGGCTGAATCTAAAATCGCCCCCGCCGTCGACGTTCATGGGAACCGTTGCCCCCGTGTATCCGGCCCCAGAGGTGTGCCCTCCCTGGTCTGGGTCCTACTGAGACGACACCTCGGTGTCACTCCTAGGCTTCAGGGAAGGGGCCTTCGGAGGCGTCTCGCTCTCCAGAGCATCTGAGCTCAGCGAATCCTCCGAGGAGGACTGTTCGGCGCGAGACCTCGCCGGGCCGCACAAAGTATGGCGCAAGTTAAAATATTGCACCTTAGTAATCCAGGGCGCTTAGGCGTATTCGAATTTCGTGTACTCACGACTTTACCAGGGGCTGGGCCCTGGGATCCCACTCTGGGCTACTATTGGTAGCCGTGGAGGACGCCTCTGGAAGGGGATTTTTCTCCTCTTTGGTGATTCGGCCTCCAAGGATGAGGAGGCCGTCCTTTTCTTCCCTCCCCCCATGGAGGACTCGTCTTCTTCCTCCTCCTCTTCGTCCTCAGAGGAAGGATGGGCGCTGGAGTCTTCGGATTTGGTGTCCGAAGCACCGCGGCGACGGAGGCCGCTCCGGGTCTCCTTGGCCTTCTTGGAGGCCTCTTTCTTCGGCGCCTTGTAAGGCCCTGGGATCAGCATCTTCGTCAGAAGAGGTCCTGCCGGTTCCTCCGGCAGCGGGGCCGAACAGTGTATCTGCCCCACCTTCTTCGTCCATTCTTGAGATAATTGCGGAAAGCATGATAAAGCATCTCCCTCGGGATATGCCAGCTAAACATGGATAGACAAAACATAGAGATAACTTACCGGACTTGCAGAGCGGGACAGTTGATACCCGCGGTCCTCGGCGGAGCCCGGCCACGGTTTGCCGGACATGAAGAGCACCTTCTAGATATCCTTGTGCGAGGAACCGTAGAGCTCCCGCAGGGTCTGGTGCTCGGCCGGGTCATATTCCCACAAATTACGGGCCCGGTGCTGGCAAGGGAGAACCAGGCGAACTAACATCACCTGGACTACATTGACGAGTTTGACATCCTTGTCTACCACGCCCTTGACGCGTGTTTGGAGCATCGATAGCTCGTCGGATGAGGACCAGTTCAAGCCCTTCTTGGGCCAGGACATGAGCCGCAGGGGGGCTCCGGATCTGAATTTAGGAGCAGCGGCCCACTTTTTACCGCGCGGCTTGGTGATATAGAACCACTGCTGCTGCCACTCCTTGACGGAATCATTGAAGGTGCCCGTCGGCCATGTGACCTTGGGCATCTTGCTCACCATGGTGCTGCCGCACTTAGCGTGCTCGCCGTTCACCACCTAGGGCTTCAGCCATAAGCCGAAGTGGAGCGAAATACGGAGAAAGGCCTCACACGCGACGATAAACGTCGAGATGTTAAGGAAAGAATTAGGGGACAGATCATGAAAATCAATCCCGTAATAATATATGATGTCGCGAACAAATGGGTGAAGGGGAAACCCGAGCCCGTGGACAAAATGAGGAAGAAAGATGACCCTCTCGTGGGGTTCCGGATTGGGGACAACCTGTCCTGCTGTCGGAAGACGGTGGCCAATTTTCTTGGCCAGGTACCCGGCCTCTCGAAGCTTTTTGATATCCTTCTCTTGGACGGTAGAGGCCATCCATTTGCCTCCTACTCCGGATCCGAACATCTTCGGAGAACCTCTTTTCGGTGGAGGAGACGAGTGCTTGGGCGCTAGGGCTCGAGCGAAGGGGAATGGACGAGCGAAAGGGAGAGGCGTGGGTAAAGAAGAAGAGGCCTTATCTCTTTATAGAGGCAATAACAAATTTTGCGCCTCCCTACTTGCCTGGTGGAACCTGCTCATTCTCCACTTGCCGCGATTGGCGGTACGATTGGGCTACCAGTGCCCATATTGATGATAGCCCCGTGATAAGGGGAACACGATCTCTGCTTCGACAAGACGTGCCCGGGAAACCACCTCGCAATATGTGCGGTGGCTGGCTGTGGGAGGACGGTTCAATGATGACTCGACCATGGTGTGATGTCACGTTATTTAAAGATGTCAGCGGATTATATTCGTGGAATATCGTTCTCTCTACGATGGCATGTGAAAATCATCTTGCAGAGCAAGACACGATTTAAGTGTTCGAAACTTACTTTAGAGTATTCGGAGATGGAACCCGCCTTGCAATGCCGAAGACAATCTACGCGTCGGACTCATCGTCATTGAAGCCTGGTTCAGGGGCTGCTGAGGGAGTCCTAGATTAGGGGGTGTTCGTACAGCCGGACTATGTACTTTGGCCAGACTGTTGCACCGTGAAGATACAAGACTCAAGACTTTGTCCTATGTCCGGATGGGACTCTCCTTTGCGTGGAAGACAAGCTTGGCGATCCGGATGTTAGATCTCCTTCTTTGTACCCGACTCTGTATAACCCTAGCCCCTCCGGTGTCTATATAAACCGGAGGGTTTAGTCCATAGGACAGAATAATCATAATCATCATAGGCTAGCTCCTAGGGTTTAGCCTCTACGATCTCGTGGTAATCAACTCTTGTAATACTCATATCATCAAGATCAATCAAGCAGGAAGTAGGGTTTTACGTCCATCAAGAGGGCCGGAACCTGGGTAAAACATCGTGTCCCCTGCCTCCTGTTACCATTAGCCTTAGACGCACAGATCCGGACCCCCTACCCGAGATCCGCCGGTTTTGACACCGACACTCGCCTCGGCCTGGCTCGCGAGAAACTGCTGATTCCTGGGTTTCCAGTGAGCCAGGCCCAGAGGTGCTTTAAGCTTCGTGCTATGCAGGCCCAACAGTAAAACCAGGCAACCAATCAGCCCATTCACTTCCCGCATGGGCCTGGTTGGGCCTGCTGCAGGCAACCAAACACGCCCTCAGTGTCCAGGCCCCGGGGTGGCCGCCCTTTTCGCCCCCCTCTGGGAGTGGACATGACTGTTTACTAGGGACCTCCTATTTGTCGCTAGTTGCGGCAAAGTGCTGACGTTTCGCACAGGATGCCGCTAACTTGGGCCGGCCCATTTCCGTTGGCCCGATCGCGATATGAAAGACGCAAAAAAAATAGAGGGCGCTAGAGCTGCGGATCGATCCTGGGACCTCGTGATCAACGGCGCGCTGTGCTAACCGCTGCGACAGTCAACTTCTCATGTGAAAATCGAAGCGCCAGACTTAAAGGAACATACAGCAGTGGCAGGGATCGAACAATAACCTACTACAAGTGAGCAGCGCTAATAGCCGCCATAATTCCTGGGATTTCGTACATAAAATGGCAGTCCGCCTTATATGAACATAAGGTGCAAACATTTTCATATTTCATAGAGATAAAAAATTTAAATTTGAAACATTTTTGGGAATCTAAAAAAACCAAAATAAAGGAACAACATGAAAATGACATTTTTTTTTCCTGAAATCAAGAAGAATTTCTCGAAAATGAAAACATTTTCTAAAAACAGGAACAAAAAATTGAAAGCGCGAACATTTTTAAAATTACGAACAAAATTTTCAAGACGTGAACAGTTTTTTGAATTCCCTGAAACATTTTTGGAATTTGGGGTCAAATTTTGAAAAACATGACATTTTGATGATGTGAACAATTTTGGAAAGAGGGAACATTTTTGGAAATCCCATTTTTTTTGAATTGCTGAACAAAAGTTAATAAATATGATTATTTTTTGAATTCCTCAAATCTTTTTTAACTTGCGAACAAAAAGTTAAAAACAGAAGCATTTCTTGAATTTATGAACAAATTTTGAAATCCAGAACATTTTCTGAGAATGTTATATTTTTTAATTGGTGAACAAAAATTTAAAACAGAAACAATTCTTGAAAATTCAGAACAAAATTTTGAAATGGAAAACAATTTTGTAAATGCTATTTTTCACTATACATGAACAAAAAAAATGAAAATGAAGGCATTTTTCTATAGCTCCGAACATTTTTGTAAAACATGAACTTTTCGGTAAAACGCGAACAATTTTTGAAACATCGAACAATTTTGAAACTTGAACATTTTTTCAAACACACAAACATTGAGTAATTTTTTAATATATCTAAAAGGCAAATTTTGAGTATTTTTTTGAACGTACGTTTTTCACAAACACAAACAAAAAATTGAAACAAGTTTTGGATTTTCAATTTTTTTTGAAAGAACAGTTTTTTAAAGCATGAACATTTTTTTAATGTTGAGAACAAATATTGAAACGGAGAATAAATTTCGAAGCGCGAACACTTTTTTAAAGCACGAACATTTTTTGAATCTTGAGAACAAATTTTGGAATGGGGAACAATTTTGAAAAATCCTGAACAAATTTGGTGGCGTTAATTCTGTTTGAATACGTGAACAAAAAGTTGAAATCCGGTACTTTTTCTGAATTTCGAAAGTTTTGAACTTTTTTGTGTAACAAGAACAATTTTTAAATTTTGAAAATATTTTTTCGAAAACTGTACATTTTCTGGAAACACATTTTTTTTATATTTTAAAAAAGATAGGAACATATACGGAAATAAAAACCAAAGAAAGAAAATGTGTTGAAAAGAAAAATTAACTTGAATAGGAAAATAGAAAGAAAACAAAAAAAGTAACGAAAAGAAAAGAAAAAGAACCAGAAAAAGGAAGAAGAAAAAAACACAGACTAAAAAAAAGAAAAATAACCGGTTCAGGAACCTTCTAGATGGTTCCCAAAACCAGTAAGAATCGGCTGGGAACACTCTAGATTGTTTGCAAAACCAGAACTTGTACGAACGCTACAGCTGGGCTGACCCAAAATCGCTCGCCAGTCGCATCTCTCTATGCGATAAGTCGACAGTTTGAAGCAATATGCGTCCAATAGGTTTTTCCCGTTTACTAGACCCGACTATGAAGCGGCGCGCTGTCTGAGAGCATCGTTGGGACCGCATCCCGGTCTCAGGGCCTATTCAATGCCGGAGAGACTTGACCAGATGGGATGATATGTCTCTCTACGCATTTAAATCAATTGCGCGTCCATCCGCTTGCAGACATTAAACGCGCCTGGAGGCCGAGAAACCCACTCCGACACCTACACGCACACAAACCCCGCTTGCCATGGCCGATGCCCACTATTTATACATGGCCAGGCCCGACACGATCCGCACCGCGCCATCTCCGCTCTGGTTCATCCTACATGCACCCCATCCACCATGACTGTGAGCTCCAAAGCACTGTGAGAGAGCATCTCCACGAAACAGAAGCAGGAACTTGCCAGCTTTGTGACCATTTCGCAGGCTCGTCGTGCGAGCCGGACAGAGGCGGGCTTGCCTTGCCAGTGAGCTTGTCGGAGGTTAGCGACGATGGCAAGCCGATGGATGAGGCGTCCAACGACGCCCCGTCGCCAGCGCCCACGCATGTCCCTACTGATTTTCAGCTTGGAGGACATGAGGGCGCAATCCAACGCCGTATTGGTGGAAGAGCAGCGGGCGCCTCTGGTATCGACATTCTGGCAAGCACCTGAGGACCAACGGTACAACCTCCGGCTCCTCGACGAGCATCGGATCATGGAGGGATAATTGTTCCTATTTTTTGTTGGGAAATTTTAAAAATGTTTGAGAAATTTAAAATGTCCAAGAATTCTAAATTTTCATGTATTTCAAAAAATAAGAATAATTTTTTAATTATATATATTTTTTGGTGAAATTTTAAATGTTCCTTAATTTCAAGAAATGTTCATGAACAAACATTTCCAGATTAATAAATATTCAAGGATTAAAATGGAAAAATAAAGGAAATAAAAAATAAGAAAACCCGGTCGAATCGAGCGGGCTGGCCCATTACGCCCAGTTGCCGATCTATGCGGGGAATAGCATGGGCGCCACTATCTGAGGGAGCTCCTGTTCGGCGCCTTAAGCGACCGAACAGGTAGCTGGCGCCCGCGCGCCCTGCCACATGGGCCAGGAGACCAGCAGAAAAGAAAGCGCAAACCGCGAGAAAAAATGTTTCCGTTTAAATCGGGAGAACTGTGAATCGAACTCTGAACGCGACTGCAAAAGCCCATCAGCGTTAACCACTAGGATATTCTCAGTTTGTTTATTTCTCATGGAAACAAATATTATTTAACCATTCCTTACGTACAAAAAATAAACATATACTGGTATTATATACTCACTATAATTATATTTGAATAAAGAAAACATAAATTTCAAAAAGCATTTACAAAAAACCAGAATTGAAAGATATAAACAATTTCAAAAGGTTTGTACCAAATTGAAAAAAATGAAAATTTTCATGAATTTAAAAAGAGTTCACCAATTTTTATTAGAAAAACAAAATTTCATGGCACTTGATGAAATAAAAAAGTTCATCGATTATGAAAAAAGTTTGCCAATTTTGAAAAAAAGTTCATCGATTTTGAAAAAAGTTCACTGATTTTGGAAAAAATGTTCATTGGTTTTGAAAAAAGTTCATCAATAATTAAGGAAAGCACATCAATTTTGAAAAAAGTTCACCGATTTTGGAAAAAAAATCTTCAATCTGAAATTAGTTCATTGATTTTGAAAAAATGTTCATCGACATTGAAAAACATTAATTAAATTTGGAAAAACGTTCATTGATTTCGAGTAAAGTTCAGCGATTTTGAAAAATTGTTCATCGATTTCAGAAAAACGTTCATCGATCTTGAAGAAATGTTCATTGATTTTGAAAAAATCACAAATTTGAATAAAAAGTTCATGCATTTTGTAAAAAGAAAAATATTGAGAAAAAAAAGCTGAACAAAACAGTTCCCAGGAAAAAGAATAAAGGAAAAAGAAAAAGAATAAACTTCCATGAACTGTGGAGGATAAATTAGAAAAATGATGCAAGTTTAAACAATCAATTGAGGTAGCTTAGTGGTTGCTACATGTTGTTCTGAATAAGAAGGGAGAGCAACTAATTAACGAGCGCTCCTTCGGGTGCCTCGCAACGATCAGTGCCACTTGGCGCGTTCTCAGCCATTCGCCACGTGTCGCGCTCTGGGCGCTTCCTCCGGATTTTTATTTTAATTTTTCCGCATGCATTTTCGTCTTTTTAAACAGTTTTTCGGTTTTTTTTTGACATTTTGGTTTTCCACCGGTTTTCCCTACCTTTTCCACTAAAAAAATTCAAAATAAAAATTTTGCGCAAAAAAACGCATTTTGTTTTCGCGAGAGTCACGGTTTTGTTTCGCGGGAGGCACGGTTGTACTTTCGCGAGAGGCATGGCCGCGCCTCTTGGAAACGAAAAAAATGTGTATTCTGTTTTTTTCCCTTTCGCGAGAGCCACGGTTTTGCTTCCGCGAGAGGCACGGTTGTGATTTCGTCAAAGGCACGGGCGTTCCTCTTTCGGAAAGGGAAAAAAACAAGCTCCCGGTTCGGTTTTTTCGTCTATTTTTTCGTGAAAAAATGTTCGTCAAAACCTATCAACATGGGATCTAGTTTGAAGATCTCGATGCGAGGAATCCAACGGTGAAAGCGGTTCGAGATTTGGACGCACGGCTTAAGAGATAAAACGTTTTGAATAAACGGATATACGAAAAAAAAAAGGGTAAACCAGGTTGCGACAAGTGGCACACATGCAGCGGCTACTTGTCGCACCCTGGGGAAGTTGGAGTGATCTCCGCAAAGAGTACTTCTTAACTAGTGATTTCGGTAAAAAGGTCGCTAGTTCGAATCCTTGGGATCGCACCTTTTTTGGAATTTTAACAGGAAAGGAGGAAATAGTTAAATGGGCCGGCCCAGTCGCAGGAGGTAGTGTTTCCTGTAGGCACTCATTAGCAAAAATAGCCTGTAACGGGCGCCTGCAGCGGCAAATAGGGAATGCCCGACTATCTCTCGCGTTACGTGGGACGAGTTACCGGCTCACTGCGCGAGCGTACGGGCTGGCCTAGTGTGCGGGATCCCAGTGCCTCTTTTTTTGTTTCTGTTTTTTAACGTTCTTCATTTTTGTTTTTTATTTCTTTTTTTACATTCATTTACACTTCCAAATATATATATTATATCATGTTTTTAAAAGTGTTAATCATGCATTTGAAAAATATTAAATGTGTATAAGAAAATGTTGACCAAATATTGAATTTTTTAATCTTGTATTTGAAAAATGCTAATCAAGCATTTGAAAAATGTTAGCCGCCGCCACCACCAGGCGACTAGGGAGGCGATCTCTTTCCTCCGATCTTCACCGGCCGGGGCACTGGCCCCCTCTCCCTTTGGCTGCTCCGGCAGCAGGAGGGAGAGGGGACTGTTGGAAATATGCCCTAGAGGCAATAATAAAATGATTATTATATTTCCTTGTTCATGATAATTGTCTATTATTCATGCTATAATTGTTTTATCCGGAAATCGTAATACATGTGTGAATATATATACCACAACACGTCCCTAGTGAGCCTCTAGTTGACTAGCTCGTTGATCAAGAGATAGTCATGGTTTCCTGACTATTGACATTGGATGTCATTGATAACGGGATCACATCATTATGGACAAGACCCAATCCTAAGCATAGCACAAAGATCGTATGGTTCGTTTAGCTAGAGCTTTTTTAAATGTCAAGTATCATTTCCTTAGACCATGAGATTGTACAACTCCCGGATACCGTAGGAGTGCTTTGGGTGTGCCAAACGTCACAACGTAACTGGGTGACTATAAAGGTGCACTACGGGTATCTCTGAAAGTGTCTGTTGGGTTGGCACGAATCGAGACTGGGATTTGTCACTCCGTATGACGGAGAGGTATCTCTGGGCCCACTCGGTAATGCATCATCATAATGAGCTCAATGTGACCAAGTGTCTGGTCACGGGATCATGCATTATGGTACGAGTAAAGTGACTTGCCGGTAACGAGATTAAACGAGGTATTGGGATACCGACAATCGAATCTCGGGCTAGTAACGTACCGATTGACAAAGGGAATTGTATACAGGATTGATTGAATCCTCGACATCGTGGTTCATCCGATGAGATCATCGAGGAGCATGTGGGAGCCAACATGGGTATCCAGATCCCACTGTTGGTTATTGACCAGAGAGGCATCTCGGTCATGTCTGCATGACTCCCGAACCCGTAGGGTCTACACACTTAAGGTTCAGTGACGCTAGGGTTGTAGAGATATAAGTATGCAGTAACCCGAAAGTTGTTCGGAGTCCCGGATGAGATCCCGGACGTCACGAGGAGTTCCGGAATGGTCCGGAGGTGAAGATTTATATGCGGGAAGTTCAGTTTCGGCCATCGGGAAAGTTTCGGGGGTCACCGGTATTGTATCGGGACCACCGGAAGGGTCCCGGGGGTCCACCGGGTGGGGCCACCTATCCCGGAGGGCCCCATGGGCTGAAGTGGGAGGGGAACCAGCCCCTGGTGGGCTGGTGCGCCCCCCCTTGGCCCCCCTGCGCCTAGGGTTGGAAACCCTAGGGGTGGGGGGCGCCTCCACTTGCCTTGGGGGGCAAGCCACCCCCTTGGCCGCCCCCCCCCCCTTGGAGATTGCATCTCCTAGGGCCGGCGCCCCCCTAGGGGCCCTATATATAGTTGGGGGGAGGAAGGGCAGCCTCACCCTAGTCCCTGGCGCCTCCCTCTCCCCACGCACCACCTCTCCCTCTCGCAGAAGCTTGGCGAAGCCCTGCCGTGATCACTGATGCGTCCACCACCACGCCGCCGTGCTGCTGGATCTTCACCAACCTCTCCTTCCCCCTTGCTGGATCAAGAAGGAGGAGACGTCTTCCCAACCGTACGTGTGTTGAACGCGGAGGTGCCGTCCGTTCGGCGCTAGGATCTCCGGTGATTTGGATCACGACGAGTATGACTCCCTCAACCCCGTTCTCTTGAACGCTTCCACGCGCGATCTACAAGGGTATGTAGATACAATCCTCTCTCTCGTTGCTAGATGACTCCATAGATTGATCTTGGTGAAGCGTAGAAAATTTTTATTTTCTGCAACGTTCCCCAACAGTGGCATCATGAGCTAGGTCTATGCGTAGTTACTATGCACGAGTAGAACACAAACTTGTTGTGGGCGTAGATGTTGTCAATTTTCTTACCACTACTAGTCTTATCTTGCTTCGGCAGCATCGTGGGATGAAGCGGCCCGGACCGACCTTACACGTACGCTTACGTGAGACAGGTTCCACCGACTAACATGCACTAGTTGCATAAGGTGGCTAGCGGGTGTCTGTCTCTCCCACTTTAGTTGGAGCAAATTTGATGAAAAGGGTCCTTATGAAGGGTAAATAGAAATTGGCATATCACGTTGTGGTTTTACGTAGGTAAGAAACGTTCTTGCTAGAAAACCTATAGAAGCCACGTAAAAACTTGCGACAACAATTAGAGGACGTCTAACTTGTTTTCGCAGCATATGCCTTGTGATGTGATATGGCCAAAAGGATGTGATGAATGATATATGTGATGTATGAGATTAATCATGTTCTTGTAATAGGAATCACGACTTGCATGTCGATGAGTATGACAACCGGCAGGAGCCATAGGAGTTGTCTTTATTTTTTGTATGACCTGTGTGTCATTGAATAACGCCATGTAAATTACTTTACTTTATTGCTAAACGCGTTAGCCATAGAAGTAGAAGTAGTCGTTGGCGTGACAACTTCATGAAGACACGATGATGGAGATCATGGTGTCATGCCGGTGACGAAGATGATCATGGCGCCCCGAATATGGAGATCAAAGGAGCAATATGATATTGGCATATCATGTCACTATTTGATTGCATGTGATGTTTATCATGTTTTACATCTTATTTGCTTAGAACGACGGTAGCTTAAATAAGATGATCCCTCGAAATAATTTCAAGAAAAGTGTTCCCCCTAACTGTGCACCGTTGTGAAGGTTCGTTGTTTCGAAGAACCACGTGATGATCGGGTGTGATAGATCCTAAGGTTCGAATACAACGGGTGTAAGCCAGATTTACATACGCAATACACTTAGGTTGACTTGACGAGCCTAGCATGTACAGACATGGCCTCGGAACACGGAAGACCGAAAGGTCGAGCATGAGTCTTATAGAAGATACGATCAACATGAAGATGTTCACCGATGATAACTAGTTCGTCTCACGTGATGATTGGACACAGCCTAGTTGACTCGGATCATGTTTCACTTAGATGACTAGAGGGATGTCTGTCTGAGTGGGAGTTTATTGAATAATTTGATTAGTGAACTTAATTATCATGAACTTAGTCTAAAAACCTTTGCAAAATGTCTTGTAGATCAAATGGCCAACGCTCATGTCCACCTTAACTTCAACGCGTTCTTAGAGAAAACCAAGCTGAAAGATGATGGCAGCAACTATAAGGACTGGGTCCGGAACCTGAGGATCATCCTCATAGATGCCAAGAAATATTATGTCCTAGAAGCACCGCTAGGTGAAGCACCCATCCCAGAGAACCAAGACATCATGAACATTTGGCAGTCTCGTGCTGATGATTACTCCCTCGTTCAGTGCGGCATGCTTTACAGCTTAGAACCGGGGCTCCAAAAGCGTTTTGAGCAACACGGAGCATATGAGATGTTCGAAGAGCTGAAAATGGTTTTCCAAGCTCATGCCCGGGTCGAGAGATATGAAGTCTCCGACAAGTTCTTCAGTTGTAAGATGGAGGAAAATAGTTCTATCAGTGAGCACATACTCAAAATGTCTGGGTTGCACAACCGCTTGACTCAGCTGGGAGTTAATCTCCCGGATGACGCGATTATTGACAGAATCCTTCAGTCGCTCCCACCGAGCTACAAGAGCTTTGTGATGAACTTCAATATGCAGGGGATGGAAAAGACCATTCCTGAGGTATATTCAATGCTGAAATCAGCAGAGGTAGAGATCAAAAAGGAACATCAAGTGTTGATGGTGAATAAAACCACTAAGTTCAAGAAAGGCAAGGGTAAGAAGAATTTCAAGAAGGACGGCAAGGGAGTTGTCGCGCCCGGTAAGCCAGTTGCCGGGAAGAAGTCAAACAATGGACCCAAGCCTGAGAATGAGTGCTTTTATTGCAAGGGAAGTGGTCACTGGAAGCGGAACTGCCCCAAGTACTTAGCGGACAAGAAGGCCGGCAAAACCAAAGGTATATGTGATATACATGTAATTGATGTGTACCTTACCAGTGCTCGTAGTAGCTCCTGGGTATTTGATACCGGTGCCGTTGCTCATATTTGTAACTCAAAGCAGGAGCTGTGGAATAAGCGGAGACTGGCGAAGGACGAGGTGACGATGCGCGTCGGGAATGGTTCCAAGGTAGATGTGATCGTCGTCGGCACGCTACCTCTACATTTACCTACGGGATTAGTTTTAAACCTCAATAATTGTTATTTAGTGCCAGCTTTGAGCATGAACATTGTATCAGGATCTCGTTTAATTCGAGATGGCTACTCATTTAAATCCGAGAATAATGGTTGTTCTATTTATATGAGAGATATGTTTTATGGTCATGCCCCGCTGGTGAATGGTTTATTCTTAATGAATCTCGAGCGTAATGTTACACATATTCATAGTGTGAATACCAAAAGATGTAAAGTTGATAATGATAGTCCCACATACTTGTGGCATTGCCGCCTTGGTCACATTGGTGTCAAGCGCATGAAGAAGCTCCATGCTGATGGACTTTTAGAGTCTCTCGATTATGAATCATTTGACACATGTGAACCATGCCTCATGGGCAAAATGACCAAGACTCCGATCTGCGGAACAATGGAGCGAGCAACCAACTTATTGGAAATCATACATACTGATGTGTGCGGTCCAATGAGCGTCGAGGCTCGCGGAGGCTATCATTATGTTCTCACCCTCACTGATGACTTGAGTAGATATGGGTATATCTACTTGATGAAACACAAGTCTGAGACCTTTGAAAAGTTCAAGGAATTTCAGAATGAGGTAGAGAATCAACGTGACCGAAAGATAAAGTTCTTACGATCAGATCGTGGGGGAGAATATTTAAGTCACGAATTTGGTACGCACTTAAGGAAATGTGGAATCGTTTCACAACTCACGCCGCCTAGAACACCTCAGCAAAATGGTGTGTCCGAACATCGTAATCGCACTCTATTGATATGGTGCGATCTATGATGTCACTTACCGATTTACCGCTATCATTTTGGGGATACGCTCTAGAGACAGCTACATCCACTTTAAATAGGGCACCGCCTAAATCCGTTGAGACGACACCATATGAATTATGGTCTGGGAAGAAACCTAAGTTGTCGTTTCTAAAAGTTTGGGGATGTGATGCTTATGTTAAGAAACTTCAACCTGAAAAGCTCGAACCCAAGTCGGAAAAATGTGTCTTCATAGGATACCCTAAGGAAACCATTGGGTATACCTTCTACTTAAGATCCGAGGGCAAGATCTTTGTTGCCAAGAACGGGTCCTTTCTAGAGAAAGAGTTTCTCTCGAAAGAGGTAAGTGGGAGGAAAGTGGAACTTGATGAAGTACTACCTCTTGAACCAGTAAGTAGCGCAGCTCAGGAAGATGTTCCTGTGGTGCCTGCACCAACTAGAGAGGAAACTAATGATGATGATCAAGGTACTTCGGATCAAGTTACTACTGAACTTCGTAGGTCCACGAGGACACGTTCCACACCAGAGTGGTATGGCAACCCTATCCTGGAAATCATGTTGTTAGACAACGGTGAACCTTCGAACTATGAAGAAGCAATGGCGGGCCCAGATTCCAACAAATGGCTTGAAGCCATGCAATCCGAGATAGGGTCCATGTATGAAAACAAATTATGGACTTTGACAGACTTGCCCGATGATCGGCGAGCGATAGAAAACAAATGGATCTTTAAGAAGAAGATGGACGCGGATGGTAATGTTACCATCTATAAAGCTCGACTTGTCGCTAAGGGTTATCGACAAGTTCAAGGGATTGACTACGATGAGACATTCTCTCCCGTAGCGAAGCTGAAGTCCGTCCGAATCATGTTAGCAATTGTCGCATACTATGATTATGAGATATGGCAAATGGACGTCAAAACAGCATTCCTTAACGGCCATCTTCAGGAAGAACTGTATATGATGCAGCCGGAAGGTTTTGTCGATCCTAAGAATGCTAACAAGGTATGCAAGCTCCAGCGCTCCATCTATGGGCTGGTGCAAGCATCTCGGAGTTGGAACATTCGCTTTAGTGAAATGATCAAAGCGTTTGGGTTTATGCAGACTTATGGAAAAGCGTGTGTTTACAAAAAAGTGAGTGGGAGCTCTGTAGCATTTCTCATATTATATGTGGATGACATACTTTTGATGGGAAATGATATAGAACTTTTGGACAGCATTAAGGCCTACTTGAATAAGTGTTTTTCAATGAAGGACCTTGGAGAAGCTGCTTACATATTAGGCATCAAGATCTATAGAGATAGATCAAGACGCCCCATAGGTCTTTCACAAAGCACATACCTTGATAAGATATTGAAGAAGTTCAATATGGATCAGTCCAAGAAGGGGTTCTTGCCTGTATTGCAAGGTGTGAAATTGAGCTCGGCTCAATGTCCGACCACGGCAGAAGATAGAGAAAAGATGAGTGTCGTCCCCTATGCCTCGGCCATAGGGTCTATCATGTATGCCATGACATGTACCAGACCTGATATAAACCTTGCCGTAAGTTTGGTAGGAAGGTACCAAAGTAATCCCAGCATGGAACACTGGACAGCGGTCAAGAATATCTTGAAGTACCTGAAAAGGACTAAGGATATGTTTCTCGTATATGGAGGTGACGAAGAGCTCGTCGTAAAGGGTTACGCCGATGCTAGCTTCGACACAGATCTGGATGACTCTAAGTCACAAACCAGATATGTGTATATTTTGAATGGTGGGGCAGTAAGCTGGTGCAGTTGCAAGCAAAGCGTCATGGCGGGATCTACATGTGAAGCGGAGTACATGGAAGCCTCGGAGGCAGCGCATGAAGCAATCTGGGTGAAGGAGTTCATCACCGACCTAGGAGTCATACCCGATGCGTCGGGGCCGATCACACTCTTCTGTGACAACACTGGAGCTATTGCACTTGCCAAGGAGCCCAGGTTTCACAAGAAGACTAGGCACATCAAGCGTCGCTTCAACTCCATTCGTGAAAATGTTCAAGATGGAGACATAGATATTTGTAAAGTACATACGGACCTGAATGTAGCAGATCCGTTGACTAAACCTCTCCCTAGAGCAAAACATGATCAACACCAGAACGCAATGGGTGTTCGATTCATCACAATGTAACTAAATTATTGACTCTAGTGCAAGTGGGAGACTGTTGGAAATATGCCCTAGAGGCAATAATAAAATGATTATTATTATATTTCCTTGTTCATGATAATTGTCTATTATTCATGCTATAATTGTGTTATCCGAAAATCGTAATACATGTGTGAATATATAGACCACAACACGTCCCTAGTGAGCCTCTAGTTGACTAGCTCGTTGATCAACAGATAATCATGGTTTCCTGACTATGGACATTGGATGTCATTGATAACGGGATCACATCATTAGGAGAATGATGTGATGGACAAGACCCAATCCTAAGCATAGCACAAAGATCGTGTGGTTCGTTTAGCTAGAGCTTTTTCAAATGTCAAGTATCATTTCATTAGACCATGAGATTGTGCAACTCCCGGATACCGTAGGAGTGCTTTGGGTTGCTACGTCTTGAGCTTGCGTTGGTTTCCCGCGAAGAGGAGAGGATGATGCAGCACAGTAGCACAAGTATTTCCCTCAGTTTTTGAGAACCAAGGTATCAATCCAGTAGGAGGTCACGCGCAAGTCCCTCATACCTGCACAAAACAATAGCTACTCACAACCAACGCGATTAGTGGTTGTCAATCCCTTCACGGTCACTTACGAGAGTGAGATCTGATAGAGATAATATTTTTGGTATTATTGGTATAAAGATGCAAAGTAAAAAGTAAAAGCAAAGCAAGTAAATAAAGTGATAGTAATTGATATGATGAGAATAGACCCGGGGGCCATAGGTTTCACTAGTGGCTTCTCTCAAAAGCATAAGTATTCTACAGCGGGTGAACAAATTACTGTTGAGCAATTGATAGAATTGAGCATAGTTATGAGGTTATCTAGGTATGATCATGTATATAGGCATCACGTCCGAGACAAGTAGACCGAAACGATACTGCATCTACTACTATTACTCCACTCATCGACCGCTATCCAGCATGCATCTAGAGTATTAAGTTAAAAACAGAGTAACGCCTTAAGCAAGATGACATGATGTAGAGGAATAAATTCATGCAATATGATAAATACCCCATCTTGTTATCCTCGATGGCAACAATACAATATGTGCCTTGCAACTCTTTCTGTCACTGAGTAAGGACACCGCATGATTGAACCCAAAGCCATGCACTTCTCCCATTGCAAGAACTACCAATCTAGTTGGCCAAACCAAACGGATAATTCGAAGAGACTTGTAAAGATAACTCAATCATACATAAAAGAATTCAGAAAATACTCAAATATTATTCATAAATAAGTTGGATCATAAACCCACAATTCATCGGTCTCAACAAACACACCGCAAAAAGAAGATTACATCGAATAGATCTCCACGAGAGAGGGGGAGAACATTGTATTGATATCCAAAAAGAGAGAAGAAGCCATCTAGCTACTAGCTATGGACCCGAAGGTCTGAAGTAAACTACTCACACTTCATCGGAGAGGCTATGGTGTTGATGTAGAAGCCCTCGTGGTGGATGCCCCCTCCGGTGGAGCTCCGGAACAGGCCCCAAGATGGGATCTCGTGGATACAGAAGGTTGCGGCGGTGGAATTAGGTTTTTGGCTCTGTATCTGGTCTATTGGGGGTACGTAGGTATATATAGGAGGAAGGAGTATGTCGGTGGAGCGTCAGGGGGCCCACGAGGTAGGGGGGCGCGCCCGGGGGGGGGGGGGCGCCCTCCACCCTCGTGCCCGCCTCTGGTGCTTCTTGGAGTTGGGTCCAAGTCTCCTGGATCACGTTCGGTGAGAAGATCACGTTCCCGAAGGTTTCATTCCGTTTGGACTCCGTTTGATATTCTGTTTCTTCGAAATACTGAAATAGGCAAAAAAACAGCAATTCTGGGCTGGGCCTCCGGTTAATAGGTTAGTCCCAAAAATAATATAAAAGTGGAAAATAAAGTCCATTATAGTCCAAAACAATAGATAAAGTAGCATGGAGCAATCAAAAATTATAGATACGTTGGAGACGTATCAGGCATCCCCAAGCTTAATTCCTACTCGTCCTCGAGTAGGTAAATGATAAAAAGAGAATTTTTGATGCGGAGTGGTACTTTGGCATAATTTCAATGTAAATCTTCTTAATCATGGTATGAATATTCAGATCCGAAAGATTCAAGACAAAAGTTCATATTGACATAAAAATAATAATACTTCAAGCATACTAATCAAAGTAATTATGTCTTCTCAAAATAATATGGCCAAAGAAAGTTATCCCTACAAAATCATATAGTGTGGCTATGCTCCATCTTCCCCACACAAAGTATTTAAATCATGCACAACCCCGATGACAAGCCAAGCAATTGTTTCATACTTTAACATTTTCAAAACTTTTTCAATCTTCACGCAATACATGAGCGTGAGCCATGGATATAGCACTATATGTGGAATAGAATGGTGGTTGTGGAGAAGACAAAAAGAGGGAAGATAGTCTCACATCAACTAGGCGTATCAATGGGCTATGGAGATGCCCATCAATAGATATCAATGTGAGTGAGTAGGGATTGTCATGCAACGGATGCACTAGAGCTATAAGTATATGAAAGCTCAAGAAAAGAAACTAGTGGGTGTGCATCCAACTCGCTTGCTCACTAAGACCTAGGGCATTTTGAGGAAGCCCATCATTGGAATATACAAGCCAAGTCCTATAATGAAAAATTCCCACTAGTATATGAAAGTGACAAAATAAGAGACTCTCTATCATGAAGATCATGGTGCTACTTTGAAGCACAAGTGTGGTAAAAGGATAGTAGCATTGTCCCTTCTCTCTTTTTTTCTTATTTTTTTATTTTTTATTTATTTATTTGGGCCTTTTCTCTTTTTTTTGGCCTCTTTTTTTCGTCCGGAGTCTCATCCGGCTTGTGGGGGAATCATAGTCTCCATCATCCTTTCCTCACTTGGGACAATGCTCTAATAATGATGATCATCACACTTTTTATTTTTCTTACAACTCAACAATTACAACTCGATACTTAGAACAAAGTATGACTCTATATGAATGCCTCCGGCGGTGTACCGGGATATGCAATGAAACATGAGTGACATGTATGAAAGAATTATGAATGGTGGCTTTGCCACAAATACGATGTCAACTACATGATCATGCTAAGCAATATGACAATGATGGAGCGTGTCATAATAAACTGAACGGTGGAAAGTTGCATGGCAATATATCTCGGAATGGCTATGGAAATGCCATAATAGGTAGGTATGGTGGCTATTTTGAGGAAGGTTTATGGTGGGTGTATGATACCGGCGAAAGGTGTGCGGTATTAGAGAGGCTAGCAACGGTGGAAGGATGGGAAAAAGTGCGTATAATCCATGGACTCAACATTAGTCATGAAGAACTCATATACTTATTGCAAAAATCTAGAAGTTATCAAAGCAAAGTATTACGCACATGCTCCTAGGGGGATAGATTGGTAGGAAAAGACCATCGCTCGTCCCCGACCGCCACTCATAAGGAAGACAATCAATAAATAAATCATGCTCCGAGTTCATCACATAACGGTTCACCATACGTGCATGCTACGGGAATCACGAACTTCAACACAAGTATTCTTTAAATTCACAACTACTCAACTAGCATGACTCTAATATCACCATCTTCATATCTCAAAACAATTATCAAGCATCAAACTTATCTTAGTATTCAACGCACTCAAAAGAAAGTTTCACATATCTTGAATACCAAGTATATTAACATTAAGCAAATTACCATGCTATTACGACTCTCAAAATAATCTAAGTGAAGCATGAGAGATCAAGTTTCTTTAAAACAAATCCACCACCGTGCTCTAAAAGATCTAAGTGAAGCACTAGAGCAAAAATTATCACGCTCAAAAAGATATAAGTGAAGCACTATGAGCAAAACTATCAAGCTCAAAGGATATAAGTGAAGCACATAGAGTATTCTAACAAATTTCAATTCATGTATGGCTCTCTCAAAAGGTGTGTACAGCAAGGATGATTGTGGTAGACTAACAAGCAAAGACTCAAGTAATACAAGACGCTCCAAGCAAAACACATATCATGTTGGTGAATAAAAAAATAGCTCCAAGTAAATTACCGATGGAAGTGGACGAAAGAGGGGATGCCTTCTGGGGCATCCCCAAGCTTTGACTTTTTGGTGTACTTGGATTATCTTGGGGGTTCCATGGGCATCCCCAAGCTTAGGCTCTTGCCACTCCTTGTTCCATAATCCATCAAAAGAATTCACCCAAAACTTGAAAACTTCACAACACAAAACTCAATAGAAATCTCGTGAGCTCCGTTAGAGAAAGAAAACAAAAGACTACTTCAAGGTACTGTAATGAACTCATTTATTTATTTATATTGGTGTTAAACCTAATGTATTCCAACTTCTCTATGGATCATAAACTATTTTACTACCCATAGATTCATCAAAATAAGCAAACAACACACGAAAAACAAAATCTGTCAAAAACAGAACAGTCTGTAGTAATCTGTAACTAACGCAAACTTCTAGAACTCTAAAAATTCTACCAAAATAGTAAGTCCTGTAAAATTTGTTTATTGATCAGCAGCAAAAATAATCAACGCAAAAGCACGTTCCTGTAATTTTTCATAGCCAAATTTGTGCGCGCAAAGTTTCTGTTTTTCAGCAGAATCAAATCAACTACCATCGTAGGTTATCCTATAGGTCCTACTTGGCACAAACACTAATTAAAACATAAAACCATATCCAAACATAAGGTAGATGGATTATTTATTCCTAAACAGAAGAAAAAACAAAAAACACAAAATAAAATTGGGTTGCCTCCCAACAAGCGCTATCGTTTAACGCCCTTAGCTAGGCATAAAAGCAAGGATAGATCTAGGTATTGCCATCTTTGGTAGGCAATCCATAAGTGGCTCTCATGATAGATTCATATGGTAATTTTATTTTCTTTCTAGGAAAGTGTTCCATGCCCTTCTTTAAGGGAAATTGGAATCTAATATTCCCTTCCTTCATATCAATAATTGCGCCAATCGTTCTAAGGAAAGGTCTACCAAGAATAATAGGACATGAAGGATTGCAATCTATATCAAGAATGATAAAATTTACGGGAACATAATTCCTATTTGCAACAATAAGAACATCATTTATTCTTCCCATAGGCTTTTTAATAGTGGAATCCGCAAGATGCAAGTTTAGAGAGCAAACATCAAAATCACGGAAATCTAGCAAATCACATAAAGTTTTGGGAATAGTAGAGACACTAGCACCCAAATCACATAAAGCATGAAACTCATAATCTTTAATTTTAATTTTAATGGTAGGTTCCCACTCATCATGTAGTTTCCTAGGGATAGAAACTTTCAACTCAAGCTTTTCTTCATAAGATTGCATCAAGGCATCAACAATGTGTTCGGTAAAAGCCTTATTTTGACTATAAGCATGAGGAGAATTTAGCACGGATTGCAACAAGGAAATACAATCAATTAAAGAGCAATTTTCATAATTAAATTCCTTGAAATCCAAAATAGTGGGTCTAGCAATATCTCGATTTTTATTTCTTTCAATCCCACTTTTATCAATTTCATCATCAAGATCTAAAAACTCAGAATTATTAGAACGCCTTCTAGGTAAAGGAAGATCATATTCAGTTTCATCAAGATTCATATTGCAAAACAAAGATTTAATAGGGGACACATCAATAACTTTCAGATCTTCATCTTGATTTTCATAGGAATTAGCAGAACACGCTTTAATAAAGGCATCTTTGGAAGCACGCATCCTAGCGGTTCTTTCTTTGCACTCATCAATGGAAATTCTCATGGCTTTGAGAGACGCATTGATATCATGCTTAGGAGGAATAGATCTAAGCTTTAAAGAATCAATCTCGAGAGAAATTCTATCAACGTTCCTAGCCAAATCATCAACTTTAAGCAATTTCTCTTCAAGCAAAGCATTAAAATTCTTTTGTGAATTCATAAACTCTTTAATACTACTCTCAAATTCAGAGGGCATCTTATTAAAATTTCCATAAGAGTTGTTGTAGGAATTTCCATAATTATTAGAAGGATTACTAGGATAAGGCCTAGTATTAAAATTCCCTCTATACTTGTTGTTACCAAAACTATTCCTACCAATAAAATTCACATCCATAGATTCATTATTATTCTCAAGCAAAGTAGATAAAGGCATATTATTGGGATCAGAAGAAACACTCTTAGCAAATAAATTCCTAAGTTCATCCATCTTTTCACTCAAAACATTGATTTCTTCTATAGCATGCACCTTTTTATTAGTAGATCTTTCAGTAGAATAATTGACCATAATATTATCTAGGAGTTTAGTAGCATCTCCTAAAGTGATTTCCATAAAAGTGCCTCCTGCGGCCGAATCTAAAAGATTTCTAGAAGCAAAATTCAATCCAGCATAAATTTTTTGTATAATCATCCACAAGTTCAAACCATGAGTAGGGCAATTACGTAGCATTAATTTCATTCTCTCCCAAGCTTGTGCAACATGTTCATGATCAAGTTGCTTGAAATTCATAATATCGTTTCTAAGAGAGATAATCTTAGCGGGAGGAAAATACTTAGAGATAAAAGCATCTTTGCACTTGTTCCAAGAATCAATACTATTTTTAGGCAAAGATGAAAACCACGCTTTAGCACGATCTCTAAGTGAAAAAGGAAATAGCTTCAATTTAACGACATCATTATCGACATCTTTTTTCTTTTGCATATCACATAAATCAACGAAGCTATTCAGATGAGTAGCGGCATCTTCACTAGGAAGGCCGACGAATTGATCTTTCATAGCAAGATTCAACAAAGCAGTATTGATTTCACAAGATTCAGTATTGGCAAGAGGAGCAACCGGAGTGCTAAGGAAATCATTATTATTGGTATTGGTGAAATCACACAATTTGGTGGCATCTTGAGCCATCGCGCCAAACAAGCAAACTAACACACGAGCAAACAAAAAGGCAAAGGGGAAAAGGCAAAGGAAAAAGAGGAGGAGATTGGGAAAGAGAGGGCGAATAAAACGACAAGGGTGAAGTGGGGGAGAGGAAAACGAGAGGCAAATGGCAACTAATGTAATGCGAGAGATAGGGATTGTGATGGGTACTTGGTATGTTGACTTTTGCGTAAGCCTCCCCGGCAACGGCGCCAGAAATCCTTCTTGCTACGTCTTGAGCTTGCGTTGGTTTTCCCCGAAGAGGAGAGGATGATGCAGCATAGTAGCGTAAGTATTTCCCTCAGTTTTTGAGAACCAAGGTATCAATCCAGTAGGAGGTCACGCGCAAGTCCCTCGTACCTGCACAAAACGATAGTTACTCGCAACCAATGCGATTAGGGGTTGTCAATCCCTTCACGGTCACTTACAAGAGTGAGATCTGATAGAGATAATATTTTTGGTATTTTTGGTATAAAGATGCAAAGTAAAAAGTAAAAGCAAAGCAAGTAAATAAAGTGATAGAGATTGATATGATGAGAATAGACCCGGGGGCCATAGGTTTCACTAGTGGCTCCTCTCAAGAGCATAAGTATTCTACGGTGGGTGAACAAATTACTGTTGAGCAATTGATAGAATTGAGCATAGTTATGAGGTTATCTAGGTATGATCATGTATATAGGCATCACGTCCGAGACAAGTAGACCGAAACGATACTGCATCTACTACTATTACTCCACTCATCGACCGCTATCCAGCATGCATCTAGAGTATTAAGTTAAAAACAGAGTAACGCCTTAAGCAAGATGACATGATGTAGAGGAATAAATTCATGCAATATGATAAATACCCCATCTTGTTATCCTCGATGGCAACAATACAATATGTGCCTTGCAACTTTTTCTGTCACTGAGTAAGGACACCGCATGATTGAACCCAAAGCCATGCACTTCTCCCATTGCAAGAACTACCAATCTAGTTGGCCAAACCAAACGGATAATTCGAAGAGACTTGAAAAGATAACTCAATCATACATAAAAGAATTCAGAAAAGATTCAAATATTATTCATAAATAAGCTGGATCATAAACCCACAATTCATCGGTCTCAACAAACACACCGCAAAAAGAAGATTACATCGAATAGATCTCCACGAGAGAGAGGGGGAGAACATTGTATTGAGATCCAAAAAGAGAGAAGAAGCCATCTAGCTACTAGCTATGGACCCGAAGATCTGAAGTAAACTACTCACACTTCATCGGAGAGGCTATGGTGTTGATGTAGAAGCCCTCCATGGTGGATGCCCCCTCCGGCGGAGCTCCGGAACAGGCCCCAAGATGGGATCTCGTGGATACAGAAGGTTGCGGCGGTAGAATTAGGTTTTTGGCTCCATATCTGGTCTATTGGGGGTACGTATGTATATATAGGAGGAAGGAGTACGTCGGTGGAGCGTCAGGGGGCCCACGAGGTAGGGGGCGCGCCCAGGGGGGCGCCCTCCACCCTCGTGACCGCTTCTGGTGCTTCTTGGAGTAGGGTCCAAGTCTCCTGGATCATGTTCGGTGAGAAGATCACGTTCCCGAAGGTTCATTCCGTTTGGACTCCATTTGATATTCTGTTTCTTCGAAATACTGAAATAGGCAAAAAACAGCAATTCTGGGTTGGGCCTCCGGTTAATAGGTTAGTCCCAAAAATAATATAAAAGTGGAAAATAAAGCCCATTATAGTCCAAAACAATAGATAAAGTAGCATGGAGCAATCAAAAATTATGGATACGTTGGAGACGTATCATGGGTGTGCCAAACGTCACAACGTAACTGGGTGACTATAAAGGTGCACTACGGGTATCTCCAAAAGTGTCTGTTGGGTTGGCACGAATCGAGACTGGGATTTGTCACTCCGTATGATGGAGAGGTATCTCTGGGCCCACTCGGTAATGCATCATCATAATGAGCTCAATGTGACCAAGTGTCTGGTCACGGGATCATGCATTACGATACGAGTAAAGTGACTTGCCGGTAACGAGATTAAACGAGGTATTGGGATACCGACGATCGAATCTCGGGCTAGTAACATATCGATTGACAAAGGGAATTGTATACAGGATTGATTGAATCCTCGAC
Organism: Triticum timopheevii; assembly: GCA_963921465.1. Classification (NCBI taxonomy): domain Eukaryota; kingdom Viridiplantae; phylum Streptophyta; class Magnoliopsida; order Poales; family Poaceae; genus Triticum; species Triticum timopheevii. The sequence continues at coordinate 108,811,379 of OY997274.1, forward strand.
ATCGTGGTTCATCCGATGAGATCATCGAGGAGCATGTGGGAGCCAACATGGGTATCCAGATCCTGCTGTTGGTTATTGACCGGAGAGGCGTCTCGGTCATGTCTGCATGACTCCCGAACCCGTAGGGTCTACACACTTAAGGTTCGGTGACGCTAGGGTTGTAGAGATATAAGTATGCAGTAACCCGAAAGTTGTTCGGAGTCCCGGATGATATCCCGGACGTCACGAGGAGTTCCGGAATGGTCCGGAGGTGAAGATTTATATATGGGAAGTTCAGTTTCGGCCATGGGGAAAGTTTCGGGGGTCACCGGTATTGTACCGGGACCACTGGAAGGGTCCCGGGGGTCCACCGGGTGGGGCCACCTATCCCGGAGGGCCCCACGGGCTGAAGTGGGAGGGGAACCAGCCCCTGGTGGGCTGGTGCGTCCCCCTTGGGCCCCCGCCTGCGCCTAGGGTTGGAAACCCTAGGGGTGGGGGGCGCCTCCACTTGCCTTGGGGGGCAAGCCACCCCCTTGGCCGCCGCCCCCTTGGAGATTGCATCTCCTAGGGCCGGCGCCCCCCTAGGGGCCCTATATATAGTGGGGGGAGGGAGGGCAGCCACACCCTAGTCCCTGGCGCCTTCCTCTCCCCACGCACCACCTCTCCCTCTCGCAGAAGCTTGGTGAAGCCCTACCGTGATCACTGCTGCATCCACCACCACGCCGTCGTGTTGCTGGATCTTCATCAACCTCTCCTTCCCCCTTGCTGGATCAAGAAGGAGGAGACGTCTTCCCAACCGTACGTGTGTTGAACGCGGAGGTGCCGTCCGTTCGGCGCTAGGATCTCCGGTGATTTGGATCACGACGAGTACGACTCCCTCAACCCCGTTCTCTTGAACGCTTCCACGCGCGATCTACAAGGATATGTAGATGCAATCCTCTCTCTCGTTGGTAGATGACTCCATAGAATGATCTTGGTGAAGCGTAGAAATTTTTTATTTTCTGCAACATTCCCCAACAGGGACCCCGTTCCTCCGCTCTGTAGTTAGGTTATGGATTTGTAGGTCGTGGTGCGTCGTTGAGGTGGTGGGAGCGGCGCCCGGATGAATAAATTTGCCTCAACTCCACTCCCACATAGGCGGTGCCCTTCATGGCGGCGTCTCGGAGTTGATGACATCGTGTCTCTGCCGATCCCACAGATCGACAGCGTTAGGGTTCATGGATGGTGTTGGTGAGGCGACGATGGCGACTCCATCAGGTGTGTCTCTCCTTCTGCTCTGTCCCCGTTGCTGTGGCGTTGTCTCCGACGTCATGGTGGAGCAGGAAGGTTTTGTCGTTTAGGAGTACGCGCAAATAGTTGTCTGTGCAAGTGACAGCTGGAAGATGGAGTTTCTTGTGCTGGGTCTGTGGTCGAAGGCTGGCAGTTCTGGTTTCTTCCTCCGACGTAGTCGTCATGCGGGGGTATCCGTTCTGAAGTTCGATGCCGTGTCCGGGCACATGTTTGCCCGGTCTGATTCTTTCAACGGCTATGGTTATGCTTCTGGCAAACTACTTTGGAGGTCCGTAAAGCTGCTGATCAGCGATGGAGCCGCGTCGAGCTTGGGTGAAGAGGTGATCTGTGTTTTTACCCTTTGGTGGCCGCTTCGGTGGTGTCGAATGAAAAGGGCAGGCGCTGGTATTTTGCATAGGATTTTTCTATCTTTTCAGTCATGTATGGTCGGTGCTTACGTGCCTTCTAACATGATCTTTATTCTCTATAAATGAGACGTGTATTACCATGCAAAAAAAATGTGTGGAGAAAAATGTTGATCGTGTATTAAAAAATATGTCAATCTTGTATTTGAAAAATGATAATCAAGCATTTGATATTTTTTAAATATGTAAAGAAAAAAAGTTGACCTTACATTTAAAAAATGTTAATTTTGTATTTGAATAATGTTAATCAAGCATTTTTAAAAATGAGTAATGTGTATAAAAAATGTTGGCTGTGTATTAAAAAAAGTTGATCTTGTATTTAAAATTTTTAATCAGCATTTGAAAAAAATGTTTAATGTGTATAAAAAATGTTGACCATGTAATTGAATAATGCTAATCTTGTATTTGAAATTTTTTGATCAAGCATTGCGAAAATGTTAAATGTGTATACAGAAAATGTTGAACATGTTTTAAAAAATTGTTAATCTTGTATTTGAAAAATGTTGATGAAGCATTTGAAAAATGCTTTAAAACTTGTATAAAAATATTGGCCATATATTGGAAAAATGTTAAATGTGTATTAGAAAAATTTTGTTGACATATATAAATATGTAGAATTAAAGTCAGGGAAACAGAAACACAAAAAAAATTAAATTGAAAAATAAAAATAAACCAAAGGAAAAAGGGAAATGAAAAAATAAAAATAAAAGAAAAAAATGCAAAATGAGAAAGAAAACCGATGAAAAACGAAAAAGAAACAAAAAAAATCAAAGAAAAGAAAACAAAGAAAACCTACAACCAAAGAAAAAAAAGATTAAAAAACTAGTGAAAATAGAGAAAAAAAAGAAAACCGATGTAGAAACAAAAAAAGCAGAAAAAAACAGTGGAGAAAACCGGCTCGTTTACCTCAAGTAGGTTGCGCGCTAGAGGTTAACCACGAGCTCGTCACAAGACCAGTGGCTAGCATCGCTAGCTACCGAAAGAACTCCTTCAGTGAGAAATCCATCCAATTCGCTGAATACAAGATTTAGCGTTGTGGAGTGGGATTCGCCCGATTAAACATGCAAACAAGACCTATAACTACAACGACAACCCTTTTCGGTCAAATAAATTACAAAGAGGTCCTCTAGACTCCTTCAGAGTTTACGGAATACACCATGGGCTTTCCCAGAGTTGCGAGACAACCATAGTAATGTGTGTGTGTGTGGGTACGCGCGCGCGTGTGCACAAATTTCCATTTAATTAGAAAATAATGTTCGGATGCTTGAAAATGTTCATACAATTTAAAATTGTTTGTGCTTTAAAATAATTGTTCATATAAAAACGTTCATATTGTCTAAAAAATGCACGTACACTCAGAAAATGTTCATATTATCTAAAAAGGTTCATAAGTTAAAAGTTAGAAAAAGAGAAGAAGAAATAAAAAATGCAGGTGTATTTAAACGTATTTTAAAAAAGAGAAAAAAACACTGTGAAAGCCGGTGCAGACAAAGAAACAAACAGAAAAAAAGGGAAACCGAATGAAAAAACAGAAAAGAAAGAAAATCTTTAAATGGTCTGGCGCATGTAGCTGTTGCCTGTGCGATATATCGTCTATATGCCGCAACAGGAGAAGAATAGGAAATTACAGTGTACCGTTCTACACACACAGAGAGAGAGAGAGAGAGAGAGCGCCCGCAGAGTCCGACGCCAACACAGCACGAAGGAGCTTTCTCTCTCTCTCTCTCTCTCTCTCTCTTTCTCCGTCTCTCCCCTCGCCTCCTTCACTCTATCTCGACGCCGCGTCCTCGCCTCCTTCACTCCATCTCGACGCCGCGTCCTCGCCCGCCGCACTCCGAAACCCTACGCCGATGTCGTCACCCGCGCCCGCGGCGGCGGCGCCGATGGCCGTTGACGACGCGGAGGACGACCAGATGGCCTCCATGTCCGTCGAGGACGTCGGCCGGGCCTCCCGCCTCCTCGACAACGAGACCCGTGTCCTCAAGGCAAGCCGCGCCCTCCCAAACCCAGACCCCCCTCGCATCCGCCGGGGGTCGCGCGGGACTCGCCTCTCTGTTTTGTTTGTTAGGGTTTGGGTTTAGGCCTGATCGGTTGGCGTTTCTGTTTCACCCCTCGGCCGACGGCGGCGCGCAGGACGAGCTGCGACGGACGAACCTGGAAGTGGAGACCTTCGAGAGCAAGACCAAGGAGAACCAGGAGAAAATTAAGCTCAACAAGCAACTGCCCTACCTCGTCGGCAACACCGTCGAGGTACAAATATCCCCCTGTAGATTCCGCGATTGCTCCTCGAATTTTACTCCTGCGCCCTTAATCTGGTTATAGATCATGTATTGTGCTGTGTTTTCCTGCTTCTTAGATTAATCTTAGATCATGCGAGGCAGATTAGTGAAAGCTTCATGTTTGTATAGGTGATTTAGTATGACTTGCATGTTTACTGGTAAAATTTCCTTTTTCTTAATTTATTCTGATGGTAAGAAAGTACTTATTTTTTTATATATAAAATTGCTTCTATTACGTCTGGTGGTAAGTCAGTAGTGCTAACTAGTCCGCCCTTGCAGTGGTACTGTAGTAGTAGTGCTTTAATCTGTGTGTTTTACTTTTACCAGCTATAGCCGACCTGGTTAGGAATACAAACATTTATTTATGTCGGAACTTAGTTACTGTTATTTTAGCACCTATTAAATTTGTGTAGCTTATAAAAAGTATGGGTAAATTAACATTAAACCTGCATATATGATGGTTAACCACTAATAAATTGCATATTATGATATATTATGGTGTATTTAAGTATGGCATGGCACTTCTTAGTAGCTGAAGTGTTCAAATATACTTCATCCTTGACCCAACTTCAATTGCGATAATTAATTGTTATTTACAGAAGTTGCTCTTTCCTATCATCCTATGCTTTGACATTTTACATTATTTTTCTATTGAGTTTGGAATATACTTTTTGTATGGTTTTTATTTTCACTTATGTGGTTTCTGCTTTTCTAAATTGTGCTAGGTTTTGGAAATGAACCCCGAGGATGAAGCAGAGGAGGATGGTGCTAACATTGATCTAGACTCGCAAAGGAAAGGCAATGTGTTGTTTTGAAGACCTCCACAAGACAAGTACGAAACTCCTGTTTGTCTGATTCTTAGATTTTTCGTCATATGAATGAGATGCTTCCTTTTGTTTAATATATAAATAGTTTAGTATGATTAAAATAATTGAAGCGACTGAAATACTTGGTAGTGCCACGCTAGCAGTTTAAGTCAGCTTTATCTTTGCATTAAATCATTTTGGCGCAAAGATGATTTTGAAATCTGTACCTACCCAACTGTTAACTTCCAACATACCTGCATGAGTCATGATTTTGACTCATCTGAACTCACATGTATCTGTATTGATAAAGGCTCTTACTGATTTATGAAATCCAAAATTTGATCTTAAGCACGACATTTAGTTTAAGAAAATAAGATATCAAACTCACGTTCTTTATTTGTTTGTTGACTGCAGACTATATTCCTCCCTGTGGCTGGGCTAGTTGACCCAGACACGCTCAAGCCTGGTGATTTGGTCGGAGTCAACAAGGATAGCTACCTTATATTAGATACACTGCCTTCAGAGAATGATTCACGAGTAAAAGCAATGGAAGTGGATGAAAAACCCACTGAGGATTATAATGATGTTGGGGGTCTTGAAAAGCAGGTATTTTATCTGAATAAATGTCGGAATTATTTGTGTTTCCTCCCTGAAAAGTGGCAAGTTCTTAGTCTTATTATTGCTCCTTCGAGAATGGTCGGGCCATCACTTAATAAATCAAGAATGTTATGTTTCTGTGCTCAGTTGCTCTTGGACCTTATCTTATCATTTGCAATTTTGCATCTTGTATTATTGGATATAGATTCAGGAGCTTGTGGAGGCAGTAGTCCTGCCCATGACACACAAAGACCGGTTCCAGAAGTTGGGTATTCGTCCTCCCAAAGGTGTCCTTTTGTATGGACCACCAGGAACTGGGAAGACACTGATGGCTCGTGCATGTGCTGCACAGACTAATGCAACATTCCTGAAATTAGCTGGGCCACAGCTTGTACAGGTTATTACTTCACTCACTAGCCTTCATCACGTATCAGTTTGTGGCTCCTTATTGTATGACCATGTTTATACTTGCAACTTTGTGTTTCTGTTTGCTCTTTATGTGCACTGTTGATCTGAAAGAGAGTTTGTTAAGGATAGTAATGGTGCATGCAACTGTTTTTCAAATGGCTGTTCCATTAGTTCTTTCCGTTGTTGACTACACCCTCATATATGATTATTAGTTAAACATCGGTGGGAGAAACAAAAGTGCATAAAGTAAAACATGTGCACGTATACCATAGTCACCTTCAAGTGTATTATGTTGCTGCATAAAAGATCTATGAAGGGCAAACATGGAACATCTTCTTGTGAAGCATCAGATTTTACAGAACAGAAACCTGTCTGTGTCCTGGAGTGATTATCAACTGTTACTGAATGCTGGGGCCCTTCTAGACACATATCCTAACATGAGCTATTAGTAAGCATCTCTGCATATAGTATTGTTATTGTACTGACAAGTGGTTTAATGTCTGTCATTCATGAGGTTTCATTTCTTAGTTTGGAAGTTTTTTTTTTCCAGTTTTGTGATGCAGCTGGTGAATATATCATCTATGGACACAAAAGTTACATTTTTTAGCATAGTTCAGTGGTATGGCTAAAATTCAGTTTGATCGTATATCCTTGTTCAACAATCACACCAAACATTACATTATCATGCATAAGCTTATCCTTTTTATGTACATTACTTGGATATACTTACTACTTACTAGTAGACGGATAGATGATATTCTTTTGGATGTCTTCAGATGTTCATTGGAGATGGAGCCAAGCTTGTCCGGGATGCCTTTCAGCTGGCTAAAGAAAAAGCTCCTTGCATCATTTTCATTGACGAAATTGATGCAATTGGTACCAAGAGATTCGATAGGTATGTCTTATGACGGTTATTTCGTTCCCACATTATTTATGACGGTTATTTCGTTCCCACATTATTTTAGGCTGATGATTTTATCACAGATGTGGTGTAGATGTGTTAATTTTCTATATATGGTCACAAACGCTAGAATTCTTGTTGTGCTTCTAATTCTGCCTTCTGTGGGAAACCTTTATAGTCTAGAAACATGTGAAACAAAACGTTTTCATTATTACACACATATTTTAACAAGAAGTTTACTTTATTTTCCAGTGAAGTTAGTGGTGATAGAGAAGTTCAACGGACTATGTTGGAATTGCTCAATCAACTGGACGGATTTAGCAGTGATGAGAGAATAAAGGTATGTGCTAATATTCATTCTTGGTTTGCTGCTGTGCACCAACTGACTGATCTTGTCTGGGTGGTTTAGTTGACCATTCACTTTCTTATCAAGATTAGACATTGTTGCATTGTAATAGAGAAGCCAAAGTCATGCTCATGTTGCTTTCAGAAAGTATTGATCACAATTCGATGTTCTGAATGCATTGGTCAATATTTGATGTTCTGAATGTACATTAGTTGGTACCTTTTTGCTAGAAATCCTTTTAGTTGTGTTATATAATTGTGTATCAGTTATATTTGATCATTTTGTTCATATGCTTGATGATGCATTATTGGTTAACTTGCAGGTCATAGCTGCAACAAACCGTGCTGACATCCTTGATCCTGCTCTGCTGCGATCTGGTCGTTTGGACCGAAAAATCGAGTTCCCTCATCCATCTGAAGAAGCAAGAGCTAGAATCTTGCAAGTAGGTTTCCACAGCATGTTGCTTTATTCGCTTAAGTTTGTTCATCTTGTTTCTTTCTTTGGTGAATCACGCTTGAGCTAATGTGCTATTTATGGCTGTCTTCAGATCCATTCACGAAAAATGAATGTAAATCCAGATGTGAATTTTGAGGAGTTGTCTCGCTCAACAGACGATTTCAATGGAGCGCAGCTGAAGGCTGTTTGCGTAGAAGCTGGTATGCTCGCACTACGGCAAGATGCCACAGAGGTGTGACTTTATATCATTCTCATAACTGTACTTTGCATCCCTAGCTGGAGTAGAATGAGTGATACCTTTGTACTTATCGCCGGTCATGTTGTTTGGTGTTTCATGAACACCCTTACATTTGAAAACCTTTTGAACGGGTGATTTGGAGAAAACCATTAGTTTAGTTAAGAGCTGGCAGGTGGACTGAGTAAACAAAGTCATAAATTTGCAGAACTGGCTAGAAATTATACTGACTCTTAATTTAAAAGCTGCCTACTTAATATCTTCCTGTCTCAGTCTACGCTTGCTTCAAATTCTTTGTTGGAATAATCTTGGCACATGAAGGTGTGTTCAGAAAAAGTAGGAATTGAAATCAGTTTGAAAGATGTAATGTGCTAGGAGTTTTTAAGTCTGGGCAGTTTTTTTTTTGTGTGTGTTTAGGCCTATTAGAACTCTAATAAGTTCTCTCTCCGTCCGGAATTAACTGTCGCTGAAATGAGTGTATCTACACATTGAAACGCGTCTAAATACATTCATTTCAGTGACAGTTAATTCCGGACAGAGGTTGTAGCATAGATATATGAGGAAATGCGATTGATGATTAATCGTCCTAAAACTGAAAGAAATATTTGCCTCTCATGTGTGTGCATGTGTTTGATCTTGGGCTGAGGGATCGGGACATACATAAAATAGTTGCAACCATTCAAATATTTGCACATGTTTGAGTGTCCATCGTACGGAATTGCGATGTTCTGCTTTGCATTGTTAGATGTGCTTTATGCGGAGAACATCTGATTACTGTTTTGTCGATAGTGTTTACTGTTTCTGATCTGGATCGTTACTTGTGCAGGTAACCCACGAGGATTTCAACGAGGGGATAATACAAGTCCAAGCCAAGAAGAAGTCGAGCCTGAACTACTACGCTTAACTTACGTCCAAAATTCTCAGGACTCATTTCTTTTGTATCTCTACTGTTTGGATGCTCAAATTTATATTTCCTATGAGATGCAAGTTTTAGTAGCAGTCTTTACATAAAGCTCTTGTGTGATGGAAAAAAGAAATCGTTTCCTTATTTCCCTTGGATATTGGGGGTGAGAAATGATTGCTTTGCATGACACGGGGGCGCCTACTACCATACATTGCATTGCCCAACTATGCACATCTCATTCCTGGATTGGATGACATCGCCGGTTTCTTGCTCCATGTTACGGTGGGGGTGTACATTGTCAAAGCAGGGGCGGGCCCAAGATTTTAAGAGAGTGTATTCAAAATCTTAAGAGCTTATGGTTTTTTGACAACTTCTTGTTTCTAGCATGTATATATGATCATAGCAGCATTTTATACAAATTGTATAATATATAAAAGATAAAACATGGAAATAGGATAGCATCATAGATTCATCTAATTGATCTAGGATCATAACTTGGAATTGTTGAATGTATGAAAGTACTAATTACTAAACATATGAAGTGGTAACATATAACAACAACGGATGGTACAATCAATACTAGTACTAGCGCCAGTACATCAAAATAAATTCATATCCGGTACTATTGTAAAAAAAAAAATCACATCTGGTACTACTAATGCCAACTTCTTCAAAACATCCAAAATAAAAGAACATTTGCCCAACAAATGACTCTGTAGCGCCTCCATAAAAATGAATCTGGACAACCAATCAAGAATTAACCTTTTTTGTGGTAATCTAAGAATTAATCTAAAAGGCCATAATGCACATCTGAGAAAAAGAATAGAAAGCGTATCTGAAAAGATTGATGTGTCAACTGACAAACGAAATCGACGCCCCGACTCAATCTCCACCCTGAATGCATGTGTGTCGCCGTCGCGTGTCAGCCCGCCGCCGCACCTGATGCCGCCGCCGCCGTGCGGCTGTGGACGGCGATGAGAACTGGGAGTGTGGGCGGCGCGGTTCATCTGATCGATCGATTAATCAGGGTTGCGTCTGATTGCGCCCACGACCACTATATCTGGGCTGGGAGTGGCCTACTAGGTGAGAGATTTGGGCCACTAGGCAATGTTGGAGCGTGAAAGGGAGAGAAGCACGAGGTGGGCTGGCTAATCCTTCGGCTGGAAGCGATACAATCTGTTATTATGTGTAAATCTCGTTTTTCTTTCTTACAGTACATGGTACACACTCTATATATACATAATATTTTGGCAAAGATAATGGGTATTCAAGTGAATACCCATGAATTGTACAGGGCCCGCCCCTGTGTCAAAGTGTTCACAAACAGGCTAATGAACGGGCTGTAAGATGAACATGGTTAAGACAAGAGATATGGGCTCTTGAGATGATGAAAATTGGGTGGCAAAACGGAGGAGTACCAGGTAGTCTAGCACCAGGAGAAATGGTCGTGCACACGGTGGCTGTACCAAGGCTATCAACGCGGAGCGTGCTACTTTTGCGTATAATGAGGATGCAGCATTTTCGTTTGTTCGTATCTTAGGCGTGTCAGACTTATATGTGGGCCTTTAGAGGGTTACCGCAGGTTTGATGGGGCTTTTGACCCAGACTTACTCTTAAGGATCTTATGGAGCTATCATCAGAGACTCAAATGGCAAGTTCATTGCAGCTGGAAATGGGAAAATTGAATGGTGTGGAGATGCTCTTATCTCTGAAGCAATGGCCTTGCGCTTTGGACTCAACTTAGCAACAACAGTTGGGTGCAATCGCATAGAGGTGAATTCTGACAATGTCGAGGTGATTGAGATGGTGCAGAATGGTGGACGATTCTTTGGGAATTGCGGCTGCAATATTTGATGATAGTTATCACTTAGCTTATGATTTTCCGCATTCTATTTTTGAGCATACCCCTAGAGAGGCAAATTGTGTTGCCCATGATCTACCTAGTTTAGCTAGGAGCACGGTGTGTGCTGGGTGGATAGAAGAACCATCGGACGAAATTTAAAATGCTCTTATAAATGATGCCACTATGATCATGCAATGAAGTGTATTTGATGTCAACAAAGGGAGAGATTTGGTAACCCGCCGGCTCCACATGTAGTCTGTAGGGTGATCTTAGGCGAGTTCGAAAGACAGAAAGGTTACCGCAGGTTTGGTCGATCAGGGAGAGATTTGATAATCTGCCGGCTCCACATGTGGTCCGTAGGGTGATCTGGGCAAGTGCTTGCTCATCATGCTTGGGCCTCCACTCGCGCTACATGTTTCTCCAATGTGGATGTGGTTGTCGAAGCAGTTTGGAAGATGTCGGGAGTGCTTGTTTCGTTGGTTCGTTGTTGGGGTTGTGCCGGCTCCACATGTGGTCCGTAGGGTGATCTGGGCAAGTGCTTGCTCATCATGCTTGGGCCTCCACTCGCGCTACATGTTTCTCCAATGTGGATGTGGTTGTCGAAGCAGTTTGGAAGATGTCGGGAGTGCTTGTTTCGTTGGTTCGTTGTTGGGGTTGTGCCGGCTCCACATGTGGTCCGTAGGGTGATCTGGGCAAGTGCTTGCTCATCATGCTTGGGCCTCCACTCGCGCTACATGTTTCTCCAATGTGGATGTGGTTGCCGAAGCGGTTTGGAAGATGTCGGTAGTGCTTGTTTCGTTGGTTCGTTGTTGGGGTTGTGCCTCTATGCATGTTGCCATTGACACGGGCTGGCGTCCCATGACGTGGTCGCCAACTCGGTGATGCTTCCACTGCTGCCAGAGTGCCGTCCTCAATGTCCTCCGCAGAGCCTCCTTTCGCATCCCGTAACGAGTTTCCGGGTATCGGACCAGATCTGCCCTATGATGGTGGTTTCCTTGCAGCCTCCATGTCTTCTGATGTTATCCTCAATCTTAGTGGTTTCGACAACATTTTCCCTACTGTCTATGGATACCAAGGATATTTATCTTCGCAAATCTGATTTGGTACCTTGACATCCCCACAGTTGGTGCCAACTGTCGAAGGTGTTTCGCAAAGTACCCCGAACAGTATGATAACATTTGTGGGGTTGTATGAAAATGTGACTTAACCTCAAGTTATCAAACATAAATGGGGAGACTACTTTACCCAGGCCTGAGGCCTGGTGAAGCGAGTAACAACCCTAATCTTGCTTGTCTTGAATTATATATCAGCGAGTACAGTGTGTGGGTCAAGCAATTTGTACACTAAGTTGTTGGGGTATTTTGTGGTCGATCTTGACGGGATGTCTAAGATCATATGTAATCTAGGGCTAGACTGGGGCTTCACTTCCTTCTTGTTAGCTGTTGAAGTAAAGTGGCCTCTTTTGGTTTCGGCACACGGGTATTTATACCTAGTCTTGAGTCGGTTGGACGCCTTCCTTTCTTGGTCTCCTGGTTGTGAACGCCTTGAGCCTCCCAATCTTGATTTCTAGATGGTGGACAACTAGACCTCTTTCTCGTGTGACTGGTGAACTACCTTTCGCCTAAGGCCATGACATTAACGAAGGAGGGGTACATTGTAGATGTCCTCGTTAGCATACATGGTTTCCTCTATTAGAGGTAAGAATATGGTTTCGAGCGACTCTGTTCAGGGCCTAGTGTGGTGCAGTATGGGAAGTTTCCACTTCCCGCCAACATAGAGTGGGGCCGGTGAGTTGAGATTCCACCCATCAATGACCAACATCACAACCATGAGACCAAAGCAATGCATTAATCACGTAGCTCCAATCGCTCAACCTCTCTTGCAGGCGCCATTTAAAAGAAGTAACCGACATTAGTAAATAACGATAGACAACAATAAGTCTATTGTTCAGTAAGAAAAAAAACTACAAGGACGTAACCGACATTAGTAAATGACGGTAGACAACAATAAATCTATTGTTCAGTAAATAATGGTAGACAACAATAAGTCTAATCCTAAAAACAGTGCAAATACAAAAAAAATCTAATTGGGGAAAATGACAAGGATGTAACAAATGATAGAGTATGTCTTTCTTCCTTGGCCTGAAGCACCCGTTTTTTGTGGAATTGCCGACTGATGACCGAATCGCTTCTATAGAACCTCCACCTCATTATCTTGGACTAGTGGCATCTCACACTTCTCCATCCAAGTATCCTACTCATTCTTCCCAACTACCCATACTTCCAATATGTCATTCGATGTCTCCATCTATTAGTATACTAATTAAGGACTCCCCATAAATTCACATGTTAATGGGAAAAAATACGATAGATATGAGCCAACGGTCCAAGTTACAATGTCATAGATGAATTTCAGGGGACTAGATCAACTTCCGTAGCGAAAATAAGGAAAGACAAACACCAGCTAATGTTTCTTATGAAAAGACCCATTTCGATAAATGTTCAGCTGCTAATTTCTTCTTTTGGCTATCTCTGCCATTTCTACAATCTTCCATGCATATGTCCCAATCCTTGGTGTCCAGAGCAAGAAGATCGTGAAAATGAGACAGAAAATTAATATCATGGAGAGTGTTGGGATTTAAAATGATGGTGAGCGTAAGGTTTTTATAGCCAATTGGTTTCTTTGTTTGACTCCCTAGCGACCAAGTGGAGTTTTGCTAGACGTAGGGATCTTTACATAAGTATACAAGCTGATTCCTGAACTAGCGCGTTTTAATTGGACGAGGGTCACGGTGGGCCCCACATGGGTGGAAATGGGGGGGGGGGGGGGGCGAAGAGAATTTATGGAAGGGTTTGTAGCAGCCCCGTAAAAGCCTTTATGTGTAGCGTTTTTGGACCAAGTGGGGGCAATAGTGGTGAAATATGAAATCCTTTTGTAACCTTTTGTAGCTAGGACCCTTTGTACATATTGTTCTTTGGAGAGGAATAAAGAGTAAGGCTATGGGGTGTTTTACCCTACAGTAACAAGTCAAAAAAAGTGAAATGCTTAATTTTAATTTATATCAAATATATCGACTTTATCATCAATTTATATATAGGCAATACGTTGACATAACATAGCAACACCACACAAAATTAATTATCTCGGCCTCTTGGACTAAAAACAGGAAGAGCCAACATGCATGCTTTAGATAAACTAGTGTTAATATAGCAGGATCTCGACTATCGAGTAGAAGATCTGATTTTTTAAGTATTTTGGCAACTGAATCTTATTTAATTTAGTCAACAAAGATTCTTGTGCTTTTCCATGGGGTGATAGCAATCTCATAACATAGGCAACAACCATGTATCGAGACAACATGTACACTTTCATGTGGTGATACAACAACACTATATAATCTTATTAAATAAGGGGGATGACGAACATTGTATTAAGATTAAGAGACTATGGAATGTGAAATATATTGTTTTCCAATAGAAACATAATACTTTGTTGACTTGCTAAACACACATGTCCGCCATATTGTCTTGAGCATGTTATTGTTGCCATCTTGAAGAGAACAATCCGCTTATTCATGGGACACATGCTTGGCTAGCATTCCAAACATTGCCCAAGCCTACGATCAACATAATATTGTTCAGACATTACCACGATAAAAATAAGCTGACCCTTGTTGGCAATCAGGCACATAGGTTCCTACCCCGTCCATTACAGCTGCAATAGAACCCATCATCTGTTGCGCACTACCCATTGGTTGCGGACCCACTTGTTGATTATATATGTAAGGGGAGCATAACTGAGTTTGGTTGCTCATGATTGCGAACGAGCTCGTCGGAGGCTGCAACCTAAAGCTTGAGTCATTGTTGAGGCTGGTGAAAGAAATAACTTGCTGGGTGGCAGAACTATTGTCTACTGCCAACGGATCGTCATCGTGAAGCCTGACGTCATTGATGCTGTAACGCTTTGTCCCTGACGATTCCTTTTTCTCTATTCTCTTGAAAAACTTTTGTGCATGGCTTGAAACTTGGACAGGGGTCTTAGTGGTGACGAAGTGCTTGGATATGTTTTTCCAGTCGCCACGACTGTAGACTTGCAACCCATGAAGAAATGACCTGTGGACATAAGTTTCAAGAGAATTGTTAGGTTAAATTGTTGATAGAAAGATGAATCATGGAGTTGTGAACGAACATTTTGTAACATAATGATAACTGAAACATATTACAATTTCAAAATTATCACACCTATGTTTTTCTATAGTGAGACGACAACCAGTATAGGTAATTTATTTGTTTGCTTGGGACAAGAAGTACCATACTAGAATTTAATGGGCTATTTTAATGCCTTACTATTATTTAATTAAAGTCAAATCACATAATTTTGGTAAGCAAGAAAAGTAGAAAATAAAGTTCATCAATATCAAAATTGCAGGGATTAGAATACAGAAATGTAAATTGAAAATGCCCATATATACATTTACTAAAGTTCAATATCATTGCAAATTTAACCTACCCGCCTCATAAAATTAGTTTGCAAACATGATTAATTAGCATATGTTGATTTTAAATAAATAAAAACTAAAACTACATGATAAGGAAGAATATAGTTGTCGACTAACATGTGTTCCTCTTTGGTCCATGACTTCCGGCGATGTGGGGCAACAACTGGTCGATCATTGCAAATATTGTTCTCCAACACCACCATCTTGTTCTTGTCTACCATCACCCGAGCCTCCTTCGTAATCGTGATTTTTGTACCCTCCAGTGCACAACGAAATGAAAATCCATTATCATCCATGGTTGTATCCTCCTCCTTGCTCACCTCAAAGTTTTCATTAACAAGGCCACCCATGCTGTAAATGGAAATTGAATAGTTTCCATGTGTACATTTAGTAAAGTACAATATCATCAAGAATTTAAGCTACAATATCACATAATAAATTGCACACACTCTTAATTAGTATATATGTTCACTTAAACAAACAACAATTAAAACTACATGACAAAGAAGAATATGTATAGCCATGGACGAACCTGTGCTCCTTCTTGTTCCAAAACCCCCATCGATGTGGCGTAACAATTGATTGATCTGTGAACATATTATTTTCCAACACCTCCTTCTTGTTGTTGTGTACCATTAGCAGTGCCTCACCGATGCTCATATCCCCCATTGCACAACCAAAGGACAATTCATTATTGTTCATGATTGTCGCCTCCCCCTCTCGTACCGCAAAGTTTTCATTTGCATGTTCACCCATTGTATAGACATTGTGTGTACTACTAGAACCATTCTCCTCCCCCGGTAGCTCATAGTTACCGTTGATAAGGTCACTAAAGGTGAAACTATTTTGTGGGTTGCCACCAGTAACATGGCCCCCCTCCCTCAACTGCATCATATGCATTTCCATGGCGAGATCAACATAAAGATCTATTACCTGTTTCATGGTCTTTGCAGGGAACAATGCATGAAGAGAATCCACGATGTAGTTGTGCTTCTTGTTCTTGTCATCGTTGTCGTCATACACGATTTTGATGGTGTTGAGCCTAGCAATGAGTGACAACGCCTTATCTATCTCAGATGAGGTCCACCCTTGGTTGACTACTGGATCCATGAGAGACTTGATAGTTGAACACTACAGAATTATGAGTAGTATGAACTACCAAGATGGATTATAGCTTGGGGATGGAGAGTGGGGGAGTAAGACAGTGCATTTATAGCCCTCTTGTGTGCAATCCCACTTTCGCTAGTTAATTTTGCACATTGATAGTTTTTCGGTCCATACAAAAGTAGATTCAATTATGTTAATCCTTATGACCCTCCGAGGAACAAGCCAAAACTAGTTTAAGTTGACCTCAACATTGATAGTTTTTATTGGTTTGCCAATGCAAATAATTGTAGCAACATCGAAATATACGCAAGAAGATTGCTAGAAACAATACATGCATGCCTATTGAGTGCTAATCAGTTTCGGTCTTGATAGATAGAATATACATGTCTATATGCATGCATGACAAGTGCTCTCATCTTAGAGTGCAAGACTCAAACTGTGGTCTGTTGCCACTCTCACATATACATAGCACACATGATTTGCATTCGGTTTTGGCTATTAGTGACACATGTACCAATGGAATTTTATTGCATACATATGTGCAAATAATTGATTAATATGTCTCAATGAATAACCAGGCTACATATATGATACAACATTACCAGTGAAGGTAAGCATATCTTTTCTCTTAATTTTTGTGACCATGCTTCCCACACATCCAACGCACGAATTCCATTTATAGGCAGATTTTTTGGCTTAGGTTAATTAATGGCACTTCATGCTAAAAAGATTTAATATATGGTCCAATCAATTGTATATGTATATACATATGTTTGTTTATATGTATATATAGAGAGATAAACTAATAACCTACGAATTCAACAAATTGGATGCATTGATCTTGCATCTCTCTTTTTTTTGTGCTTGCATTTCTCTCTTTCCCCATGTTCGAAATAATTTCAAGATTTCTTTGTGATATACACATTAATTTGATGTTGCTTTGGAGGCACTGGCACACGAAAACACAAACGTAAAAGTTATATATGAAAGGCCTCTTAAGAGCATGATGCATTGTCTAGCTACATATTGGACTACACACATATTCATTCACTCGTGTCCCAATGTTTCAGCCACATCCATAGATAGTTTTTTGCTTCGAAGTTTCAAACCAAGTTTTAATACTGTGTAAGATTTAGTAAACCAAATTAAAGAAAAGGCTCGTTCTACATCAATGATAACTGGCTTCACAAATGTTTTTTTTTCTAGTGAAGGGAAAAATATCAGAATGTATGAGTATTAACTTTTAGCCGATTGTTTCGCCAAATTGCTAAATGATAAAATTATAGGAGGTTAAACTTTAGCTATGACATTGTATGTTTAGTTTATAATATTGAAGCATTGTGGAGCAAACCAACACCATCTCAACATCGCCGGAGCAAGGTAGTCGTTATAACTAAAGTTGGGAAGTCGCTTGGCGTTGCTAGAGATATCAGTGGCAATGATCTGAATCACGGACCTTCAACAGGGAGAACAAGGTGAATGCCAGACGAAGAGAATCAACCCCACACTGAAAAATAAGCTCCATCCCAAGAATTATCAACGGGACTACCGATGCCACCATGAACCAAGGTGGAAGCATTGTGGTTGACGACTCTCCCTCCCCCCTCCATCGTATGATAGATATAAATGCTTTTTATCCAGTTTTGATCATTTTCCTCGAAGGATTCTATCTTAAACATACAACATAATTAAACTTCAAATTTCCTTATATTGAGATGAAAAAGGAGGAATAAATGGATTTCTATTCACATGCAACAATTTTCAGAATTAGTCCGAGCTGCTTTGAAAGCCCATGATGCTTTTGCAATAGTCGAGGGTATTCGTTCACTTTTGCTCGAGCAATGCATAGATTCACTTTTACTTTTCCAATTTTGTTTTAGATATATTTTACATTTTTCTCTATTTTTAATTTTTCATCTTCACTTCCTATTTTATTGTTGATTCCATGTCTTGTTATTTTTTTTCAAATTGTTTATTTTGTACCCTACGATATGACACTCCCTTTATGTTCCCTTCTTTATTGTATATTTTCCAATGGTCAATTTGCTCATTAATTTTGTTAACCATTCCTGAGATAATCCACAAAGCTTTTATTATTGCTTCTAGTTTGTTGTCGAATGACCACATCGATTTTGTTAAGACGATATGTGCAATTTTTTTAATTAGTATTCAACACGAAAATTTGAAAAGTGAAATATTTTATCTCATCAAGAATACACAAGCATGAAAAAATTATTTTTGTGGGATAAATGAATCCTCTGACCTTGATTTTTTTCATATATAACTTTTTTCTATAAACCAGGGGAACATAATACATTTCCACCTCACTCTATCATCTCACACCTCTCTTCAAAGGAAGGCAACTAAGATTTTCGCATAGGTTTGCCGCCAAGTTCTGTCGTCTTTGGGTGCCTTTCGGTGCTGGCGAGGTGGGGGAACTCCGGTTTTGTTTGGCTATGTTTGGGTCTCTCAAGATCTAGCTATGGCTCAGTCAAGGTGTCTTATTGATGGTGGCATCATTGATGGCGTGGAATATTTTTCCTGTTCTATCCTCATTTGGGGATGTTGATTGGTGTTGGGGATGACATGTTGAGCTTCGGTTAGGACAAGATCTTAGGCCCCATTTTTTTCTATGTTTTGTCTAGGTGGTCTTGGACGACGATGGTTCATTTTTGGTCTTTTGGCTTGTTCTCAGTTATGTATGAAAAGCTTTTGCTTCGTCAAGAATCTAGTGAGGTAAGGCATCCCTAGTTCTATGTGGCCTGATCTGGAAGCATATGTGATGGAGTTAAATCCAGCAGATCTTGGGTAGGGGGTCCCAAGCTGGTAGCCTTGGCAAGATGGTAATAGGGACACATGATTTTACCCTTGTTCGGGCTCTCTCGAAGAGATTACACCCTACGTCCTGCTTTGGTTGTATTGATTGAGGGGGTATAGAGTACATATTGATCTACCACAAGATCATGTGTCTATAAGTTGGCTTCTACGGTTTATACCCCTCAATTTATATAGACACCGGGGGTACTTAGGGTTACACATAGATCGATTACATCTAAGGGTAATCCTGCCAACAATCGCCTCCAAGTGTTGGAGTGTGCACCAAGTCTTTGAAAGATTCCATCTTGACGCCTCTAGGGGCCTGACAAATGTGTCTCACTAGTTGGTTGCTGTGGGGGTCCTCGGCAGAGCCCATATGCCCGAGAGTCAACATGGTTAGCACCCCCTTATCCAGGACACCATCAATATGACATTCTTCTCTTGGTCCTTGGTTCATTATCACTATCTTCTTTGACTCCAACCAGCGACTTCCCGACCGCTGCATCAACAACGTTACCCTAGCTCCAAGGGTGTTCCGGAGATCCAGAGGCGACCACAAAGTTTGCTCACGGTGCATCGTCGATGAGTGCAGGAGGAATACAACGTCAAGATTCCCTATTGCATGTGTTTTATTTTATGTTTTTGTAAGGGTTTGGCAATTCTAATGTATGGTTGTGTCGGTCTTGGAGAAAAAGATATACATTACATTCTTGTTGAACTAACTAAATATTTTCTTTGCTAGAGTGAAAACAACTCAGACTTAATACCACACATGCTCTCAAATGAATGATAAAAATATGGTAATGTTATTGTGACAATATGTTCATGATTTAGTGAAAAAACATGACCCATCATGTTGATAAAATCAAGATGCATACACCCAAAGATAGTTTTCTCGATTTTTGTGCACAACTTTCATGTTTTCATTGAAGATTTTTCACTAGTAAAATTCATATTTGTTGTTATTAAGTCAGGTAAAGTACATGGAATTGGCGTTTCTACCTCAAAAACAGGTTTTTGTTTTAACATCGCACTCCCACAGGTTCATTCCATGGTCGAGATCACACACGCATTGAAATGCCTTACCATGCTTTGTGCGACTGAAGTTTATTGGTTTGATTTGTCGAGGCAGGTTGTTAGAGAGTTAATATACCAAAATTTGGATTCATAAGTAAGAATGATGTTTTGTCAGTGAGTAAGTTAGCTATGAGCTTAAGACAAACCCTTGAATTAAGAAAACGGGCCCATCGGATCTTCTTACTCCCAAAATTCTGTGCATACTCTCACCTGAAGAGGTGAAGATTTCCCTTTACCGGGGGTCACAGAAAACAAATCTATATTGTAGCTCGAGTTAACTTGGAAACATATTTGCCTTCGTTCTCCTTGGGCTTCTTAGGCATTTCTAGATCCAAGTTGTTATTGTCAAAAATAATAAAGTATAGTTGCCTCACCAACATTTATTCCTTCATAATACATAAATCAATTTATTTCTGTTAATTTTCAATGATGGTATGTTTCGCTGTCCTCAAAAGCTACACAATAATAAACATTGTTAAAACATAAAAATGAATGTACATATAAGTTATAACCATGAAAAATAACCATTTTACTATGTACATCAATTGGTTCCCAGAAAATTAGAAGAATGGAGATAGGGTAACACTAGTTATCCATCTTGCATGTGCTATGGGAGAAATTCTT
Organism: Triticum timopheevii; assembly: GCA_963921465.1. Taxonomy (NCBI): domain Eukaryota; kingdom Viridiplantae; phylum Streptophyta; class Magnoliopsida; order Poales; family Poaceae; genus Triticum; species Triticum timopheevii. The sequence continues at coordinate 108,831,950 of OY997274.1, forward strand.
GCAATAAAGACTTTGTAATTTTTTACTAGATCTTTATGGTGATATAAAAATGGAAAGTATAATTATATATTGCTAAATATATACATACCAACTCCTAGGTACAAAAATATGTCAATCATGCATAGTAGTAGTAGTATGCATGGCCTGGAGTCCTTTGATCTACACAAATTCGAAGTGTCACCCTATCATCATGCCTCCTGTCCATCTGCACTGTCATCATATCCTTCTTGGTTGCCTTCTATGTTTAAGCAGGACCCAAGTAACATGACAAAGGAAGGGCATATGACAAGTAGATGGAAGGATGTTGATGAGAGAGACATGAGGTGTGGGGATAATGCTTGTTGGTAAGCATGATCAATAGGGGAAAAGGATATGGTGGCTCAAGAATATCTAAGGGCGCATGAGTTATTTAATTCGCCTGTGAACTAGTAAGGGTTTTTTAACCTATCCCTAAGTTTCGTCCTCATAAAAAATGGAGGCTTAAATACCACAATCTAGAGCGGGATCGACAAGATGAGATTCCGCCCATTAATGGCCAGCATCATACTAACGTAATGCAGTAAGCATGACTAAGTAGCTCCCATCAGTCAACCTCTAAACACCAATAAGTATATAGTTAACCAATAGAGAAAACTAAATATGTAAATATCTATTTATTAATTCATATCTGAACACTTGCTTAATCACTATACATGATAGAAGCACCATGTATATCCAAATATAGTGCAAGGACAAAAAAACCTAATTGGGGAAAACGACAAAGACATAAAGAATGATTGTATTTATTCCCTCCTTGGTCCACAACACCAGGTTTTGTGGCATTTGTGATTGATGATCGAACATGTAAGTGCATCTAGTGCCCCTTAGTGATTTTGGTGTATTGAAGACTTATAGGTCAAGGGACTAATGTGTTTATGAGTGTACACAGGTCTATAAGTCTATGAGGAGTTTGATATTTACAGAGAAAGTCGACCCCTAAAAATGAATATCTTCGACTGAAGATTTTGGTATTTCTGAAGACTTTCATGAAGACTTTGAAAGTGAAGAAATTGGTGTGTCCGTGAAGACTTGATATACATGCGAGGAATATGAAGCTTGAAGACTTTCGTTTTCACAATTTTGTTTTTCTCCTTCTTGAGTCATAGGAAACACCGTACTGTTAAAGGGGGTCGAGGAAATACTAAGGAAAAATTTCCACGTGATGCTCAACTCAAAATCCTACACCTACCAATCCCTTCGAGTGAAGCCATTGGAAATCTCATACAGTTCGGTCAATTTCTTCAGTGATAGAGACGTAGTTCTTCTGGTCGCTGAGGAATTTGTTTTGACTGAGGAGTTAGGAATTCGCCAGTGCAGATTGCCTACACAGTGAGGAACATGGTAGCCCTGAGGAATTTGAGAGTCAAATTTCCTACCGTTGCTGTGCTACGCGCCAGCTATCCCAAAATATCTTATCCACATAACGGTCATATCATTGAAGGGCATTTATGTCTTATCATGTCGGGCTGCTCCCTAGGCTATAAATAGCCGCCCCCTACAACCACTAGCTGGTTGGCTGCTCCGAGAGAAACTGACACTTGTCATTTGAGAGCAACCCATCCTCCGAGGACTTTGAGCGAAAATCATCGAGTGAGGAAAATCCCAAACCCCAAACACCTACAAACCCAAAGTGATTGAGTATCACTGAAGAGATTGATCCTGCGTGGATCGGACACTTGTTACCTTTGAAGACTGTGCTTCCTCCAAACGGTTAGGCGTCATGGTCTAGAGCATCCAAGAGGAATTGTGGATCGCCAAGTGACCGAAGTCTGTGAAGGTTTGGAAGTCGCTTGAAGACTTACCACGAGTGATTGGACGAGGTCTATGTGACCTCAGTTCAAGGAGAATACCGTGAGGACTTGGTGTCCTGAGCTGCGTGCTTAGTGACTGGGTGTCCGGGACTGTGTGTCCTCGAGTTTAAATACTCAGCTACTCCAACCAGATGTACAATTGAGACAGCAGTTGGAGCTGGTCTACCAAATCATTGTCTTCACCAACCTTACTGTCTATTTCCTCAACTCTTTCATTTCCTCATTACTGTGTTGAGTGTTTGTTCATATCTGTGTTTGAAAACTTTGACTGAAGACTTTCTCAATTTCCGCAGTTCAATTTCTTCAGTCTGTTTGTCTTCATCTTGTGTTATCCCGTGTTTACGCTTTCTGTACTCTGTGTTTGTCTTCATTTCATCATGATGACCATGTGTGTATTCTATCATGCTTACTTCTGAGTACTTATTCCACTGCAAGTAGTTCTTCGCTAAGGAATTTCCTCACTGGCAAATTCCTCAGTGAAGAATTCATAAAAATCGCCTATTCACCCCCCCTCTAGTCGATATAATGCACTTTCAATTGGTATCAGAGCAAGGTACTCCCTTGTTCTGTGTGATTTTAGTTTAACCACCTGGAGTTCTAGTTATGTCGACCGCAGGTATGATCAAGGTCTCTGCTGGGTGTCCTACCTTCGATGGCACGAACTACCCCTACTGGAAGAATAAGATGCAAATGCATCTTGAAGCAATTGACAACGATCTCTGGTACGTTGTGGAAAATGGTGTTCCCTCAGTCACACCTTCACTGAATGCTGCTGATGTGAAGAGATTCAAGCAACTCGATTCTCAAGCGAAGAATATCATATGTGGTCATCTGAGTAAAGGGCAGTATGGTAGAGTGAGTGCTTTGGAAACTGCTAAGCTTATCTGGGATAGGCTCTCCAAAGTAAACGAAGGAGTCTCAACTCAACATGACTCTCATGCTGACGTTCAATCTCTTCAACCGCTTCAAAAGACTCTATAATGAAAATGTTCAGCAAACCTTCGATCGCCTCACTGATATCTCAAATGAGCTTCAAGCGCTTGGTGCCACTGACATCACCGATCATGAGGTGGTGAAGAAATTGCTGAGATCACTCAATTCATCATTTGACACTCTGGCACTGATGATTCAAGAGCGTGCTGATTACAGGTCACTAGATCCCGCTGATATCCTCGAGAGGCTAAATACTCATGAGTTCCAGCTTGCTGAAAAGAGAGATCTCTATGGTTCAAGCTATGGCAAACCTTGTGCCCTGAAGGCCAAGGCAGTGTCTGAATCGGAATGTGAAGATTCTGGTAGTAGCCTTGGTGATCCTGAAGAATTAAGCCAGGAGCTAGCACTGCTCGTGAAGAAATTCCAGAAATTCTCAAGACGTGGTCGCTTTGGAAAATCTTCAAGGAGCAGTGATTCCTCATCAAGTGACTATAAGAGAAGGCTATGCCACAAATGCAAGAAGCCTGGTCACTACATTCAAGATTGTCCTCAGTGGGACAAGGAACTAAAAAAGAAGAAATACAAGGATTACAGTTCTGATGATGCCAAGAAGAATAAGAAATCTTCAAAGTCTTCATCATCAAAATCCTCGAAGTCTTCATCTCACAAGAAGAGCAGCTCCAAGAAGGCTCAGGCATTCATTGGCAAGGAAATGGATTCTGAGGCTGAATCTGAGGATAATGAGGAAGAGGAGGCATCCGAGGAGTCTGAGTCAGGTGTGGCAAGTCTAGCTCTTGCTACCGCATTTGTCAGCAAGTCTATCTTCAACTCTAAAGAAAATGGCAACACCAACTACGCTGATGAAGGCAATGACGACTACGCTCCCACCTATTGCTTCATGGTAAAGGCTTCCAAGGTAACTAAATACCCCTCCTCTGAATCAAGTGAGGATGAATCTGATGAAAATCTTAAGCCTAGCTACTCCAAACTTGCTAAGATTGCCGTGAAACAACAAAAGGCTATTGAAAAACTTCAATACATGCTAGAAAAAAGTGATGATATGTTGGGTGATGAAATGGACCGCACTAAAGACTTAACTGAAAATCTTCAGAGACTTCAGTCTAAGTTTGACAACCTTCAAAGTCATCATAAAACCCTCTTAACTGATCACGAGAAGCTTTCTTATGAATTTCTTCAAAGAAAGCAAGATCTTCAGAAGCTAAGAGTGTGTTATGAAGATCTTCAGAAGGAGCGTGATTCATTACTTGCTCAACAAATCAGTGCTACTCAGGAAGAATTTGATCCTCCATGCTTAAAGTGCATTGGACGTGAATCTGGTAATTCTTCACCTGAATGTTCAAATGCTTCAAATGTTACAAATTCTTCACCTGCCTCTGCTAGCACTAATTCCTCATCTGAGGACATTGCTAGTATCACTGACGATGCAGGGCTGAAGGAATTATATATGACAGGCATGTACAAAAGCCTCAAAGGGCATCAGACACTTTGTGATGTGCTTAAAAAGCAGATCCTCAACAGAAACCCTAGGAAAGAGGGTATTGCCTTTGAGAGGAAACTCAATGCTGATGGAACATATTGGAAGCCTGAGCAGTACCCCAAAACCTCATGGGTTGCTGCAAAGGGACCTCCAGTTGATCCATCTAACTTATCTGGCTTTACGTGTGAATCTCCTCATTCTTCTGATGAGTCATTTGACTCCAACTATAAACTGTTCAAAAATCAGAATGGTGAAGTATTTGCTAGATATGTTGGCACTAACTGTAGGAACGGTTCCCCTATGAAGAAAATCTGGGTTCCCAAAAGTTATGTTGAAAGTCTTCAGGTGAATGTCCTCATGACACCACCAGTGAAGAATAGGAACCCTAGATCAAACTCTTCATATGGACCAAATTCTTCATATGGATCCAAGTCCTCATACGGACCAAATTCCTCACATGGATCAAATTCCTCAAAAGGATCAAAATCCTCATATGAACATCATCGTGCTAACAACTCTGTTTCACAGGGTAGAGCTAAGGGCTATGAATATGAGCATTATTCTTCAAATCATTATGTTCATAAGTCCTCGAAGAATTTATCTGCTTATTCATATGCTTACCCTAACCCCTCTTATGTGAAACGAAATGGTTTGGCATATTTGCCACCTTTCTCATATGGTGCTCGCAGAGTGATGAACTCTTTGCCACCCCTCCAGATGTGGGTGGTGAAGAAAAAGAACTAATCTCTTATGCAGGGTCAGGTCTCCAGTCGTGCTCAAAACGACTGAAGAATTTCCTGGAGACCTGAACATTGCCTGAAATGACGCATGCGAATCATGATGAAATGAACTTTCATTTCACACGTCCTCATACTGATTATCTGATCAATTTACTTGATGAAATTGAACTGGTGATACTGATGTCATATTCTTCACTGATGAAGTATATGAGTTTGTAAGCTGCACTAATTCATCTGCAGGATGATCAACCCAAAGCAAATGAGTGGGTCCTCGATAGTGGATGTACAAATCACATGACTGGTGACAAGAATCTATTGACGGATGCTCCATTAACTCTGTCACATCTGAAGCATATCATCTTCGCTGACAAAGGCAAAAGTCAGGTATTGGGTCTAGGTAAGGTTGCGATCTCTAAGGATCGACACATGGACAAAGTCATGCTTGTCGAGTCCTTAGGATACAACCTCATGTCTATCTCAATGCTTTGTGATCTTGATATGGTTGTTGTCTTTGGCAAGTATCGTTATGTTGTGATCATGGAAGCTGACAATTCCAAAGTCTTCGAAGGCTTTAGGAGAAGAGAGTTGTACATTGTTGATTTCTCTACAGGACCACAACCTACCGTGTGCTTACTTGCAAAAGCTTCAGAAGGCTGGCTATGGCATCGAGGACTTGGTCACGCAGGCATGAGGAATTTGCACACGCTTGCGAAGAAGAAGCATGTCATTGGCATTGAGAATGTCAAATTCCTCAAGGATCACTTGTGTGGTGCCTGTGAAGCTGGAAAAATGACCAAGGCCAAGCATCCAGCAAAGACTATCATCACCACCACTCGACCATTTGAATTGCTTCACATGGATCTCTTCGGTCCTAATCATTATTCTGCTGTGACTAATGATGCATCTCTATATGGCTTTGTTATTGTTGATGATTACTCTCGTTACACATGGGTACACATTGTTTTTGGAAATATGCCCTAGAGGCAATAATAAATTAGTTATTATTATATTTCCTTGTTCATGATAATCGTTTATTATCCATGCTATAATTGTATTGATAGGAAACTCAGATACATGTGTGGATACATAGACAACACCATGTCCCTAGTAAGCCTCTAGTTGACTAGCTCGTTGATCAATAGATGGTTACGGTTTCCTGACCATGGACATTGGATGTCATTCATAACGAGATCACATCATTAGGAGAATGATGTGATGGACAAGACCCAATCCTAAGCCTAGCACAAAGATCGTAGTTCATATGCTAAAGCTTTTCTAATGTCAAGTATCATTTCCTTAGACCATGAGATTGTGCAACTCCCGGATACCGTAGGAATGCTTTGGGTGTACCAAACGTCACAACGTAACTGGGTGGCTATAAAGGTGCACTACAGGTATCTCCGAAAGTGTCTGTTGGGTTGGCACGAATCGAGACTGGGATTTGTCACTCCGTGTGACGGAGAGGTATCTCTGGGCCCACTCGGTAGGACATCATCATAATGTGCACAATGTGACCAAGGGGTTGATCACGGGATGATGTGTTACGGAACGAGTAAAGAGACTTGCCGGTAACGAGATTGAACAAGGTATCGGTATACCGACGATCGAATCTCGGGCAAGTATAATACCGCTAGACAAAGGGAATTGTATACAGGATCGATTGAGTCCTTGACATTGTGGTTCATCCGATGAGATCATCGTGGAACATGTGGGAGCCAACATGGGTATCCAGATCCCGTTGTTGGTTATTGACCGGAGAACGTCTCAGTCATGTCTACATGTCTCCCGAACCCGTAGGGTCTACACACTTAAGGTTCGATGACGCTAGGGTTATAAAGGAAGTTTGTATGTGGTTACCGAATGTTGTTCGGAGTCCTGGATGAGATCCCGGACGTCACGAGGAGTTCCGGAATGGTCCGAAGGTAAAGATTTATATATGGGAAGTCTTATTTTGGTCGCCGGAAAAGTTTCGCACTTTATCGGTATTGTACCGAGAGTGCCGAAAGGGGTCCGGGGGTCCACCGGGGGGGTCCACCTGCCCCAGGGGGCCACATGGGCTGTAGGGGGTGCGCCTTGGCCTATATGGGCCAAGGGCACCAGCCCCAAGAGGCCCATGCGCCAAGGAGACTTGGGGAGGGGAGAATCCTAAAAGGGGAAGGCACCTCCGAGGTGCTTTGGGGAGGATGGACTCCTTCCCCCCTTGGCCGAACCCCTTCCTTGGAGGAAGGGGCAAGGATGCACCTCCCCCCTCTCCCTTGTCCCTATATATAGTGGAGGGGAGGGAGGGCAGCCGCACTTGAAGCCCTGGCGCCTCCCTCCCTCCCGTGACACCTCCTCCTCTCCCGCAAGTGCTTGGCGAAGCCCTGCAGGATTGCCACGCTCCTCCACCACCACCACGCCGTTGTGTTGCTGCTGGATGGAGTCTTCCTCAACCTCTCCCTCTCTCCTTGCTGGATCAAGGCATGGGAGACGTCACCGGGCTGTACGTGTGTTGAACGCGGAGGTGCCGTCCGTTCGGCACTAGGATCTCCGGTGATTTGGATCACGACGAGTACGACTCCTTCAACCCCGTTCTCTTGAACGCTTCTGCTTAGCGATCTACAAGGGTATGTAGATGCACTCTCCTTCCCCTCGTTGCTGGTTTCTCCATAGATAGATCTTGGTGACACGTAGGAAATTTTGAATTTCTGCTACGTTCCCCAACAATTGTTACTTACAAACATGAAGTGCAGGAAGTCTTCAAATGATTTTCCTCGATGGCTTCAACCAACTTTGGTGTGAAGATCAAGCACATCAGGAATGACAATGGAACTGAGTTCAAGAATTCCGGTCTTGATGGCTATCTTGATGAACTTGGTATTACTCATGAATTATCTGCTCCTTATACTCCTCAGCAAAATGGCGTCGTGGAGCGCAAGAACAGAACTCTTGTTGAGATGGCTCACACTATGCTTGATGAATACAAAACACCTCGTCGGTTTTGGATTGATGCAATTGATACCGCGTGCCACATCATCAACAGAGTATATCTTCACAAATTCTTCAAGAAGACTGCCTATGAACTCCTCATTGACAAGAAACCCAATGTGAGTTATTTCAAAGTCTTCGGTGCTAAATGTTGGATTAGAGATCCTTATCACAATGCTAAATTTGCACCGAAAGCACATGAAGGTTTTATGCTTGGTTACGGAAAGGACTCGCACACCTACAGATTCTTCAACATCACTCTTCACAAGATTGTTGAAACTGTAGATGTGCGGTTCGATGAAACTAATGCCTCACAAAGAGAGCACCTACCGTCTGTGATAGATGAAGCAGCACCTAAGGATTCTATCAAGTTCAAGGCTACTGAGGATATCATTCCTATCGAAGAATCTACTGAAGAATTCATTCCAGAACGCGAAGATCGTCGAGCTGATGTACCTGAGGAAAATGCTGAAGAGAATGCTGATCAAATTCCTCAACGACAACCAGCTCATCCTTGCGTTGCAAAAGAAGTGCAAGTTGAAAAGATCGTTAATGACATTGAAGCACCAGGTCCTCTCACACACTCAAAAGCTTCACATTTATCTAACTTTTGTGGCCACTATGCTTTTGTCTCTATCATAGAGCCCACCAAGGTATATGAAGTATTTCTGGAGCCTGAGTGGATTTAGGCTATGCAAGAAGAATTACATCAGTTTGAGCTCAATAATGTCTGGGAACTGGTCAAATGTCCAGATCCTCGCAAGCATAATATCATTGGCACAAAGTGGATCTACCGCAACAAGCAAGATGAAAATGGCCTTGTTGTGAGGAATAAGGCACGACTTGTAGCTCAAGGCTACACACAGGTTGAAGGAATTGATTTCGATGAAACTTTTGCACCTATTGCTAGACTTGAGGCTATTCGCATACTACTTGCTTATGCTAACCATCATAATATTATCTTACAACAAATGGATGTGAAAAGTGCATTCCTCAATGGTAAGCTTGAGGAAGAAGTATATATTGCTCAACCCCCAGGTTTTGAAGATCCAAAGAATCCTAACAAAGTCTTCAGACTCAACAAGGCCCTCTATGGCCTCAAGCAGGCCCCTCGGGCGTGGTATGATACTTTGAAGGAATTCTTCGTGAAGAATGGCTTCACACACGGTTCACTCGACCCTACTCTCTTTACTAAATCTTAGGATGGTGAACTGTTTGTGTGCCAAATATACGTTGATGATATTAACTTTGGCTGTACTGACCAACACTATAGTGATGGATTTGCCTATATGATGAGTGAAGAATATCAAATGTCTATGATGGGAGAGTTGAAATTCTTTTTAGGTCTTCAAATTCGTCAACAGCACAATGGCATATTCATATCTTAGGAGAAATACCTCAAGGAAGTTCTGAGGAAATTAGGCATGCAAGATTGCAAAGGAGTCAAAATTCCTATGCCCACAAATGGCCATCTATGCACTGATGAAAATGGTATTGACTTCGATCACAAGGTATACCGCTCCATGATTGGTTCTTTATTGTACTTATGTGCATCTAGGCCAGATATAATGCTTAGTGTTTGCATGTGTGCCCGATTTCAAGCAACACCGAAGGAATCACACCATAAGACTGTGAAACATATTCTTCGATATCTAGCTCACACACCAACACTAGGATTATGGTACCCCAAGGGCTCTACTTTTGATCTCATTGGATATTCTGACTCTGACTATGCTGGTGATCGTGTGGACCGCAAGTCAACATCTGGTACGTGTCATTTCCTCGGACGATCTTTGGTCTGTTGGTCCTCAAAGAAACAGAACTGCGTATCACTGTCTATTGCTGAAGCTGAGTACATTGCTGCTGGTTCTTGCTGTGCTTGCTATGGATGAAGCAAACTCTCAAGGACTACGGCATCAACATGAAGAATGTGCCTCTCTACTGTGACAATGAGAGTGCCATCAAGATTGCTCACAACCCAGTTCAGCACTCGAAGACAAAGCACATTCAGATTCGTCATCATTTTCTTCGTGATCATGTGTTGAAGGGCGACATTTCTATTGAGCATGTGAAGACTAAAGAACAGCTAGCCGATATCTTCACAAAGCCCTTGGATGAGAAGAGATTTAGCAAGTTGTGGTGTGAGCTAAATATCTTAGAGTCTTCGAATGTTCTTTGAAAAGGACACACATCCTAACACTCATGCAAAATTGATGACTTAGATGCGCAACACATGAAGAAACGTTTTTCTTCAATCAATGAAGAATAACACTCTAAGTGTGAAGAAATTAATGAAGAATTGGCTTCTCAGAACCCTACGATAATTGTACGCGGTGTCTGAAATCATCATTCTTATACGGTGGGTCACGCCACCACAAAAGTTCAAAATCTTCAATTTGAGTTTTTCCTCAGTTTTGAAATTCCTCAGTTTTTCAAATTCTTCAACATTACAAAATCTTCACTGTTTCCGTCGGTTTTCTTCATTGGCTATATATATATATACATATATATACATACATACATACATACATATACATATATATATATATATATATATATATATATATATATATATGGGTTTATGTCCTCTGCAACATTCACTTATGGCTATTTCTTCAAGTTGAATTTTCTGCTAAGTGAATGTGATCGGACCCTTCCCCCTCTATGCTATACTCAACCCAATCTATTCACAAATTCTTCATGTGCGTTCTATTTGAAACTCGTTCAAAATCTTCACAGTGTCCTGTCAGCTGAAGAAATTGAGAACGAAACTTTAAAACTAATCTTATCCAAAATTTTCGGTTTTGTTGCTCAAACCGTCCCGTATCCCACGATAGACTTATCTATTCACCCATGATCTAACACGATCTACACCTTCAGTACGTGGGTGACACATGTTAAGCGAATGAGAAGGGACAGGGGCACGTTCGTCCTAAATCTTCGGGCGAACAGTTTTTCACTGCGACTATAAATACCCCCTCACCCTTCCTTGCTTCCTTTACTCCGCTCGACCGCTCTCTCTCTCGCTTGAGCTTCTCAAACCCTAGCGCCGCCGCTACTCCATCGTCGCCGGTGAGGAAGAGCTTCACTGCCTCGACCTCTTTGCCGTCGTACTCGCGCCGGCTGCGGAAATCTTCACTCCACCGCCGCCGTAGTTGTCTTCCTCCGCCAAGTTAGGGCGTGGAAGATCTGAACTGACGAGATTCAAATCTACACTTCTCAGTTCGTCGTGTTCGTCATCAAGGGTAATTAAAAGTTACTTTTACTACCCTCTTTGATTCAAATTTTCTCTACAAAATCTTCAAAGGTGTTTTATTCTTCAAATCCTCACACACAAAACACCTCACTAGTCATCTGTTCTTGATTCGTTTCTCTAAGCATCATTTATCTTCAAGATTCCTCAACTGTGTGGATCCTCAATCTATACAACTCTGGAACCTAAGACAAAGAACGCTTAGTGAAATTCTTCAACACTCATCTGGTCAAATTCCTCAAACTTGTTCATTTTGAAAACCTTCTGAGAACGCATATGACCTCTTCAAATTCCTCGCAACTATACTCTGTTCATAGGTACTCATGTCCGCTGCTGAATCACTAGGTTCTCATCAACTTAACTCATTTGCAGTGTTCCTTGAAGAAAAGTTGCATACTTCTTCAGAGTGTTCAATTGTTCAAATTCCCCATCTGAGGAATATGGCTGAAGGTAAGAAGCCGCAAAAAGGAGGAAAGAAGCCTGAGGTCATGACTGCTTTTGAAATCCCTGAGGACCTCTATGCTGACTATTGCACACCTGATGAGGCCGAGTTCGGAAAAGAAAGCAAAACTCAGCGCAAGGTGCGCATACAAAGGATTGAAAGGAGATGGGCAAGAGAATGGAGGGAGTACAGATATGTAAATCCAAAGTGTATGAAGAAAATCGCTCTAAATCCTCAATGCCCAAGAGCTCCATTGGCACCTGGTCAAAAGGCTGATCCCACCAGCCTCAAGCGTGGTGAGGATTTTCCTGAAGAATGGGCCAAGCACCAAGCCAAGTTGGCTAGACAAGCCAAAGAAGCAGTGAGGAAATTTAATGAAGACTCTGCTAGTGCTGCTACCACAAAGGCCTCTGACAAGCCTAGGAAATCAATGGCAAAGAAGCCCGCTCACAAGCCAAGTGCTTCAACAACTATGCCCTCACGGCCAAGTACCTCAGCAATGCCCTCATGGCCAGAATCTTCAAAGCCCTCACGGCAAATGCCCCAAGCTGCTCCTGCTCCTCCAAAGTCCTCAGTTGCTCCGGCAAAGTCCTCAACACCTGTTCACCTGGCCACATGCCAAAGGACTACAGGCATCTCCATTGCCTCTGGTGTCTCAGCAAGTTCCTCAGCTGCACCAAATTCTTCATCAGGCCCCACTCTGCTGAAGACAAAGGCCACTGCTGGACGAGGTCCTCGGTCTAGTCCAAAGAAGAAACAAGTTGCCTTCCATGTGCCATCTGACGATGATGCTGATGATGATGAACTTGCAGAAATCATCAGAGATAGGCAAGAAAGGGCCGCTCGAGCCAAAGGGACAACTGTGCCATTGCTTTTGGATCCTAAGGTGATCCTCGACTACATTGATCTCTGGCACAAGGACCCAAACACACTTATGCCTGATTTTCATCTGACACCTGGCCAAAGTCACATGCTGACCCATTTCATCTCTGAAGAAAAATGGAAATTTGAGAAGGCCAGGCAAATCAAAAAGGCTCAGTTCAGGAAAGAGAAGTTCCTGAAGAACAATGTTGTCAAAATGACACCTGATGAACTCCTCAAGATCCAGTCTGAGATCAAAACCCTCAGCGATAATTTCAATTCCTATTATGCTGATTGGCAAGGAGCCAAAGTCCGGTTTGTTAAACTGACTGAGATGTTCACCAATGTTGCAGCCCCATCGCAACAAGAAATTCCTCATGCTGAAGCCTCTGCTAAGCAAACTGAAGAATATGCCAGCACCGCTGATGATTTTCAGCCTGCTGAAGAAAATGCTAGTTCCAGGGCTGATGACTCCATTCCAGCCGCTGATGAAACTGCCAGAGCATCACTAGTGGTGCGCCTCAAGAAAATGAAGAAGTTAGGGTAACCGCATCAGTTGCGCCTGAGGAAATTCAACCAGATTCCTCAGCTCCTTCTGCGCCTACACCAACTCCTACCATTCCATATGCATCAGACGTAAGGAAGACCAAGGCTGCAGAGAAAGCTGCAGTGAAGAAAAGGAAAGCATCATCTGCTTCACATTCTTCAGCTCCGAAGAAGATGAAGACTATGACCAGCTCTTTTGAGAACCCTATTGATGCTGTTCCGATTTCCACCATGCCATCAAAGGACCTTGTTCCTTATGGTGAAGAATATGTGATCCCTAGCGGATCTGATGAAGAACATCATTCTGCTGCTTCGTCAGAGCAGATTGATGAAGAAATTGAAGTGGATGCGATCCCTTCAACTTCTGCTGCTTCCTCGCCCATGCCTCAGTTCACAGTTGAAGAGGTCGGCGTTGAAGAACTTGAAGATGAAGACGTGGACATTGGATGCACCACGCCTGTGATCACTGATGACTTTTGGGAAAGTCAGTATCCCAATTCTCCACACTTCACTCCACTACAGAAGATACCTTAGTCCCCCGCACCAACCGTTCAAATGGGCTCTGAAGAAACTCATCCCACCTCATTTGTGCATGAGGAAATTCCAGCCACTAGTGCTGAAGAAACTGCTACTGCTAATATGTTGAACATGCAAACTACCACTGAAGAGGAACCAGAAATTCCTCAGCCTGAAGAACCTAAGATTGTGATTCCTGAGGTTGTGATGCAACTCACTGACACTCCTGCGCCCAAGCCAAAGGATCCATTCTCAAAGAAGCAAAAGTTCAAGGATGCCGATTTCTTCAACGAGCATGTGTTCTTCACTGACTATAATCCATATGATTCTGCTCGCATACGGAAGAGGCGTTTCTGGACTGCTAGTCAAGCAAATTTCTATTCCTCTGTGCTATTCGACAAAGACAAAGTCTTCGAGCATGCACACATTCCTCATGTGGACATGGAATCTCTGCCGTGCTTCCAGCCTGTCCTCATTGTTATTCACGAAGCTGGATTACTGAATTTCTGCACTGACATCTATGATTGGAATGAAGAACTCATTCTTCAATTCTATGCGACGCTGCACATCACAGGAAATTCTGAAGATGTGAATTCATGGGTGCTGGACTGGATGTCAGAAAATACTCACTACAAGGCACCAGCAACTGAATTGCTTCATGTCCTTCCACTCAGTCCTCCCCTTGATGGTGCACATTGCGTCTACAATGAACCTGAGCTTACAAATCATTACATGCAAGTGCTGATGAAGCCTTTGAAGCCAGGGCAAGCTCCTCGAACCAAATTCCTCATCAAGGAATTAATGTATGTGCCACGGACCGTCTATCGCATTCTGACGAAGACAATGAGTCCTATCAAAGGCCACGACTCAAATGATGAAGAAGTCGTTGGCATCATGAAGAATATGCTTTTCAACATCGTTCATGGCGTTCTCGTCAACTTCCATGATTTCTTCATGAGGACTCTAGCAAATATTGCTATGTCACCGTTTGAGCTGAAGCCTTATGCGCCATGGATTATGAAATTCATCAGGACAAGGTCTTCACTCAACTATAAGGCTGATACTCTGAACCATGGCAGTTTCTTGCCTCCAATTGAAGTCCTCAAACGAACATATTCCTCAGCTGATGACAAAGGCAAGGCAACTGCTATGATAGATGAAGGCATTCGTCCATTGGATGGTCAATTTTGCAAGGCTGCATCCTGCTCCACCAATGATGACTCTGCCACACATGACTCTGCCACCGACACCTCTGCCAAGCAAATTCCTCAAGCCATAGCACCCAGGGTGATGACTGATCGTGAGTTACTCCTCAGTCTTCATCAGAAAGTTGATCGCAATCATAAATGGGTCAAGCATCAGTTTGGTTCAATTCTTTACAACATGACCTCAATCCACAATGCTGTGAAGAAAAACCAATACTACCTCCATGAAACCTTCAACCGTACCTGGGCTGTTCTATCTCATATCTACAGTGCCGAAGATCTGAAGAACATGGGTCTCAAGGAAGAATTTGACTGGTCTGCACCTCCACCGAAGAAATTCAAGCAGGTCAAGGTTCCTTCCTTGGTGGCCAGCTCCTATTCTTCATCGTGCGACACTGATGAAAATGAAGACTTGGACGACACCGCAGCAGGCCCTCATACGACAACCGACCCCGGCAACGCTGGCGCTCCTCCATCAACTTGATATTCTTCAGGGGCGTTAGTCCTCAGATTCGATCCTTTTGGTCATTCGATGACAAAGGGGGAGAAATCTGAGTTAGTCTTCAAGCGAGTCTATTATATGGGCGTTTTTTTGCTAAGTTACAACTCTCATTCTTCTGAAACTTTTATTGGATCGAGTTGTAATCTTAAACCCGATGGTGCTCTGATACTTTTGATGCACTGTGCTCTGATTCTGCATGCTTGTTCCTCGTTAATATTATTTCACGCATGCTGAATCTCCTCAGGCACCATATTTCATCATGCATTTCAAATTCTTCATATTATATGTCAAATGCATGTATGAATTACAAGATATAGGGGGAGATCTCCATGATTCAACTCTTCAAGTGTGCATTGCTTCAAAAGCAAATTCCTCTCTATGCACATCTTCAGGGGGAGTTCTTCTATATCTTGCAATCAAATTCCTCAATATCAGTACTTACACTTCATATGTTTATCCCCGTTGAAAACTTAACCTATATTGTCATCAATCACCAAAAAGGGGGAGATTGTAAGTGCATCTAGTGCCCCTTAGTGTTTTTGGTGTATTGAAGACTTATAGGTTAAGGGACTAATGTGTTTATGAGTGTACACAGGTCTATAAGTCTATGAGGAGTTTGATATTTACAGAGAAAGTCGACCCCTAAAAATGAATATCTTCGACTGAAGATTTTGGTATTTCTAAAGACTTTCATGAAGACTTTGAAAGTGAAGAAATTGGTGTGTCCGTGAAGACTTGATATACATGCGAGGAATATGAAGCTTGAAGACTTTCGTTTTCACAGTTTTGTTTTTCTCCTTCTTTAGTCATAGGAAACACCGTACTGTTAAAGGGGGTCGAGGAAATACTAAGGAAAAATTTCCACGTGATGCTCAACTCAAAATCCTACACCTACCAATCCCTTCGAGTGAAGCCATTGAAAATCTCATACAGTTCAGTCAATTTCTTCAGTGACAGAGACGTAGTTCTTCTGGTCGCTGAGGAATTTGTTCTGACTGAGGAGTTAGGAATTCGCCAGTGCGGATTGCCTACACAGTGAGGAACATGATAGCCCTGAGGAATTTGAGAGTCAAATTTCCGACCATTGCTGTGCTACGCGCCAACTATCCCAAAATATCTTATCCACAGAACGGTCATATCATTGAAGGGCATTTATGTCTTATCATGTCGGGCTGCTCCCTAGGCTATAAATAGCCGCCCCCTACAACCACTAGCTGGTTGGCTGCTCCGAGAGAAACTGACACTTGTCATTTGAGAGCAACCCATCCTCTGAGGACTTTGAGCGAAAATCATCGAGTGAGGAAAATCCCAAACCCCAAACACCTACAAACCCAAAGTGATTGAGCATCACTGAAGAGATTGATCCTGCGTGGATACGATGCTTGTTACCTTTGAAGACTGTGCTACTTCCAGACGGTTAGGCGTCATGGTCTAGAGCATCCAAGAGGAATTGTGGATCGCCGAGTGACCGAAGTCTGTGAAGGTTTGGAAGTCGCCTGAAGACTTACCACGAGTGATTGGACGAGGTCTGTGTGACCTTAGTTCAAGGAGAATACGGTGAGGACTTGGTGTCCTGAGCTGCGTGCTCAGTGACTGGGTGTCCGGGACTGTGTGTCTTCGAGTTTAAATACTCAGCCGCTCCAACCAGATGTACAACTAAGACAACAGTTGGAACTGGTCTACCAAATCATTGTCTTCACCAACCTTACTGGTTCTATTTCCTCAACTCTTTCATTTCCTCATTACTATGTTGAGTGTTTGTTCATATCTGTGTTTGAAGACTTTGACTGAAGACTTTCTCAATTTCCTCAATTCAATTTCTTCAGTCTGTTTGTCTTCATCTTGTGTTATCATGTGTTTTACGCTTTCTGTACTCTGTGTTTGTCTTCATTTCATCATGATGACCATGTGTGTATTCTGTAATGCTTACTTCTGAGTACTTATTCCGCTGCAAGTAGTTCTTCACTAAGGAATTTCCTCACCGGCAAATTCC
This sequence comes from Triticum timopheevii, assembly GCA_963921465.1. Lineage (NCBI taxonomy): Eukaryota > Viridiplantae > Streptophyta > Magnoliopsida > Poales > Poaceae > Triticum > Triticum timopheevii. The sequence goes on from OY997274.1 coordinate 108,849,256, forward strand.
TCAGTGAAGAATTCATAAAAATCGCCTATTCACCCCCCCTCTAGTCGATATAACGCACTTTCAGAACAGATACCTAGCACCTCCACCTCATTATCTGGACTAGTGGCACTCCCGCATCTTCATCTCTGTCTCCTACTCATTCTACTCAACTACGTACTTATACTTCTGATATCGCTTGAACTACGTTGGTATTTCCCCAAAGAGGAAGGGATGATGGAGCACAACTACGGTAGGTACTTCCCTCAGTTATGAAACCAAGGTTATCGAACCAGTAGGAGAACCACGCAAAACTATGTAAACGGTACCTGCACACAAAGAACAAATACTTGCAACCCGACGTGTAAGAGGGGTTCATGTTTGGGGAACGTAGCACGCAATTTTAAAAAAATTCCTACGCTCACGCAAGATCTATCTAGGAGATGCATAGCAATGAGAGGGGGAGAGTGTGTCTATGTACCCTCGTAGACTGAAAGCAGAAGCGTTTGCCAACGTGGTTGATGTAGTTGAACTTCTTCTTGTTCTGACCTATCAAGTACTGAACGTATGACACCTCCGAGTCCTGCACATGTTCAGCTCGATGATGTCCCTCGAACTCTTGATCCAGCAGAGTGTCTAGGAAGTAGAACACGAAGTGCATCCAGTTTTTGCCGTAACCCTCTCAACTTTTTAGCACATGCTATGTGGGTGAAATGACGATACCATGCCAACTTTCAACCTTTTCAAAGTTCATTTGTAGTGCTTTTCAATTTCAGGGTCATTTAGCTCAAAGAAATCAGTAAATGCATGAAAAATAGCAAATGAAGTCAGAAATGGTTGAAAATTGATGATGTGGCTTTGAATGGTGCATACCGAACGCACAAAAAGTCTGGAGTTGAAATAATTTTGTGAAATGCCTTTGTAACAGATGAGTTTTCGTGTGAAACCCTGATACTTCAAAAGAGATTGTCCATTTTGTACACGAAGTGCATCCAGTTTTTACCGTAACCCTCTCAACTTTTTAGCACATGCTATGTGGGTGAAATTATGATACCATGCCAACTTTCAACCTTTTCAGAGTTCATTTGTAGTGGTTTTCAATTTCAGGGTCATTTAGCTCAAAAAAAAATCAGTAAATGAGCTGAAAAATACCAAATGAAGTCGGAAAGGGTTGAAAATTGATGATGCTTGTCCGAAGCACACAAGTACACATTTCAAATGCCAAAACACATAAGCACCCTACCTATTACAAAGATTCCCTATGGTTTGTCCAAAGTGGGACTTTCCAGATATATAAGTCTAGAAACTCACTAGAGAAGAAAGTGATGACACTAAATCCGGTCACATCCCAGAGTGGGATCTTTGGGTGTGAAACTTTTTCTTCGCGTGTGTCCCTTTGCTCCGTAACCATGGACAATCTTCATGATTTAACTGGATGCTCGGGTCAACATTCACTGTGAAGGGAGCAATTTCATGAAACTTTTCATAATCTTCTAACATGTCTGTCTTGTTATCCACTCCCACGATGTTTCTTTTCCCTGAAACAACTATGTGGCACTTTGGCTCATCGTATGATGTATTCGCTTCCTTATCTTTTCTTTTTCTCGGCTTGGTAGACATGTCCTTCACATAGAAAACCCGCGCCACATCATTGGTTAGGACGAATGGTTCGTCTGCGTATGCAAGATTGTTGAGATCCACTGTTGTCATTCCGTACTGTGGGTCTTCCTTTACGCCGCCTCCAGTCAGATTGACCCATTTGCACTCAAAAAATGGGACCTTCAAATTACTTCCATAGTCAAGTTCCCATATCTCCTCTATGTAACCATAATATGTGTCCTTTCCCCTATTGGTTGCTGCATCAAAGCGGACACCACTGTTTTGGTTGGTGCTATTTTTATGTTGGGCGATCGTGTAAAATGTATTCCCATTTATCTCGCACCCTTTAAAAGTCATTATATTCGAAGATGGTAACTGGGACAACAAGTACATGTCATCTTCGATAGCGTCGTTGTCGGTGTCAAAACTGGCGGATCTCGGGTAGGGGATCCCAAGCAGTGCGTCTTAGGATCAATGGTAACATGAGACAAGGGACACGATGTTTTTACCCAGGTTCGGGCCCTCTCGATGGAGGTAAAACCCTACGTCCTACTTGATTGATATTGATGATGTGGGTATTACAAGAGTAGATCTACCACGAGATCAAGGAGGCTAAACCCTAGAAGCTAGCCTATGGTATGATTGTTGTTGTATATCTACCGACTAGCCTGGCCCCAGTTTATATAATGCACCAGAGGCCTAGGATAACAAGAGTCCTAGCCGAATACACCGGTGGGGGAGGAGTCCTTGTCTTGATCGCCAAGTCTTCTTGATTCTTCCTTGTATGCGGTAGCTGTCTGGACTGGCCCATGAGTATACGGCCATGGGGATCCTCGGCCCAATCCACCTGATCAGGAGACGACGTGGTGAGTACCCCCTAGTCCAGGACACAATCAGTAGCCCCCTGAACCGGTCTTCAAGTTGGGGACCCTCCTCGATTCTTCCGAACTGTTCTTCATCTTCGGTTGTCGGTCTTGAAAACTGGTTCAACAAATCTTCTCATCTTCGATCTTGAGAATCGCCGAAATTCATTCGACAAGTTTATACATCGGGTATCCGAGGAGCCCCTTTAAGTTTCTGGCCTTTATCAATGCCTTGTTATTTTTATGCCATGCCTCGGGTTTGAAGTTATTCCCAGGAGGCAGTGCCCTCTTGCATCCGAGCTCTAACGCCAGACTGCATTCGAGGTATCTTTTGCAGCCGAGCACCAACGCCAGACTGCCTCCCAGCTCTATCACTGGACTATGTATCTGAGCTCCAACGCCGGACGGTATCCGAGCTCCAATGCCGGACTATGTATCCGAGCTCCAACGCCGGACTGTATCCGAGGTGTCGTAAATCACCTTGGTTCAAAGAAGTTTGAAGGAGTTTAGCCGAGCTTAATGCTGGAAATGCCCTCTATGGAGCCAGCCACTAGCGTCCGAGCTTTATGCCGGACTGCTTCCGAGGTGGTGCACCACCCCGAATATGGCCCGATTTTTGTCAATATTTTTGATTGGTGCAATTTATTCTCTGCCGAGATACACAACCAGTGGCCCTCAAGGTGGGATCGGTCTAAAACCCGAGATGCCCATGAAGGATGACATAAGACCGCTGATCCCCGTAGCTGCTGAGACTCAGGTTGATTTGCAAAATCGGTCTGAGGATCAAGTCCTAGCTCGGCAGAATACTTCGGGACACAAAAAGCGGCGTGCTCAGTCCTCAAGACTCAGGTTGGGTGCGGCCGACCAACCTGAGGATCAAAATGTCCTCGGAGACTGTATTACACTTAAAATTTTCTGCATAGAACAGGCAATGCAGTAGCCCCCGAGACACTGGTCGGGTGGCAACACCAGATCAGGGGATCGACGTGCCCCTTTAATATTTATAAATAATAAGCCCGAAGCCCAGTAGCCCCCGAGCCTTAATGCGGGCACGGGAGGCCGAATTAAGGATCGATATCCATAGTAAAATCACAAATTATGTGTAATGACTCTATGTATCCAAGTACTTTACGTCATTAATGCTCGGATCCGTATTGTACAAAACTTTGTTGACCGACCATCAGCTTCCACCTCCTCGGCCAATAGCCGAGGAGTGTTTGTCCTACTTTATCAAGCCTTTATGAGGGCAAAGATTGACAACAAACAAGGCAATCTGGCCATACGGTTTTATAAACAAAGGTACGCAGAGAGATATGTTATATTACTGTTGAACAGAAGAAATGTCTTCCAAAGAAAATAGTCCCACTATCGGTTCCTTTCTTTTGGTTGTCATGCTAAGCATGATCATGAAACCTCAGCTCCAATGTAAGAGCAAAATATCGAGGATTTAGTTTGGGAGGCCAGTTAATAGCCCCCGGTAGCGTTCGGCGACAGTCGAGGTCAAGCCGTAAACACTTTGGCCATTGTTATGAATGGCCCGTCGTTTAACGCCATCATTGGATCGCCGACCAGTTTACGCTTATTGTGACAGTCAGTTTTTGGCTTTCTCCACTGAGGTGCTTAACCATGTGAGCTAGAAGCACAATCGCAGTGGTTCTCCCTGTGCACACCTAACCGAACAAAGCGGAACATAGGAGGCAAGCGCAGGAGCCGGGCAACCCAACTATTGACCGAAGACACAATTCGAAACCGATGCATATATAGCAATATCCGAGAATGTTTTTGCCGAATCTCTAAAGGTGTCCGGCGTTGCACTGCGAGACGTGTGCTGAAAACACACAAATAGTTTAAAAGTGCCATAGGCTCGAAAAGCCAAAAAACTTATTCAAAAGGTTAATGTCCGAACTAGATCAAGTGTTCGGTGCCAATCCGAAAATTGGACTTTAGAAAAAAGAAAAAAAAGGTGCTTCTGTCGTGCTTTAACATGACACATCCTATCTCAAAACTTCAAGCGGGTCAGCCTACGGCTTCAACCTCCTATCCCGAAGGCGAAGTACTTCTTACTAGGCTAGTTTAGCAAACTAAACTCTAGCGGCTTTGAGAGAGAAATTAGGCTCCCCGGCTAGTGACCGCACACTTGTGTCGAAAAAAGTAGTGATAAATAATATTAAAAAGTTTGCAACAACTAAGAAGAAAAACACTTATTATAAAATGGCTCAAATAAACATAAGAGCCCCCAAGTGACTTGGGTAAAATAATGATTGTATGTACCGAAGTACTTGTATCATATCTATGTTCAACCGAACTTTAAACGCGTCTTAACCGACCGTCGGCTTCTCCCTCTTCGGTCAAGGACCGAAAAGTGTTATGTACTCCATCTGTCGAGAATATCGACGGTGTTTCCAATAACCAGGCAATCAGGCCATAAGGCTGTAACAGACAAAGCGCGCTCAGGGAACTTATGCTATATTACTGCAAAGAGTAAGAAGCATCTTCAAAGAAAATAGTACCCCCACCGATACCTTTCTTCGGTGCTCATTGTTATTATGAGACTTGTGCAATAGATTTTTTTGTACTCATGAGTTCCGTTGTGTGCCGACCATGATTGAAAAAAATAAGGGCGCTAGCTTTCGGCTTCACCCAGTCTGAGGTCCGGCTCGGGTGACCCGATCGTGACAATCGCAGAGGTGCTCCCTTTACTCCCTAGCCGAACAATCGGGAACGTAGGGGTAAGCACAGGAGCCAGGCAACCCAGCTTGCAAATCGCTTAAGTCAATATGGTGCATATTGTGGCGTAATACACGAACAAGGAACAAAGCCGTACAAATATAATCATATGCAAGAGGGAAAAGCTTCATGAAGGAAGCCCCCAAGTAAACGGGGTATTTGAATTTGCGCGTCACAAACAAAGTTTGGACAAGGAAATTTTTCCAAGCAACTTTTTTGGCCGAGCCGAACACAAGTTAAATTTTTTAAAACTTTGAGCATGAAGACAACTTAGCTGGCTAATGTGTTCGGTATTTATGACACGGTCCGAGCGTGATGCGGGACAAGGTTCCATCCCCGAGCCAGTCCTGAGGTGGCGGAGCAAAGAGCTCGGCACTCCGAAGTGGTGACATAGCGCGGTCAATGCAGGACGGCAGGGTGATGCCGAAGTCCCCGGCATGGGGTAATGAAGTGTTGACGAAGCCCCCCATCCAGCCGAGGTGACGCCAAAGGATATAGTCCGGCTGGATTATTTTCCTGTGCACAAAAAACAGTGCAAACCGGAGATAATAGTAATAATAATAAAAAAATTCATTGCATAACAAATAATTTATGCAAAGTGAGTAATAAAAGAAATATGGCCTGGCGCTGAAGTCAATGTCGATGCAGGGCGGCGGCGTGATGCGGTAAAAGCATGGCAAGGCCTGAATTCATAGGTCGGTTTAAGTTCCGGATGTGGCGTTCGCCGGACTATGTACGGAAACTGACCGAACCACTATACGGCCGTCGTTAATGCGGCCACCATTTGATAGACCTGCGTACATATGATGGACAAACCAGAGTAATAATTCGAAACAAGCAAAAAATACTACGATTAATAGCACCTGGCTTATTTGTTGCAGCAATCCGAAGAAAGGTGATTCCCAAAATTGGGAGTCGATCCGCACACCTATCGCCTGATGGGCGGGAAAGCAATGGCATGGCGATGCTGGCAAAGGTTGGTTCACTGAGGCAAAGGCCTCGGTCCAGCTAACGTGACAGAGCTGGTCGGCCAGCGACGCCGAAGTCTCCGGAGTAGGTTGATGAAGAGATGGCGAAGCCCCCAGTCCAGGCGAGGAGACGCAGCAGGTTGGTGAGGAGATGTGTCAGCCAAGGTGTTGAAGTAGTTCGGCGTGATGGTCACCGGCTCGATGAAGCAATAGTGCGGCCCTGCCGATGCAGGTCGTGACGTGGTCGATGCCAGCTTGATGAAGCGATCGTGCGGCGATGCCAGTATGCCCGCTCCGTGTAATTCGTGGGGCGGCGATGTTGGTGATGATTTATCCTTCGCGATGCCGAACTATTGTTCGGCTGGCCGAGATGATGATTCGAAGAAATTGAGCTCGGCTCAACAAAGCGACGACATGTCTAGCGCAGGTCGGCCGCCGTGGAGTGATGTTGTCGGGCTGGTTTGACACCGGCGCGACGGTGAAGTTCGTATTGCAAGAATACTTTTAATACTACTGGGATGTGTTTGAGAATAAAACACAACACCCCTTACGAAAACTTCCTTCAAAAAGGATGTCCGAGATCCCGTTCATAAAGAAGATGAATTCGGGTCGGATTCGTTCTCGCGTAGAAAACAGATCCAAAAAGTGATGCACTAATCGGAAGTTTCCCGGAGTTTGGACGGTCGGATCGAGCTGAATTTTTGGCAGGTGGTAGATATGTGAATTCCGCAGCAAATCAACGGTTGGATCCTCCAAAAGACATCCGAGCTAGATGCTGGATACCATGTCCTAAACTCGTCCGGATTCTCGTCCAGATTCAACAGGGCTCCGGTATATCGGAGATTGCCGGAGATTCCTCCATCGGAACTCGACGAAATTTTTGCAGGGTTGTTGTAGACTTAATTCCGCATAATTCCACCGAATTAATCGTTTAAGCAACACTCGAGGAGGTGGTGGCGGCGGATACAAGTTTGTTGTGCAGAAAAACAGCACGGTCGCCTGAGGGCAATGTTGACGTTGAGCCCCCGAGCTCCATGGATGACTCCTCCATGATCTTGATAGAGATCGGAGTTGGTGTTTTATGAAGGCCTTCATCCGAACATGATGATCGGAGGTAGGGCGCGGTCCTCGGTCAAGCCAAGGTGACCAGTCGAGCTGGTGACAAAAAAGCCGACGTCGAAGTTGACCTGCAGTCGAGCCATTGATCCTTTCGTCGATCACACAGCGGAACTCTCAATGAAAGCACCAATGTTGGTGTCAAAACCGGCGGATCTCGGGTAGGGGGTCCCAAGCAGTGCGTCTTAGGATCAATGGTAACAGGAGACAAGGGACACGATGTTTTTACCCAGGTTCAGGCCCTCTCGATGGAGGTAAAACCCTACGTCCTACTTGATTGATATTGATGATGTGGGTATTACAAGAGTAGATCTACCACGAGATCAAGGAGGCTAAACCCTAGAAGCTAGCCTATGGTATGATTGTTGTTGTATATCTATCGACTAGCCTGGCCCCGGTTTATATAATGCACCAGAGGCCTAGGATAACAAGAGTCCTAGCCGAATACACCGGTGGGGGAGGAGTCCTTGTCTTGATCGCCAAGTCTTCTTGATTCTTCCTTGTATGCGGCAGCTGTCCGGACTGGCCCATGAGTATACGGCCATGGGGATCCTCGGCCCAATCCACCTGATCAGGAGACGACGTGGTGAGTACCCCCTAGTCTAGGACACCGTCAGTCGTCATGCATGGCACGTGTTTGACACCAACTGACGAAAGTCCTTGTTTGTTCATGTGTAATCCAGTCGTCAGACTGCTCCGGGTATTTGGAGCATAGAATATTCTTGTGTTCCTCCATATATGAAGCCACCAAGGCGGAATTTTGTAGAACTGTGTAGTGTTCTTGAGTGAGAGAATGCCCGCCCATACATATTATTTGATTCGGTCCTAGCGTGCCATTTCCATCCAGTCTGCCCTTATGCCGCGATTCAGGAAAACCAATCGGCTTAAGGTCAGGAATAAAGTCAACACAAAACTCAATGACCTCCTCATTTTCATGGCACTTGGATGCTTCCTTCTGGCCTAGCACGGTTATGAACATATTTCTTTAAGACTCCCACAAACTTCTCAAAGGGGAACATATTGTGTAGAAATACAGGACCCAGAATGACAATCTCTTCGCATATGTAATCTAGGACACGCGTCATGATATTGAAGAAGGATGGTGGGAACACCAACTCGAAACTGACAAGACATTGCACCAAATCATTCTCTAACCTTGGTATGATTTCTGGATCGATTACCTTCTGAGAGATTGCATTGAGGAATGCACATAGCTTCACAATGGCTAATCGAACGTTTTCTGGTAGAAGCCCCCTCAATGCAATCGGAAGCAACCGCTCATAATCACGTGGCAGTCATGAGACTTTAGGTTTTGAAACTTTTTCTCTGCCATATTTATTATCCCCTTTATATTCGACGAGAAGCCAGTCATGACCTTCATACTGACCAGGCATTCAAATAAGATTTCTTCTCTTCTTTGATACGAGTGTAGCTGGCATGACCCTGATGTATGCCGTCTTTTTCGTGCATATGTTGCTGATCCTCCCATGCCTCCAGTGTATATTTTGTCTTCCCATACACGCCCAAGAAGCCAAGCAGGGTCACACAAAGATTCTTCGTCACGTGCATCATGTCGATTGCAGAGCGAACCTCTAGGTCTTTCCAATAGGGTAGGTCCCAAAATATAGATTTCTTCTTCCACATGGGTGCGCATCCGTCAGCGTCATTCGAAACAGATTGTCTGCCAGGACCCTTTGTCACGCCCAATATGCGATCCTATCCAAAAGGAACTCGAAGGTCCCACCATAGACCCGCATATTGGGACGCTTTTGCAAGGTGGATATCATTACATCAACATTACATAATAGATGGGGATACATACAAGAGGCATACAATGCCACACGAATACAACATGACAATACAAAAGAGCATCATCCGACTACGGATGAATCACAAACAGAAACTCAAATGACATCCACCCTGCTAGCCAAGGCTGCCGACCTGGAACCTATCCCTGATCGAGGAAGCAGAAGAAGAACTCAACACAAGCAAACATCGCTCTCGCGTCATGATCATCGGGTAAACCTGTACCTGCAACTGTTGTTGTTGTAATCTGTGAGCCACGAGGACTCAGCAATCCCATTACCATGGGTATCAAGACTAGCAAAGCTTAAAGGGAAAGGAAGGGGTAATGTGGTGAGGTTGCAGCAGCGGCTAAGCAAGATATGGTGGCTAACATACGCAAATAAGAGCGAGAAGAGAACAAGCGGAACGGTTGTCAACTAGTAATGATCAAGAAGTGATCCTGAACTCCTACTTACGTCAAACATAACCCAGAAACCGTGTTCACTTCTCGGACTCTGCCGAAAAGAGACCATCACAGCTACACACGCGGTTGATGCGTTTTAATTCGGAACTGATGTCAAGTTATCTACAACCGGACATTAACAAATTCCCATCTGCCTATAACCATAGGCACGTCTTTCAAAATATTATACCCTGCAGGGGTGTCCCAACTTAGCCCATGACAAGCTCTCGCGATCAACAAAGGAATAGACCTTCTCCCAGGAAGACCTGATCAGACTCGGAATCCCGGTTTACAAGACATTTCGACAATGGTAAAACAAGACCAGCAAGACCGCCCGATGCACCGACAATCCCGATAGGAGCTGCACATATCTCGTTCTCAGGGCAACACCGGATGAACACTACGTACAACTAAAACCAACCCTCAAGTTTCCCCGAGGTGGCGCTGCAAGTGGCTCTGGTTCGGACCAACACTTAGACAAGCACTGGCCCGGGGGGGCTATAATAAAGATGACCCTCGAGAGAGCGACTCCCAAGGGAAAAGTAGGTGGTGGTGAGGCAAATGGTAAAAGTCAATGTTGGGCCTTGCTGGAGGAGTTTTATTCAAAGCGAACTATCAAGGGGGTCCCATAAATCACCCGACCGTGTAAGGAACGCAAAATCCGGGAACATAACACCGGTATGACGGAAACTAGGGCGGCAAGAGTGGAACAAAACACCAGGCAAAAGGCCGAGCCTTCCACCCTTTACCAAATATATAGATGCATTAATAATATAAGAGATATTGTGATATCCCAACCAAAATCCTGTTCACCATGGAGAAATCTTCAACTTCACCTGCATCTAGCAATGCTATAAGAGGGGCTGAGCAAAAGCGGTAACATAGCCAAGCAACGGTTTGCATAGGAAAGGTGTCAAAGGTTAGAGGTTCATGGCAATTTGGGAGGCTTGATGAGCAAAAGATAGGTAACGCAGCATAGCGATAGAACGAAGCAACTAGCATAGCAATGATAGTAGTGAGGTCCAGGGTAGTGGTCATCTTGCCTGAAATCCCGCAAGGAAGAAGAACGAGTCCATAAAGAAGACGAACGGATGAAGCCGAACCAACCGTAGACGAACGAATCCTCACGATCGCAACAAAACAGGAACTAACAAGAAGAAGCACACAACATGGTAAACACACCACGCATAGACAAGACATGATGCACAACAAGCATTATGCATGACAAAGGCTACACGAAGCTACTCATGGCAAGAGATGATGCAAACAAGAGCAACACATCAAGGCAAGTTTAAATGAGGCCAAGAACAACATATAACAATTCCGGTAAGTCCTCATATGCATATTTCGAAATTGGTCCAGATCTGAATAAACCTTTAGTTGAAGTTGTTAAACAGCAAGTTAAAATGCACCAAGAAGATCTACACGAGATTCTAGTCAAGTTACATATAAAGTTCATTAGATTCGGAGCTACGGCCTAGAAGATATGAGCAAGACAAGATAAACATGGCATTGATGCAAAATGCATACAAACATCAAGCAAACACCTCAAAACATGGATGCAACATGATAATATGAAGCTACATGCAAAATCAAGCAAGTTTCATATAGAGCACACTCAAAACGGAGCAACGGTTCAACACACGCACTATACAAGTCATAGCAACAATTTGTCCATAACAGCAAGTAGGCATATCGCAAGCATCAAAACAACATACTACAGTATCTCAACGTAATACCAAAAGGCATGGGCATGATGTACAGGTAAAGCATAACAAAACATGAACACTGAGCTATCTCCAGAAATCACTAGAACATGCTCAAACAGACATGGTAAGATTGCAAATAATAACAGTTTCAGACTTTAGCAGAAATAACATCAGGTTGCAATGTTCAGAGCTATCAAACAACATGCTATAGAACTTATCATGGCAAACAAAGGCATGGAATGAATCTACTAATTGCATAGAACAAAAGTCCCTTACTAACCAAGAGTCAAAAAGGATCAAAAAATAAGATGGCACCCATGTAAACATGGCAAGTTATATGACAGATTCAAACATGGCAGAAACAGAATTATGAAGGCATGTAGATGAGCTTGTGCAACTCACTACAGAGCAAAACATGGCATGGCAAGGCACCCAACAGTAAGAAGGCATGTTTATGAAGCTAAGCATGGCAAGAGTAAGTTCATATGGTGCATGGGACACTAGCAAAACACATGGGAACAAGTGAACTTAATGTTAACAGGCTGACAGCAACATCATTTAGCAACTTTGGAGCAATGAAAACAATAAACTACAGCAAACTATAAATGCAACCAGGGTCATGGATGGATAGGGCATAACATGTAGATCAAAACATGTTTATAGAACATCTCCAGATTATGCATAGAATGATTAGTAGCAACATGTTTACATAGCAACAAAATATGACAGAATCAGCCTAGCAAAACAGCAACAGCAAGTACACTACTTAACAAGCTTGAATCACTCACCACAAGTCATTGCATGACAATATAAGCATAGCATCATCAAGAAGACATGTTTGTGAAACAAACCAAGTCAAGAACAAGTCCATAGCATGCAAGGATCAACTATAGCAAGCTTGGCTAAATTGAATAACAAGTAAACAATCTGCCAGGAAACATTTTGAAGCAAAAGTAGAGCACTCAAATGACATGCTAGACTACTCCATAATGGCAACAAAGGCAGGGATGGATAGACAACAACCATATGTTCAAAACACCCTTACTGAAGTATCTCAAAATATGCATGAATCTCTCTGTAGCATCAAGTTTACATGGCATAAAAATAATAGCAGAACAGGGACTGAAATCAGCAACAACAAGTACCCTACTTAGCAAGCTTGATGCACTCAGCACACAAATCAAAAAAATACATGGATAGCACCTCTAGAAAGATGGCATGGCATAGATCAAAACACATGTAGACATCAACCTCATAGGATGCACACATCAATCATGGCAAAAATGACAAATGAGCAAGTTATAACAGTTTCAGCAGATTAACATCACTTAGCACTCTTCTAATGATGATTCTGGCATCAAGATGAGCTCAAATGAATATGATGCAATGGAACTAAATGACGTACTCGTCGAGACGAACAATTTGACATATTACACGCATAAAATGGAGCTACGGATGCAGAGATACAATAGATAAAACATGGCATGAAAATGACAAAAATCTGGGACTTAGTGGATTCGGGGTCAACCTCTGGATTTGCACGGATTTCGAGGTAGCCGAAAAACTCGCCGGAGACGACGGGGAAGACGCCGGGGTGGCCGGAGATGGCGGATCCGGGCCGGATCTCGCCGGATCCCGACGCGGGGAGGCGGAGGAGGTCGCGGGGCGGAGCTCGGGCGGCGCGGGCGGAGGGCGGCGGTGGCCGGCCGGCTCGGGCGCGGGCCGGGGCGGCGCCGGCGGGGGCTGCCAGGGCGAGGCCGAGCTGCGGAGGCGCAGGCGGGGCGCGGGGCGGCGCGCCCGTGGCGGCGGCGGCCGGCGGGGATCCGGGCGGCGCGGGGAGCAGCGCGCCGGCGGGGCGCCGGAGGCGGCGGCCGGCGATGGGCGGCGCCGACGGGAGGCGGCTCGGGCGGCGCGGGGAGGCTCGGGCGGCCGCGCGGGCCTGGGCGGGCCGCGGCGGTGGTGGGCGGCGGAGGGACACGTGGCATCATGCGGTTGGCTGCGGCGGCGGGACGGACATGTCCGGCTGCGGCCGGACGTGTCCGGTGGCGGCGGGAGGAAGAGGACTAGGGTTTCGCCCGAAATTTCGGGGGAGGGGGGCTAATTTATAAGGAGAGGGAGCTAGGAGAGTCCAAATGAGGTGCGGTTTTCGCCCACACGATCGTGATCGAACGACCGAGAGCATGGAGGGGAGTTAGATGGGTTTTGGGCCACTTTGGAAGGGGTGTTGGGCTGCACACAAAAGAGGCCTTTGCGGTTACCTGGTTAACCGTTGGAGTATCAAACGAACTCCAAATGGCACGAAACTTGACAGGCGGTCTACCGGTGCTATACCAAGGCCGCTTGGTAAGACTCGGTCCATTCCGAGAAAGTTTAACACCCGCACAGGAAAAGAGATAAGAAGGGGACGCCGGGGGACATAGGAGTGCTGGATTGCAAAACGGACAACGGGGAAAAGGCTCGGATGCATGAGACGAACACGTATGCAAAATGAAATGCACATGATGACATGATAAAATGCAACACGCAAGCAAATGACATGGCAACGGCGGCGAAATACTGGCAGACACCTGGCGCAACGAATCCGGGGCGTTACACCCTTTCTAAAGATTACCTTCAAATCCTTGACCATATCATGTACATCATCACCAGTATGGTGGCGAGGCTTCGTCTAGTGATCTGCCTCACCTTTGAAATATTTGCCTTTCTTTCTTACGGGATGCCTGCTCAGAAGAAATCGATGATGTCCCAGGTACACATTCTTCTTACAATTATCCAAATATGTACTGTTGGTATCATCCAAACAGTGCGTGCATGCGCGGTATCCCTTGTTTGTCTGTCCTGAAAGGTTACTGAGAGCAGGCCAATCATTGATGGTCACAAACAACAACACATGTAGGTCAAATTCCTCCTGTCCGTGCTCATCCCACGCACGTAGACCTTTTTCATTCCACAACTGTAAGAGTCTTCAACTAATGGCCTTAGGTACACATGAATATCATTGCCGGGTTGCTTAGGGCCTTGGATGAGCACTGGCATCATAATGAACTTCCGCTTCATGCACAACCAAAGGAGGAAGGTTATACATACATAGAGTCACATGCCAGGTGCTATGATTGCTGCTTTGCTCCCCAAAAGGATTAATGCCATCTGCTCTTAGACCAAACCATACATTCCTTGCGTCACCTGCGAAGTCCTCTTAGTACTTTCTCTTGATTTTTCTCCACTGCAACCCGTCAGCGGGTAATCTCAACTTCCCGTCTTTCTTACGTTCTTCTCTGTGCCATCGCATTAACCTGGCATGCTCTTTGTTTTGGAACAAACATTTCAACCGTGGTATTATAGGAGCATACCACATCACCTTGGCAGGAATCTTCTTCCTGGGGCACTCGCCCTCAACATCACCAAGGTCATCGCGGCTGATCTTATAGCGCAATGCACCACATACCGGGAACACCTTCAAATCCTCGTACTCACCGCGGTAGAGGATGCAGTCATTAGGGCATACATGTAGCTTCTGCACCTCTAATCCTAGAGGGCAAACAATCTTGTTTGCTTCGTATACTCTCGGGCAATTCGTTGTCCTTTGGAAACATCTTCTTTAACATTATCAACAACTTTCCAAATCCCTTGTCAGACACACCATTCTCTGCCTTCCATTGCATCAATTCCAGTGTGGTGCCCAGCTTTTTCTTGTCAGCTTCGCAATTTGGGTACAACAATTTCTTGTGATCCTCTAACATGCGCTGCAACTTTGGCCTCTCCTTCTCACTTGGCAGTTTCTCTTTGCATCGGAGATGGCCCGACCTAGATCATCAGCGGGCTCATCTGATGCCTCTTCTTCAGCTTCTTCCCGCATTGCCGGCTCAACTTCTTCGCGCATTGCCGGCTCAGCTTCTCCCCCATTGTTTTACCATCGTATTCAGGGAACCCATGGCCAGGATAGCTGTCGTCATCCTCTTCTTCTTCATTGTCTTCCATCATAACCCCTCTTTCTTCGTGCTTGGTCCAAACATTATAGTGGGGCATGAAACCGGACTCAAACAGGTGGACATGAATGGTTTTTGACTTAGAGTAATTCCAATCATTCTTACAGCTAACACAGACAAGACATAAAACCATCTTCCCGCTTGTTTGCCTCAGCCGCAAGCAGAAAAGTATGCACGCCATTAACAAACTGGGGAGAGCATTGGTCATCGTACATCAATTTCCGACTCATCTTCATTAAACAGCACAGAAAAGACCAAATTAATACAAGTTATACATAAAGTTCCATACACACTTATTCTCATAAAACAACATACAAACTCTCTAGCTAAAGCATTTAAATGCAACAACAAATGCGATCAAGATCGCAACTAAGGTAACAATTGATCCAACATCATAATGATGCCAAGCCTCACTATCAATGGCATATTTTCTAATCTTTCTAATATTCAAGCACATTTTCTCCATCTTGATCTTGTGATCATCGACGACATCGGCAAGATGCAACTCCAATTCCATCTTCTCCTCCTCAATTCTTTTCAGTTTTTCTTTCAAATACTCATTTTCATTTTCATCTAAATTTAACCTCTCGACAATAGGCTCACTCAGATTGCTCATTCTGTTGCACAACCAACACAAACTGCTTTCATGCCTGGGCGAAACATCCTAGAAGGGGTTGTGGTCCTACACGAAACTCTTCATGAAATCCATTCGAAGAAACTAGATGGGGTTATCTTCAAAGTGGATCGTGAGAAGACCTATGACAAGGTCAAATTGCCCTTTCTCCAACAAGCCTTACGGATGAAGGGGTTCAATGAAGCCTGGAGGAAGTAGGTGGATTCCTTTATTCAGAAAGGTAGTGTTAGAATTAAGGTAAATGATGACATAGGTCATTATTTCCAGATGCATAAAGGATTACGACAGGGTGAATCGATGTCTCGAGTCCTGTTCAACATAGTAGCGGATATGTTGGCAGTCCTTATTAGTCAGGCTAAAGAGAATGGCCAAGTTAATGGGCTAGTCCAACATCTTGTGGATGGGGGAGTGTCCATATTACAATACGTCGATGACATGATTCTTTTCATGGAACATGATATTGCTAAAGCTAGAAATATAAAGTTAATTAGTTCTTTGTGTTTTTGAACAGTTATCGGGCCTTAAGATCAATTTTAACAAAAGCGACCTGTTCTGCTTTGGGATAGCCAAAGAGGAACAAGACGCATATAAACAACTGTTCGGCTATGAAATGGGTTCGTTACCATTTAGCTACCTAGGGATTCCCATTCATCACCGCCGACTTACTAATAAGGAGTGGAAGTGCATTGAAGATTTCTTCAAAAAAAGGCTAAGCTGCTAGAAGGATAAGCTTATGTCCTATGGAGGTCGCCTCGTACTAATAAACTCGGTGCTGACGAGTTTGCCGATGTGTTGGGGAACGTAGCAGAAATTCAAAATTTTCCTACGTGTCACCAAGATCTATCTATGGATAAACCAGCAACGAGGGGAAGGAGAGTGCATCTACATACCCTTGTAGATCACTAAGCGGAAGCGTTCAAGAGAACGGGGTTGAAGGAGTCGTACTCGTCGTGATCCAAATCACCGGAGATCCTAGTGCCGAACGGACGGCACCTCCGCGTTCAACACACGTACAGCCCGGTAACGTCTCCCATGCCTTGATCCAGCAAGGAGAGAGGGAGAGGTTGAGGAAGACTCCATCCAGCAGCAGCACGACGGCGTGGTGGTGGTGGAGGAGCGTGGCAATCCTGCAGGGCTTCACCAAGCACCGCGGGAGAGGAGGAGGACTTGGGAGAGGGGGAGGGCTGCGCCAGAACTTCGTGTGTAGCTCCCATGCGCCTCCCCACTATATATAGGGGTGGAGGGGCTGGTTTCTTGCCCTCCAAGTCCATTGGGGCGTTGGCCAAGGTGGGAGGAAAGAAATCCCATCATTTCCTTCCCCACCGATTGTTATCCCCCCTTTTTAGGGATCTTGATCTTATCCCTTCGGGATATGATCTTATTCCTTCTAAGGGGGGATCTTGGTGCGCCTTGACCAGGGGTGTGGGGCCTTTCCCCCACTACCCACGTTCATGTGGGTCCCCCCATGCAGGTGGGCCCCACTCCGGAACCTTCTAGAACCTTCCCGGTACAATACCGAAAAATCCCGAACATTTTCCGGTGGCCAAAATAGGACTTCCCATATATAAATCTTTACCTCCGGACCATTCTGGAACTCCTCGTGACGTCCGGGATCTCATCCGGGACTCCGAACAACATTCGGTAACCACATACAAACTTCCTTTATAACCCTAGCGTCATCGAACCTTAAGTGTGTAGACCCTACGGGTTCGGGAGACATGTAGACATGACCGAGACGTTCTCCGGTCAATAACCAACAGCGGGATCTGGATACCCATGTTGGCTCCCACATGTTCCACGATGATCTCATCGGATGAACCACGATGTCAAGGACTCAGTCGATCCCGTATACAATTCCTTTTGTCTAGCGGTATTATACTTGCCCGAGATTCGATCGTCGGTATACCGATACCTTGTTCAATCTCGTTACCGGCAAGTCTCTTTACTCGTTCCGTAACACATCATCACGTGATCAACTCCTTGGTCACATTGCGCAAATGATGATGTCCTACCGAGTGGGCCCAGAGATACCTCTCCGCTTACACGGAGTGACAAATCCCAGTCTCGATTCGTGCCAACCCAACAGACACTTTCGGAGATACCTGTAATGCACCTTTATAGCCACCCAATTACGTTGTGACGTTTGGTACACCCAAAGCACTCCTACGGTATCCGGGAGTTGCACAATCTCATGGTCTAAGGAAAAGATACTTGACATTAGAAAAGCTCTAGCAAACGAACTACACGATCTTTGTGCTATGCTTAGGATTGGGTCTTGTCCATCACATCATTCTCCTAATGATGTGATCCCGTTATCAACGACATCCAATGTCCATAGCTAGGAAACCATGACTATCTGTTGATCACAACGAGCTAGTCAACTAGAGGCTCACTAGGGACATATTGTGGTCTATGTATTCACACGTGTATTACGATTTCCGGATAATACAGTTATAGCATGAATAAAAGACAATTATCATGAACAAGGAAATATAATAATAATACTTTTATTATTGCCTCTAGGGCATATTTCCAACAGTCTCCCACTTGCACTAGAGTCAATAATCTAGTTCACATCGATATGTGATTAACACTCAAGGTCACATCCCCATGTGACTAACACCCAAAGAGTTTACTAGAGTCAATAATCTAGTTCACATTTACCATGTGATTAACACTCGATGAGTTCTGGGTTTGATCATGTTATGCTTGCAAGAGAGGTTATAGTCAACGGGTCTGAACCTTTCATATCCATGTGTGCTTTACAAATCTCTATGTCATCTCCTAGATGTAGCTACCACGTTCTATTTGGAGCTATTCCAAATAACTGTTCTACTTGGAGCTATTCTAAATTGTTGCTCCATTATACGTATCCGGTATCTCTACTCAGAGCTATCCGGATAGGTGTTAAGCTTGCATCGACGTAACCCTTTACGACGAACTCTTCTACCACCTCCATAATCGAGAAAATTCCTTAGTCCACTAGTTACTAAGGATAACTTTGACCGCTGTCCTGTGATCCATCCTTGGATCACTCTTGTACCCCTTGACTGACTCATGGCAAGGCACACTTCAGGTGCAGTACACAGCATAGCATACTATAGAGCCTACGTCTTAATCATAGGGGACGACCTTCGTCCTTTCTCTCTATTCTGCCGTGGTCGAGCTTTTATGTCTTAACTTCATACCTTACAACTCAGGCAAGAACTCCTTCTTTGCCTGATCCATCTTGAACACCTTCAAGATCATGTCAAGGAATGTGCTCATTTGAAAGTACCATTAAGCGTCTTGATCTATCCTTATAGATCTTGATGCTCAATGCTCAAGTAACTTAATCCAGGTTTGCTATTTGAAAAACACCTTTCAAATAACCCTATATGCTTTCTAGAAATTCTACATCATTTCTGATCATCAATATGTCAACAACATATACTCATCAGAAATTCTATAGTGCTCCCACTCACTTCTTTGGAAATACAAGTTTCTCATAAACTTTGTATAAACCCAAAATCTTTGATCATCTTATCAAAGTGCACATTCCAACTCCGAGATGCTTACTCCAGTCCTTAGAAGGATCGCTGGAGCCAGCATACCTTTTAGCATCCTTAGGATCGACAAAAACTTTTGGATTGTATTACATACAACCTTTGCTTACGAAAACTGGTAAGGAAACTTGTTTTGACATTCATCTGCCAGATTTCATAAATGCAGCTAATGCTAACATGATTCCGACAGACTTCAAGCATCGCTACAGATGAGAAAATCTCATCGTAGTCAACTCCTTGAACTTGTGAAAAACTCTTCGCCACAAGTCGAGCTTCATAGATGGTGACATTACCATCCACGTCCGTCTTCTTCTTAAAGATCCATTTATCTCAATGGCTTGCCGATCATCGGGCAAGTCCACCAAAGTCCATGCTTTGTTCTGATACATGGATCCTATCTCGGATTTCATGGCTTCTAACCATTTGTCGGAATTTGGGCCCCCCATTGCTTCTCCATAGCTCGTAGGTTCATTGTTGTCTAGCAACATGACCTTCAAGACAGGATTACGTACCACTCTGAAGTAGTACGCATCCTTGTCATCCTACGAGGTACGGTAGTGACTTGATCTGAAACTTCATGATCACTATCATAAGCTTCCACTTCAATTGGTGTAGGTGCCACAGGAACAACTTCCTGTGCCCTGATACACACTGGTTGAAGTGATGGTTCAATAACCTCATCAAGTCTCCACCATCCTCCCACTCAACACTTTCGAGAGAAACCTTTCCTCGAGAAAGGACCCGATTCAAGAAACAATCCATATTGCTTTCGGATCTGAATTAGGAGGTATACCCAACTGTTTTGGGTGTCCTATGAAGATGCATTTTATCCGCTTTGGGTTCGAGCTTGTCAATTCTGAAACTTTTTCACATAAGCGTCGCAGCCCCAAACCTTTAAGAAACGACAACTTAGGTTTCTCTAAACCATAATTCATACGGTGTCATCTCAACGGAATTACGTGGTGCCCTATTTAAAGTGAATGTGGTTGTCTCTAATGCCTGACCCATGAACGATAGTGGTAATTCGATAATAGACATCATGGTACGCACCGTATCCAATAGGGTGCAACTATGATGTTCGGACACACCATCACACTATGGTGTTCCAGGCGGCATTAATTGTGAAACAATTTCCACAATGTCTTTGTTGCGTGCCAAATCTCGTAACTCAGATACTCATCTCTATGATCATATCATAGACATTTTATCATCTTGTCACGATGATCTTCACTTTGAAATTACTTGAACCATTCAATAATTCAGACTTGTGTTTCATCAAGTAAATATACTCAGTATCTACTCAAATCATCAGTGAAGTAAGAACATAACGATATTCACTGCATGCCTCAGCACTCACTGGACTGCACACATCAAAAATGTGTTGCTTCCAACAAGTTGCTATCTTGTTCCATTTTACTGAAACCGAGGCTTTTCAGTCATCTTGCCCATGTGGTATGATTTGCATGTCTCAAGTGATTCAAAATCAAGTGAGTTCCAACGGTCCATTTGCATGGAGTTTCTTCATGCATATACACCAATAGACATGGTTCGCATGTCTCAAACTTTTCAAAAATGAGTGAGCCCAAAGATCCATCAACATGGAGCTTCTTCATGCGTTTTACACCAATATGAATTACATGGCAGTGCCACAAGTAAGTGGTACTATCATTACTATCTTATATCTTTTGGCATGAAAATGTGTATCACTACGATCGAGATTCAATAAACCATTCAGGTTTAATACTAATCTTGATGGTAGAGGGAGCGTGCGATGTTTGATCACATCAAACTTGGAAACAATTCCAACATATATCGTCAGCTCACCTTTAGCTAGTCTCCGTTTATTCCGTAGCTATTATTTCGAGTTACTAACACTTAGCAACCGAACCGGTATCTTATACCCTGGTGCTACTAGGAGTACTAGTAAAGTACACATTAACATAATGTATATCCAATATACTTCTATCGACTTTGCCAGCCTTCTCATCTACCAAGTATCTAGGGTAATTCTGCTCCAGTGGTTGTTCCCCTTATTACAGAAGCACTTAGTCTCGGGTTTGGGTTCAACCTTGGGTTTCTTCACTAGAGCAGCAACTGATTTGCCATTTCATGAAGTATCCTTTCTTGCCCTTGCCCTTCTTGAAACTAGTGGTTTCATCAACAATTGATGCTCCTTCTTGATTTCTACTTTCGCGGTGTCAAACATCGTGAATACCTCAAGGATCATCATATCTATCCCTGATATGTTATAGTTCATCACAAAGCTCTGGCAGCTTGGTGGCAATGACTTTGTAGAACCATCACTATTTCATCTGGAAGATCAACTCCCACTCGATTCAAGCGATTGTTGTACTCAGACAATCTGAGCACAAGCACAACAATTGAGCTTTTCTCCGTTAGTTTGCAGGTTAAGAAAATCGTCGGAGGTCTTATACCTCTTGACGTGGGCACGAGCCTGAAACCCCAATTTCATCCCTCGAAACATCTCATATGTTCTGTGATGTTTCGAAAACATCTTTGGTGCCTCAACTCTAAACCGTTTATCTGAACTATCACGTAGTTATCAAAACGTGTACGTCCGATGTTCGCAACATCCACAAACGACGTTTGGGGCTCAGCACACTGAGCGGTGCATTAAGGACATAAGCTTTCTACTGTCCGCATAATCGCTACTGTCAACTTTCAACTATATTTCCTCTAGGAACATAACTAAACAGTGGAACTATAGCGCGAGCTTACGACATAATTTGCAAAAGGTCTTTTGACTATGTTCAGGATAATTAAGTTCATCTTATGAACTCCCACTCAGATAGAAATCCCTCTGGTCATCTAAGTGATTACATGATCCGAGTCAACTAGGCCGTGTCCGATCATCACGTGAGACGGACTAGTCATCATCGGTGAACATCTTCATGTTGATCGTATCTACTATACGACTCATGCTCGACCTTTCGGTCTCCGTGTTCCGAGGCCATGTCTATACATGCTAGGCTCGTCAAGTTAACCCTAAGTGTTTTTGCTGTGTAAATCTGTCTTACACCCGTTGTATGTGAACGTAAGGATCCATCACACCCGATCATCACGTGGTGCTTAGAAACGACGAACTGTAGCAACGGTGCACAGTTAGGGGAGAACACTTCTTGAAATTTTTTGTAAGGGATCACCTTATTTACTACCGTCGTCCTAAGTAAACAAGATGCATAAACATGATAAACATCACATGCAATCAAATAGTGACATGATATGGCCAATATCATTTTGCTCCTTTTGATCTCCATCTTCGGGGCTCCATGATCATCATCATCACCGGCATGACACCATGATCTCCATCATCATGATCTCCATCATCGTGTCTCCATGAAGTCGTCTCGCCAACTTATTACTTCTACTACTATGGCTACCGATTAGCAATAAAGTAAAGTAATTACATGGCATTGTTCAATGACACGCAGGTCATACAATAAATTAAGACAACTCCTATGGCTCCTGCCGGTTGTCATACTCATCGACATGCAAGTCGTGAATCCTATTACAAGAACATGATCAATCTCATACATCACATATCATTCATCACATTCTTTTTGGCCATATCACATCACATAGCATACCCTGCAAAAACAAGTTAGACGTCCTCTAATTGTTGTTTGCATGTTTTACGTGGCTGCTATGGGTTTTTAGCAAGAACGTTTCTTACCTACGCAAAACCACAACGTGATATGCCAATTGCTATTTACCCTTCATAAGGACCCTTTTCATCGAATCCGTTCCGACTAAAGTGGGAGAGACTGGCACCCGCTAGCCACCTTATGCACCAAGTGCATGTCAATCGGTGGAACCTGTCTCACATAAGAGTACGTGTAAGGTCGGTCCAGGCCGCTTCATCCCACAATACCGCCGAAACAAGATTGGACTAGTAACGGTAAGCATATTGAACAAAATCAACGCCCACAACTACTTTGTGTTCTACTCGTGCAAAGAATCTACGCAATAGACCTAGCTCATGATGCCACTGTTGGGGAACGTAGCAGAAATTCAAAATTTTCCTACGTGTCACCAAGATCTATCTATGGAGAAACCAGCAACGAGGGGAAGGAGAGTGCATCTACATACCCTTGTAGATCACTAAGCGGAAGCGTTCAAGAGAACGGGGTTGAAGGAGTCGTACTCGTCGTGATCCAAATCACCGGAGATCCTAGTGCCGAACGGACGTCACCTCCGCGTTCAACACACGTACAGCCCGGTGACGTCTCCCATGCCTTGATCCAGCAAGGAGAGAGGGAGAGGTTGAGGAAGACTCCATCCAGCAGCAGCACGACGGCGTGGTGGTGGTGGAGGAGCGTGGCAATCCTGCAGGGCTTCGCCAAGCACCGCGGGAGAGGAGGAGGAGTTGGGAGAGGGGGAGGGCTGCGCCAGAACTTCGTGTGTAGCTCCCATGCGCCTCCCCACTATATATAGGGGTGGAGGGGCTGGTTTCTTGCCCTCCAAGTCCATTGGGGCGTTGTCCAAGGTGGGAGGAAAGAAATCCCATCATTTCCTTCCCCACCGATTGTTATCCCCCCTTTTTAGGGATCTTGATCTTATCCCTTCGGGATATGATCTTATTCCTTCTAAGGGGGGATCTTGGTGCGCCTTGACCAGGGGTGTGGGGCCTTTCCCCCACTACCCACGTTCATGTGGGTCCCCCCATGCAGGTGGGCCCCACTCCGGAACCTTCTAGAACCTTCCCGGTACAATACCGAAAAATCCCGAACATTTTCCGGTGGCCAAAATAGGACTTCCCATATATAAATCTTTACCTCCGGACCATTCCAGAACTCCTTGTGACGTCCGGGATCTCATCCGGGACTCCGAACAACATTCGGTAACCACATACAAACTTCTTTTATAACCCTAGCGTCATCGAACCTTAAGTGTGTAGACCCTACAGGTTCGGGAGACATGTAGACATGACCGAGACGTTCTCCGGTCAATAACCAACAGCGGGATCTGGATACCCATGTTGGCTCCCACATGTTCCATGATGATCTCATCGGATGAACCACGATGTCAAGGACTCAGTCGATCCCGTATACAATTCCTTTTGTCTAGCGGTATTATACTTGCCCAAGATTCGATCGTCGGTATACCGATACCTTGTTCAATATCGTTACCGGCAAGTCTCTTTACTCGTTCCGTAGCACATCATCACGTGATCAACTCCTTGGTCACATTGCGCAAATGATGATGTCCTACCGAGTGGGCCCAGAGATACCTCTCCGCTTACACGGAGTGACAAATCCCAGTCTCGATTCGTGCCAACCCAACAGACACTTTCGGAGATACCTGTAATGCACATTTATAGCCACCCAGTTATGTTGTGACGTTTGGTACACCCAAAGCATTCCTACGGTATCCGGGAGTTGCACAATCTCATGGTCTAAGGAAAAGATACTTGACATTAGAAAAGCTCTAGCAAACGAACTACACAATCTTTGTGCTATGCTTAGGATTGGGTCTTGTCCATCACATCATTCTCCTAATTATGTGATCCCGTTATCAACGACATCCAATGTCCATAGCCAGGAAACCATGACTATCTGTTGATCACAACGAGCTAGTCAACTAGAGGCTCACTAGGGACATATTGTGGTCTATGTATTCACACGTGTATTACGATTTCCGGATAATACAGTTATAGCATGAATAAAAGACAATTATCATGAACAAGGAAATATAATAATAATACTTTTATTATTGCCTCTAGGGCATATTTCCAACACGATGTTCCTTCTATCTTTCTTTGAGGTACTTGTAGGGGTACGGAAAAGATTAGACTTCTATCGATCTCTCTTTTTCTGGCAATCTGATGATGATAAGAAGAAATATAGGTTGACTAGATGGGATATTATTTGTAGGCCCAAAGATCAAGGAGGGCTAGGGATTGAAAATTTAGAAGTTAAAAATAAATGCCTTCTCTCCAAATGGCTTTTCCGTCTATCCACCGAGACCGAGGGTACGTGGATTCAAATTTCACATAATAAATACATTCAATCTAAGACTCTGGCCCAGGTCACTGCGAGACCTAATGACTCGCCTTTCTAGAAAGGGCTGATGAAGATGAAATTCTCCTTTTTCAGTGGGTTAGATTCATTGTTGGTAATGGTCTTTCGACAGATTCTGGGAAGATACATGGTTAGGGGAGACACCATTAGCCCTGCAATATCCCACTCTATATGATGTTGTACAAAGTAAGGAAGATTATGTTGCTAAAATATTGTATATGGTCCCCCTTAGTATCCAATTCGGGAGGTCTTTGGTGGGGGGACGGTGGACTTCTTGGTTACACTTGGTCCATAGATTGATGACAGTTCAACTATCTGACCACGCAGATACCACCTTTTGGAAATTATCAACGAATGGTAGTTTCTGTGTGAAGTCTCTGTACATGGATGTAAGGCCAATTTCGAGATCACTTCACATATGGAAGGTTAAAGTGCCGCTAAGAATTAAAATCTTCATGTGGTTTGTCCACAAGGGAGTGATCTTGGTGAAAGATAATTTAATTAAGAGGAACTGGGTTGGTAGCTCTCGTTGGTGTTATTGCAACCAGGATGAATCTATTCAACACCTCTTTCTCGATAGCCCATTGGCAAAATTATTGTGGCGCACGGTTCATATAGCCTTTAACGTTCACCCTCCAATTTGCATCAACACGTTATTTGGAACGTGGCTAAACGGAGTGGATTAAAACATAGAGCGACATGTTCGGATAGGAGTATCCACATTATTATGTGCTATATGGAACACTAGGAACGACATGATCTTTAACCGGAAAAACTTTATCAACTTTTTGCAGGTTATTTACAGAGCTACTGCTTGGATCCGTACGTGGTCGTTACTCATCCATGCAAATTCCAGGGAGCTTTTGGATACTGGGTGCAACCGGTGGGAGACGGTAGCACGGGTTATCTTCAACCGATTTGGATGGCGAGCTACTAATAGGCTAGGTGTATAGGCATCATGCCCTATTACTATTTTCACCGGATGTGGCACCTTTTTATTCAGTTTCTTTTGCTCCATTTGTGAGCTAGAATTTACACTACAGACTTGTTTGCATACTTGTTTTAATAATATGGCTGGATGCATCACTCTGATGCAGAGGCCGAGGGTTATCCTCCTTTTCCAAAAAAATGAATGGCACCAGCAAAGTACTTTGGTGTGACCTCCATGGACAATCATAAGCTAAAGGCCTCAAAAATCCACTCACTGCCATTCCTTTGTATGAGTTTCTCTAAGCTCCGATACTTCCAATGATTATCCCCTAGTACTAATGAGCCACATGTGGTTATTCATACTCAGAGAACAAAACCAGTTTCAACAATTCGAAGCCGCTTTTTAGTTCCTGGACTACTGAGCCATTTCTCTTTGAAACATACTTAGATAACTAGGGGCGTGTTTGGTTACATTACCAATCGAGCCTGGCTCTAGTGAGCCGGTTTGAGGGGATGCAGGCAAAAAGACCCCAGATGCACATAGTTTGGTTGCCTACATGTAACTTAGTTGCATGAGACAACCATTTTGACCCGGCGTTTGGTTGCCCGCATTGCATTAGGCGCACATATGACATGGTGTTTGGTTGCAACCTGCATAAGGTGTTGTCACCACTTCTAACTAGGGTGAGCTTACCACACACAATCTGAACATGTAGTGCCAACTAGTTAAACAAATGACAGTTCATCCTAACTACTATCAAATGACAGAACAAGTTATTAAGAGCCATTGGCTAAATAGGAGATAGTTCATTGGTGTTGCTGCTACTTGATCTTCCTCTTCTTATGCTTCCGCTTCTGCTTCTTCTTCTTCCTCCTCATCAAATCTTCCACTGACCTCTGTTAAGCCACATTGCCTCTGCCCACTCCAACCTTTTGTTCTTCCAAGCGTCATTGTCAAATGACTCCACACCATGGTCGGAGCTAACAACATTTTCAGGCTCGATGTCTTCCTCCTCAGACACGTGTTCATCAGAGCCCCACTAGAGGATCCAATTATGAAGAATGCAACAAGCAAGAACAAGCTTAACCTGAGTGGAGTATGGGTGGAATGGCTTCTGATCTAGGATCTTAAACCTATTCTTCATAGCTCCAAATGCCCTCTCAACAGTTACTCTAAGGCTGGAGTGTCTGAGATTAAACAACTCATGTGCAGTCCTAGGATAATTCCTACCAGAGAACTCGTTGAGATGGTACCTGGTTTTCCTGAAGGGTGGAAGAATACCCGACCGACATGCATAGCCAGCATCTCCAAGGTAGAACTTGCCGTTGGGGATGTTGATCCCATCAGGTCGACTCATGCTGTCACTGAGAATGTTAGCATCATGTGTTTACCCCTCCCAGCCAGCCATCACATATGTGAACTTCAGATCAAAGTCAACAACAGCAAGCACATTCTGGCTTGTGTAGTGCTTCCTCCTCCTGTATGCTGCAGACTGTGACCTAGGAACTCTGACAGTGACATGAGTACCATCTATTGCCCCAATGCAATCCTGAAAATGGGATCACAAGCCTGCGTTAGTGCTCAACTTGAACAATACAAGCATATCAAGCCATGAAAAGTGTACATTGTCAATGCTCACCTTGAAGTATGGAT
This sequence comes from Triticum timopheevii, assembly GCA_963921465.1. NCBI lineage: Eukaryota > Viridiplantae > Streptophyta > Magnoliopsida > Poales > Poaceae > Triticum > Triticum timopheevii. The sequence continues at coordinate 108,877,252 of OY997274.1, forward strand.
ACCATCTTGGGCTGCCGCGAATCTTGGGTGGAGTCTGGCCAGATGGTCTCCTGATCATCTCTCCTCTAAGCTCCCCAACAGCAAAAAGCACCTGCTTGAAGTACCTAGAGAAGGTCTCCATTGATCTCCTGAACGTGTTGTGAATGACCCTGAACCTCTCGTTATGGCCAACAACATGGAGGAACATGGCCACTTTCTCTTTCACACTGGTGATACGTCTCCAACGTATCTATAATTTTTGATTGTTCCATGCTATTATATTACTCCTTTTGGATGTTTATGGGCTTTATTTTTACACATTTATATCATTTTTGGGACTAACCTACTAACCAGAGGACCAGCCCGTATTGCTGTTTTTTTGCCTATTTCAGTATTTCAAAGAAAAGGAATATCAAACGGAGTCCAAACGGAATGAAACCTTCGGGAGCGTGATTTTTGGAACGAACGTGATCCAGAGGACTTGGAGTGCAAGTCAAGAAGCATCCGAGGCGGCCACAAGATAGGAGGGCGCGCCCCCTGTCTTGTGGGCCCCTCAGGCGGCCACCAACGTACTTCTTCCTCCTATATATGCCTACGTACCCCGAAAACATCCAGGGAGCCAATGAATTCCACCACCGTAACCTTCTGTATCCGCGAGATCCCATCTTGGAGCCTTCGCCGGTGCTCCACCGGAGGGGGAATCGACCACGGAGGGCTTCTACATCAACACCATAGCCCCTCTGATGAGTTGTGAGTAGTTTACCACAGACCTTCGGGTCCATAGTTATTAGCTAGATGGCTTCTTCTCTCTTTTTGGATCTCAATACAATGTTCTCCCCCTCTCTTGTGGAGATCTATTCAATGTAAACTCTTTTTGCGGTGTGTTTGTCGAGATCCGATGAATTGTGGGTTTATGATCAAGTTTATCTATGAGAAATATTTGAATCTCCTCTGAATTCTTTTATGTATGATTGAGTTATCTTTGCAAGTCTCTTCGAATTATCAGTTTGGTTTGGCCTACTAGATTGATCTTTCTTGCCATGGGAGAAGTGCTTAGCTTTGGGTTCAATCTTGCGGTGTCCTTTCCTAGTGACAGCAGGGGCAGTAAGGCACGTATTGTATTGTTGCCATCGAGGATAAAAAGATGGGGTTTATATCATATTGCATGAGTTTATCCCTCTACATCATGTCATCTTGCTTAATGCATTACTCTGTTCTTTATGAACTTAATACTCTAGATGCAGGCAGGAGTCGATCGATGTGTGGAGTAATAGTAGTAGATGCAGGCAGGAGTCGGTCTACTTGTCACAGACGTGATGCCTATATACATGATCATGCCTAGATAATCTCATAATTATTCGCTTTTCTATCAATTGCTCGACAGTAATTTGTTCACCCACCGTAATACTTATGCTATCTTGAGAGAAGCCACTAGTGAAACCTATGGCCCCCGGGTCTATCTTTTATCATATAAGCTTTCAATCTACTTTTATTTGCATCTTTACCTTTTGCATCTATATTATAAAATACCAAAAATATATTTATCTTGTCACACCATCTCTATCAGATCTTACTTTCGCAAGTGGCTGTGAAGGGATTGACAACCCCTTTATTGCGTTGGTTGCAAGTTCTTTGTTTGTTTGTGTAGGTGCGTGGGACTTTTGAGGAGCCTCCTACTGGATTGATACCTTGGTTCTCAAAAACTGAGGGAAATACTTACGCTACTATTGCTGCATCACCCTTTCCTCTTCAAGGAAAACCAACGCAAGCTCAAGACATAGCAACTGGTGTTGATGTTATCTTGTAGCAGCCCCCTGCTCCTGAAGGTCTCGACAAGCCTGGCAAATGGTGCTCTTTTCATTTGAAGCATCCACAGAGCCTCGACATTATTGTAGTTGTAGATGTAGTTCCAATTTTGGATCCTCTCCTGTTCCCGGATAAACATTGGACCATAGCGGATCAAAGGTCTCCCAGCACGACGAACAACTCTCCGGTGCATGAACATGACCCATGCCTGAATCACACTTATTAGTGTTGCTTCCAGAATTATCAACCTCATCTGTGCGTCCATAACCTAGTTGACATCGACGGTTCAGTCAGTGGAAATCGATCCTACACCTTGCCTAACGGCCTAACCACTGACCTAACAAAGGGGGAGGGGGTGCTGCTTACTGACATCGGAGATGAGGACAGCGTAGGGGGAGCCATGGCACAGACAAGGTCGACCAGACGGTGGCCAACAACAAGGGGAGCACCAGATCTGCCGCAAACGTCGCCGCCTCTTCCGCCGCTGGTGGTGGTGAGGCAGTAGGGAAGAAAGAGGGTAGGGAAGAAAGTGGCTATGGGTGAGCGAGTAGAAAGATGGGTGAGGCTAGATTTGGCGCCGGGACGGCCTGCCAGATTTTCCATCTCCCGCCATCCCCCTTCGCCCTCACCTTGCATGTGCCCGTGCGACCTTGCACCGCACTCGGCCTGGCTTGCCAGAAACTGCCGATTTGAGCGTTTCCAGTGAGCCAGGCTCTAGGCTGCTTTGAGAAACGTGCGGTGCAGGCCCAACAGTGAAACCAGGCAACCAAACAGGCCTCTTCCTTCTGTGCGGGCCTGGTTGGGCTTGATGCGGGCAACCAAACACGCCGTAGATGTTTCATTGATTCAGAAGTGGCGCTAGAAGTTTGCTCGCCAAACTGAGGCCATGTTCAGGACAAAGTTCCAGGTGAAATCACTCTCAGAACTGCCAATGAACATTGGACCCGGAACTTCCTTTATGTGGGAAACAAAAAATTGTGTTATTCATTATAGGTGGCAACGACAAGTGAAATTCGTCCCCATGGGCCACCCATTTAATTCCTGGTGGCAGCCATAGGGTGGTAAAAGTGAAATTTATGGGATCATGATTATAGTTTCGTGTTTAGTTTTTTTTTGAGCAACTAGTTTTTTTTAGGGGGTAAAACACCTTTATTCATCAAACTCCACAGATAGTGGGATACAAGTGGAGTAATGGGGCTGGCCTAGCCAAGTATGCCGCCCCGACCCTCTACTAAGTGCAAATCTAGCTAGCCTATGAGCTTCCATATTGGATGCACGACCTTCAAAAGTAAATTTACAAAGAAAACCACTTGACCGGGTATTTATCTCCCTAACTATTGAACAATTCTTCCCCATGCTAGCATTGTTGATGTCTAGTATCGCCTGTTTGGAATCAGAAGCAATTAGCACATTGTGTAGATTTAGGTCTTCCCTAGGGCAAGAGCCTCTCTACATGCGATAGTTTCCAAAATTAGTGGATCATCCAGACCAGCTATTACCAATGCTGAACTTCCAAGATAGGTGCCGTTGTGATCTCGACAAATAGCCACTGCCGAGCCTCCCCTACCCGCTCTGACTCCGGCATCAACATGAATTTTCACGTAACCCATTGGCGGGGTCTTCTATCGGGTGGAATGAGTAGGGGTGTGGCCTCCTGCCCCCCTCCTGTAATGTTGGTGGCTTCATTATCTGATAGGACAGTGAGCTCTTGGATGAAGTTACTTACAAACAAATGAGTAGCTCGAGGGGTTTGGAATATATGCTCATGAATGGCTTTACGTCTGGCTGTCCAAATTGCCCAAAGTGTGACTGCGACCATTATAAACTGCTCATGCGATAAAGAGTCAATGAGTGTGAATAGCCGTTGCTTAGCCTTGGTCTCATTGGTGTTCACTAGTTGGCTGGCTAGCTCGTCATCGACCAGTGCCCATGTGCACCTTGATGTTGTACAATTGATAAGGGAGTGCTTCCACGAGTCTGGAGCGCCACACATTCCACACAAAGGTGAATCAGCCATATGTCGATGCGCTCGAACATCTTTTGTTGGCAGCGGTTGCTTTGACAGTCTCCAAAGAAACATTCTCACTTTCCCAAGAACTTTAATCTTCCACAGATTCTTCCATTGTGTCTCATCAGCTGCACCTGTTGATGGTCCGGCAACATTCTCCAGCCATGCTTCTCAACGCTGACGAGTGGATACCAGCATACGATAAGCAGACTTGACCTAGAAGATTCCATTCCTTTCAAAATTCCAACTCCAAAAATCGCTAGCATTGTGTGTGCATATGGGAATCCCCATGATGGTTCGCACATCCATGGGAAAGAAAACTTGCCTGATCCACGTCCTAGGTGGCACTCGTATGATCAATTATCTCGAAGACTAGAGTCGGCGGATTGTTTACTAAGCATGCATATGGCCGCATCCTAGATGGATGTAGTCTCTCCGTTGACAAACCTGCAAATGAGGCCTTGTTTTAGTGTGTCCCTTCCTTCAATTACTGCCCTCCAGATTTGGCTTGGATGTCCCCCCAATGTGGCCTGAAGGATGGTGGAGTTTGGGAAGTAGATGCTCTTTAGGATATGATCACTAAGTGACTCCGGATTCTACAGGATTCGCCATGCTTGGTGGGCTAACATGGCGAGATTGAAAAGCTTGAAGTCCTTAAACCCTAGACCACCCATCCCTTTTGGTTGTGTAATGGCTTTCCATGAAACCCGGTGAGGCTTTCTTTTGCCATATTTGCAACCCCACCAAAACTTCCTTATGAGCATATTGAGGTGTTCATATAATCCTCTTGGAAGCTTGAAACAGGACATAGAAAAAACTAGGACAGCCTGGGCAAAAGACTTCACCAAAACTTCTTTACCTGCGGATGACATTGTGTTTTCTATCCACCCTTGTACCTTGCTCCATAATCGATCTTTCAGATATTTCAATGAGCCATTTTTTGAGTTTCCCACATCTGAAGGCATCCCTAGATACTTCTCATTCAATTTTCATTTGGGACATTCAATATATTCTTGATCTCCATTCTAGCATTTTCGGGAACCCCTTTGCTAAAATATATAGAAGATTTTGCAAAATTAATGAGCTGACCCGAAGCTTGGCATTTACTGTTCAGTACCAGGTTCACCTCATTAGCTCCATTACTATTTGCCTTATAGAACAGCAGGCTGTCATCAGCAAATAGAAGATGGCTCACCGGTGGCGCCGATGGTGCCACTTGAAGACCACCAAGATTGGATGACTCATTCTTAGATTTTAACAGGCATGACAGGCCCTCTGCTGCTAGCAAGAACAAGTACGGAAATATTGGGTCCCCTTGTTTGATTCCTCATGAAGGCTCAAACTCTTCCAATTTCTTCCCATTGAACATGATTGAAAATTTCATAGTAGTAACCAGTGACATTACTATGTTCACCCACCTTTCACTGAAACCAAGTTTGATCATGATGGCCCGGAGATAAGGCCATTCGATCCTGTCATAGGCCTTTGTCATATCAAGTTTCAGTGCATATGACTAGTGCTTCTTCGCCTTGTTTCTCTTCATAAAGTGGAGACATTCATATGCTGTGATAATATTATCTGTTATCAACCTGCCTGGGACAAAGGCGAACTGCTCTTCAGATACTATGTCTGGAAGTATCAGCTTCAACCGGTTTGATATCACCTTTGGTGCAATCTTGTAAAGAACATTACACAAGCTAATTTGTCAGAATTGACACAACTGAGTAGGGTTTTTAGCTTGGGTATAAAGACCAAGACTATTTCATTGATGCATGTAGCCGACTCTGTACCTTCTACGATCATAATTACCATGATAGTGATCTCCTCACCACAAATATCCCAATGACGCTGGAAGAAGTGGGCTGGGTAACCGTCAGGGCCTGGGGCCTTCGTCAGGAACATTTGGAATAGGGTAACCTTCACCTCTTCTCTGCTATAGGGAGCGTTCAAAGCTGTGTTCATCTCTTGAGTGACTTTGCATGGCACGGTGTCAAGGACATGCCGTCACCCCCTCGGTGGTATACAATTCCTTGTAGAAGGTCGTTGTCATTGACTCCATCTCATGTGTGTTATCAGTGATTTGTCCATCTGGGTGTTGCAAAGCTCTGATCTGATTCTTCCTTCTCCTCCGGCTAGCTTGTAGGTGGAAGAAGTATGTGTTTTTATCGCCATGAAGTAGCCATTCAACTCTTGCTCGTTGTCTCCACAGAATCTCTTCACGGTGAAAAAGCTCAATTAGGCGATCATTAATCTTAATTTCTTGCCGAGACAGTCTGAACCGACCTGCTGCTGTACATAGTGCTTCGAGCTTAAACTTTAAAGCCTTAATTTCCTGCCTGACATTACCAAACTGCACCCTATCCCATGTAGCTAGATCACCTGACAGTGCTCCAAGCTTGGTGTGTATCTGCTCCACAGTATTCGCTGCTGCATGCGTCCAGCCATTGCTAATCACCGATGGGAGGGTTGGGTCCCTTTCCCAAGCAACCTCATATCTGAAGGGTCTAGGGCCCCTTCTTCGTACGTGCTCTTCCTGCATGTGTAGTAACAAGGGTAAATGATCTGAGCTCGCTGCTGTTAAGTGCTTCAGCAATGCCACAGGAAACGCTAGGAGCCATTCCGTATTAGCTACTCCTCAATCCAGCCGCACTCTAGTATATGATCCTCCCACTACCTTCTTCTCAAAGGTCTAGCTGAGTCCCTCATAGCCTATGTATGAGAGGCTGCAAGTATCCAACGCGTCGCGAAACGCATCCATCTAAGCTTGGCTTCTCGATCCAATTCCGTCATGTTCATGCGCATGAAGGACCTCGTTGAAGTCGCCTATGACCACCCACGGAAGATTGCTCGTGCCAGCTATACCACGTAAAGTGTCCCAGGTTTTATACCTCTCTTGAGTTTGTGCTTCACCGTAGATGAACGTGATTCTAGTCCGAGTTTCTGTTAGCTCTTTCACATCAACATCAATATGGTAACCAGAGTAACCAATAACTTCTAGCTTTATTTCTTCTTTCCAAAATATTCCAATACCACCGCTCCTCCCAGAGCTACTTACAACAAAACTTTTATCATAGCCCAAAGTACCAACTAAATTCTCTACTCGTGAACCCTCTATTTTAGTTTCAAGGATACAAACAATGGAGGGGGCATATTGCTTCGAGAGGTCCCGAAGCTCACGAACTGGCGCGGGTTTGCCAGCCCCGCAACAGTTCCAAACTAGGCAACTCATTGCGCTAGGCGCGACCCACCATTGGGGCCCGCCACACGTGCATTAGTGTGTGTGTGTGTGTGTTCGTAACCTTGTTCTTGCTGCTGTTCTTGTCCAAAAGGTTGGAGATTGTCCTTAGTTTCTTTGGGTCTTGTTTAGACGAGGGGCTCGCTGGTACTACTCCCGTCGTTGCCGCTGCTTGATCATTCTGTGGATTTGATGCATCCAGAGCTGTGAGGAGGGGAATAGATACTCCCCTTTTTCTGTTCATGTTCACCTCTCCCATCACAGAGTCAGCCGCTGATTCTGGGTCGACCTGCATCTCCCCTTCATAGTTCTGGCTACGCTGACCCTGACCACGTCCACCACGGCCTCCTCTGGCGTTGCCTTCGCCACCTGCACCTCTGCCGCCTCGGCCTGCCATGCCCTCACCCGGGCCTTGCCCAGGTCCGCGGAACCAGGAGGCACGTAGATCCTTGAAAAGTAGTGCTTTGGGTTCATGGACACCATCTCCACACTCTTTGTGCATGTGGCCCAAGTGACCACAGACCGCGCACCAATCCGGCAGTCTCTTATATTTGACACGAAAGATCTCCCGTTTCTTCTTCTTGACGAGCGAAACTGCATTCTTGAGCGGCTCCGTGACGTTTATCTTCACGCGGACACGCACGGAATTGCCTTCGAAGTCTTGAGACCTTGGTTCATGGTAGATATATTCGCCAATGGTCGCAGCCAGGGATTTGATCAGAGGGAAATAATCGTCAGGGAAATCATGAATTTGAGCCCAAATTTCCACTTTGTCCAGAGCAACTGCAGATGGCCTGGTGAACCCATCATAGGGCTCGACCACCACTGCTTTCCCTTTGTACTGCCAGGGCCCCTCCTCCATGACTCTCTCCTAGTCTCCAAGGCACATGAACTGCATGGTGTATAGGTTATCCTCGAGGGGGCGGATCTTGACTTCTTGAGCGAGATCCCACGCCGCCCTCATATTCCAGTAGAACCAGTACTGGCCAGCTTTGTCCGTGTGTACGCGGACGATCGCCATCCACCTGACAGCTTCCTCCGGCAGGTCGTCGTCCTCAACCATCACATCCTGGATATTGCCTTTGTTTAACCCAAGCTCTTCCATCATGGACTCCAGATCGGTCACCCCCGATCCTGAAGCCCCGGTCGCCATTATATCTCTTGCCCGTGGAAAAGTTACGCGGGCGGGGTGTTCCCTACCGCCGACAACACCCCAGTGCTGCCGGAGCACCAGGCTCCGAACGACGGTGGTGGGTACAGCGGAGAGGATCGGATCTCAACGGGAGATGTGATTGCCGTCGCCGCCCGAGAGGAGAGGGAACCCTAACTTGAGGGAGCAACTAGTTTCATGATTTAGTAAAAAAAAAATTTATTAAAAAAAACGATGAAACATTCTTCGGCCCACTTTACACGTTTTGGAACTGCAAGGCCCATTGAATTCCTATGGTGCAGATCGATGCGACGCTCCGACACGTTAAGCAGAGAGGCCGCAAGAAAATGGAAGCAGCAGCAGCACGAGCGCGACCACGAATGGCGTCGACCTCAAGATTGTGCCGCCGGCCGGCTTCCTCCTCCACCGCCGCGCCGCCGTCCCCAGCGCCCCTATTCTCCGGGGGAGGAGCACGAGCGGGCGGTGCGGCCTCGCCATCTTGGTTTCGTCCTCCAATGGTAGATCTGCCGTTACCTGCTCCCCCTTCTTGCATTTCTCCGTGGAATTGTTTGAGATCTTGCAGTTGAGTTCAATTATAGTAAGATGAGGTGCGAGGAGTCGAATTTTACACATGGTCCATTCTGAAGCCATAGCGGTTCAGTTGAATCCGGTAAGATTTAATTCCAACTTCTTCGCTAATTATCCTGAGCTGGCAAAATTAGAGATCCATTTGGAGTGGAATCGCATGTAAATGGTGTCCAATTGGGCGTTGTTGAGATCCATCATGGTGTTGAATATACATGACAGGATAGTTTCCTTGTGCAATATTCAGTTACAAACTTGTAATTCAGAAGTCTATTTCTGATGTTTAAGTTCAGACTGCGCCCTTGAACATACACTGAAGTAACAATAGCTCATATTTAATGATGTAGGTGCAGCTGGGCTCTCCCCACTGAGTGACTCGGAGAAGAAAGGCCCTGTGGTGATGGAGATCCCGCTGGAAAATATCTGGAGGCGTGCCAATGATCCTGATGAGGTGCAGGAGCTCATGGACAGCATCCGTGTCATCGGCCTCCAAGTACCAGTGGGCATCTTTTTCTTTAACATTAATTTTTACCAAAATTATTTTCTTTTAGCTCATAAGTTAAATTATGTCAGAACTGGAATTTTCTTATGTGGAATTAAGTACATACAAATAAAGTTATATACAGAGCTAATACATGGCCGAACACTACTACTGAATTCAGTGATCTCCACACAGTTGTCTAGAGGACGTTTGTGCTATGGTTGATTGAGTATGTGCGTCAATATTCAAGTTGGGTTGTTTACATGCATATTCTGCGGTACACCGTCACAAAGTATAAATGCATTTTTTGTCCACGAGATCCGGCACTATTATGTCTAGAATGAGTTTTCCCTAGCTCATTTTGACATGTGAAGTCTATTCACCTGTGCTCCTCTAAATCAGTCTTAGTTCAAAGGAAGTTTGCCCTTTATGCCCGGATCAGTGGCTTTATAATTTCAATAGCGGCTCTATTATGTCTAAGATTGGATCTAATCTACGTCTAAACTAGGGTTTTACTTCTGCTGTCTTGGCCGTTGAAGTAGAAGGTGCCCCCTTCTGGTTCCGGCACACGGGTATTCATACCCGGTCTTGAGTCGGTTGGACGCCTTTCTTTCCTGGTCTCCTGGTTGCAAACGCCTTGAGCCTCCCAATCTTGATCTCTGAATGGTGGACGTCTCAGCCTCTTACCCGTGTGACAGGCGAACTCCCTTTCGCCTGAGGCCTTGACATTAAGGAAGGAGGGGCTGTTATAGATGTTCTCTTTAGCATACAAGTTTTCGCCTTTTAGAGGTAAGATTAAGGGTTTGAGCGACTCTGAACAGGGCCTGGCATGATGCGGTATGTGGAATTTCAACTTCCCACCGACATAGACCAGGGCTGGTGAGTTGAGATTCCACACATTAACGACCAACATCACAATGATGAGACCAAAGCAATGCATTACTCAAGATCGAGTAGCTCACATCACTCAACCTCTCTAGGAGGCACTTTTTAAAACAAGTAACTAAAATTAGTATATAACGGTAGACAACAATAAGTCTATAGTTCAGTAAAGAAAACTAAACCTGTAAATCTGTATCTATTAATTCATATCGGAACCCTTGCTGAAGCAGTATACATGACATAAGCAACACGCACGCATAAAAACCGTGCAAAGACAAAAAAAAAAGACCTACTTGGGGAAAACGACAAGGACGTAACAAATGATTGAGCGTGTCTTTCTTCCTTTTCCTGAAGCACCCGTTTTTGTGGAATTGCTTATTGATGACCGAATCGCTTCAATAGCACCTCCACCTCATTATCTTGGTCTAGCGTCATCTCTCACTTCGCCATCTCAGCCTCCTACTCATTCTTCTCAACTCTCCGTACTTCCAATATGTCCTTCCATGTCTCCATCGATTAGTATACTGATTACAGACTCCCCATAAATCCTCATGTTAATGGGAGAAATACGAGAGATATGAGCCAACGGTCCAATCTACAGTGGCGCAAATGAACTTCAGGGGGACTGGATATGAGCCAAAAGAAGGAAAGAAAAACACTATCCAATGTTTCTTTATGAAATGACCCATTCTGATAAATGTTCATCTACTAATTTCTTCTTTTGGCCATCTCTGCCATTTCATATATAATCTTCCAAGCCTACGTCCCAACCTAGGTCTCTAGAGCAAGAACTTAACATGAAAATACCTCAATAAATGCCAATCGTGCCCCTGATCTCTTTATTCTCCATTCTCAAAGACACAAATTTAATATTATGGAGAGTGTTGGGATTTAAAATGATGGTGAGGGTAAGGTTTTTATAACTGATTGGTTTCTCTGCTTGACTCCCTAGTGACAAACTGCGAGCTATAGTGACGGTGAAATATGAAATCCTAAATTTAATTTATATCAAATATATCATTCTATCATCATATTTATATATATAGGCATTACATTGCCGCAACGTAGCAACACCACACAATATTAATTACTAGCGGCTCTTGGACCAAAAACGGGAAGAGCCAACATGCATGCTTTAGATAACTAGTGTTAGTATAGAAGGATCTGACTATCGAGTAGAAGGTCTGATTTTCAAGTAATTCGGCAACTGAATCTTATTTGATTTAGTCAACGAATATTTAACTTTTTTCTAAGATTCCTGTGCTTTTTCATGGGGTGATTGCGATCTCGTAATGTAGGCAAATTATGATACAACAGTCAGGGCCATGTATTGAGACAACATGTGCGCTTTCATATGGTAATACAACAATAATCTATAGTCTTACAAAATAAGGGAGATGACAAACACTTTTTTTAGCATGACAAACACTATTAAGATGATGAGATTATCGAAGGTGAAGTATTTTTTTTATATGGAAGCAGAGCTATTTATTCACTTATTAAACACATATGCGGCCATAATGTCTTGTTGCCATCTTTAGGAGGACAGTCCGTTTATTCATGTGACACATGCCTGGCTGGTATTCCAAACATGGCCCAAGCCTGCGGATCTACTACATCTTGTTCATGCATTGCCAAGATAAAAATAAGCTGACCCTTGTTGGCCATCAGGCACATAGTTTCCTACCCCTTCCATTACAGCTGCAGTAGAACCCATCATCTGCTGCTCACTCCACATTGGCTGCTGACCCACTTGTTGATTATATATGGAAGGGGAGCACTGAGCTAGGTTGTTCATGACTGTGAACGAGCTCGTCGGAGCCTGCAACCTAAAGCTTGGGTCATTGTTGAGGCTGGTGAAAGAAAGGGTTTGCCGAGGGGCAGAACTATTATTTGTTGCCAATAGCTCGGTGTCATGGAGCGTGACATCATTGATGCTGTAACGCTTTGTCCCTGACGATGCCTTTTTCTGTATTCTCTTGCAAAACTTTTGTGCATGGCTTGAAACTTGGACAGGGGTCTTAGTGGTGACGAAGTGCTTGGATATGTTTTTCCAGTCGCCACGACCATAGACTTCCAGCCCATAAAGAAATGACCTGTGGACATAATGTTCAAAAGAATTCTTAGGTTAAATTGTTTACTGAAAGATGAATCGTGCAGTTGTTTTATTGAAGCACCTAGTATAGATTGAAGCGAAGTACCTATTTGACAGGTTCGAACCACTACAACAACACATGCTTATTTTTGTTGATTTACGGGTATGGGATAGAATGCATGTATATCAGAAATCCATAAGTGAACGAACATTTTGTAACATATTGATAACTGAAAGATATTACAATTTCAAATTATCAAACCTCTTTTTCTATAGCGAAATGACGATCATTAATGGTTATTGATCTGTTTCATTGGGATGACTGGGACAAGACGTACCATATTGGAATTTAATGTCCTGTTTAACCGCGTTTCTATTTTCTAATCAAAGTCCAACACATAAAAAATTTAGGGCAGAAAGAAAGTTCATCAATATCTAATTTGCAGAGATTAGTATTTATCAAAAATGTAAATTGTAAACGTCCATACATACGATTAGTAAAGTGCAATATCGTTGCAAATTTAACATACCTGCCTCATAAAATTAATTTGCAGACATGCTTAATTATCATATGTTGATTTTAAATAAACAACAACTAAAACTACATGATAACGAAGAATATAGGGATCGACTAACTTGTGTTCCTCTTTGGTCCAAAACTTTCGTTGATGTGGGGCAACAAATGGTCGATCATTGGAAGTATTGTTCTCCAAGACCACCATTTTGTTCTTGTCTACCATCATCGGAGCCTCCTCCATCTTCCTAATTCTTGTATCCTCCGGTGCACAGTGAAATGAAAATCTATTATCATCCATGGTCATCTCCTCATCCTCTTGTACCTCAAAGTTTTCATTAACAAGGCCACCCATGCTGTAAATAGAAATTGACAGTGTCCATGTGTACAGTTAGTAAAGTACAATATCATCACAAACATAAGCTGATGTTCTCACATAATAAATTGGCACAACATTCTTTATTAGTATATGTTCACTGAAAACAAACAACAATTAAAACTACATGTCAAAGAAGAGTATACAACCGTGGACGAACCTGTGTTCCTCATCGGTCCAAAAACCCCATTGATGTGGGGTAATAACTGGTTGATCTATGGAAATACTGTTCTCCAACACCTCCATCTTGTTGTTGCCTACCATCAGTGGTGCCTCACCCATCACCGCGATACTCGTATCCTCCATTGCACAACCAAAGGATAATCCATTATTGTCCATGATTGTTGTTTCCTCCTCTCCTACCCCAAAGTTTTCATTCGCATGGTCACCCATGGTGTAGACACCATGTGTGCTGCTAGCACCATTCTCCTCCTTCGGTAGCTCATAGTTACCGTTGATAGGGTCACAAAAGGTGAAAATGTTTTGTGGGCTACCACTAGTAACATGGGTCCCCTCCTTTCGCTGGATCATATGTGTTTCCATGGCGAGATCAACATAAAGATCTATTACCTGTTTCATGGTCTTTGAAGGGAACAATGCATGGAGAGAATTCACGATGTAGTTGTGCTTCTTGTTCTTGTCATCGTTGTCATCGTACATGATTTTGTTGGTGTTGAGCCTAGCAATGAGTGAGCATGCCTCTTCTACCTCGGATGAGGTCCACCCCTGGTTGACTATTGGATCCATGAGAGATTGGGTAGTTGAACGCTATAGAATTATGAGGACTATGAACTATGAAGATGGGTTATAGCTTGGGGATGGAGACTCGAGAGTAAGATAGTGTATTTATAGCCATCTTGTGTGCAGTCCTACTTTTGCTAATTAATTTATCACATTGATAGTTTGTCGGTCCATACAAAAGTAGATTGAACTAAAGTTAAGATATTGCTTATGACCCTTTGAGGAACATGCCAAACTATTCTATGTTGACCTCGACATTGTGTCTTTCTTTGAATTTTTTTTTATTTTGCCAATACAAATAATTGCCGCAGGCCTCCAAATATATGCAAGAAGATTGCTAGAAACAACACACGCAGGCCTATTGAGTATTCATCAATTTCGATCTAGATAGATAGAACACGCATCTTGTGCGCATGCATGACATGTGCTCTCATCTTAGAGTGCAAGACTCAAACCATGGTGTCCGCCGCTCTCAAATATGCATAGCACACAGGATATATCCATTCGGTTTTGGCTTCTAGTGACACATGCATCAATGGAGTTTTACTGCATACATATGTGCGAATAAATGCAAATAATTGATTAATATCTCCCCATGATAACTAGGCTACATATATGATACACACATTACCAGCAAAGGTAAAATATATTTTCTCTTAATTTTGGTGACCGCTTCCCACATCGAGCGCACGAAATTCCATCTATAGGCAGATTTCTTGGCTTAGGTCATTTAATGGCACTTCAAGGTAAAAAGGTTTAATACATGGGCCAATTAATTGTGTATGTATCAACATATCTTTTTATATCTCTACTACTTAAAAATAAACGCAAGGTTCTCATTTCACCTCTCCTTCGTCCAACCTTGCTTATATACATTCCATTTTTTCCTTCTCTTTGATTTTTTCCTCCCATCTTTGATTTTATTTCTCCCATCCATTCTCCCTAAAATAGAATCAATTGTCTCATATTTTATTAACTTACCAACATTAAAATATATTTTGTTTGGTTAAGTCATTGAATATCTTACCAAATAAGTGCTTAACAATAAAATGGCAGATAAATCATGTCGATTGCATACAAGAACTTGCTACGATTTTAGCGCATTAATATAATAATGGACGTGCAGTCACGGGCTAATCTACTAGAATGTTTATACTCCCGTTGCAACGCACGGACAATTTTCTAGTACAGATATAAATTAATAACCCATGAAGCCAATAAATTTGACACACTTATCTTCCATCTCTCTCTCCCTCCTTCCATCCCTCTCTCTCTCCCCTTCCCCCCTCCTCTCCCCTCCCCCTCTCTCTCCCCCTCCCTCTCCCCCTCTCTCCCCTTCCCCCTCCTCTCTCTCTCTCAAAATAATTTCAAGATTTCTACGTGATACACACAAACATAGAGGTTGCAAAACGAACATGGTTTTTTAAGTGCATGATGCATATTCTAGCTATCATATGGGAATATGTGTATACTCATGCACTCATATGCCGATGTTTCAGCAATGTCCATAAATGGGTTTTTGCTTCATAGTTTTAAACTAAGTTTTAATAAACTAGATTACAAAAAAGGCTTGTTTTACATCAATGATAACCGGCTTCACAACTATATTTATTTTCTAGTGAAGGCAAAAAATCAGAACGTAGGAGTATTAACTTTCAACTGATTGTTTCGCCAGATTGCTAACTGATAAAATCATAGGAGATTAAATTCTAAAGGTACATTGTATGTTTAGTTTATAATATGGACAACTTTGCCTAATTAATATGAAGCATACCAACACCAAGTCTACATTAGTGGAGCCAGATAGTCATGATAACTACAGTCGGGAAGTTGCTTGACGTTGCTAGAGATACTGGTGACAACAATCTGAAGCACGAACCTTCAACATTGAGAACAAGGTGAAGGCGAGGCAAGGAGACCCAAACCACCATGTCGATGATATAAGCTCCATACCAGGATTTATCGATGAGAGTACCAGCGCCACCGTGGATCGAGGTGGAAGCATTGTGGTTGACGACTCTCCCTCCCCCCTCCACCGTTATGGTAGATATAAATTCTTTTTATCCAGCTTCAACTATTTTGCTCAATGGATCATATCTTCAAAATACATTTCTGACATAATAAAACTTCTAATTTCCTCATATTGAGATGAAAAGGGGAAATAAATGAATTTCTAGTCAAATGCAACAATTTGCAGAATTAGTTCAAGCTGCTTTGTAACCGGATGGTGTTTTTGCAACAATCGAGGTTGTTGGTTCACTTTTGGTCTTGCTTTTCAAAAACATACACGATCAAAACGATTACTGGTTTTACGTCAAGCAATGCATATATTCGTTTTTTCCTTTTCCATTTTTTTACGAATATTTTACAAATTTTATTTTAGTTTACCATCTTCACTTCCTTTTTATTGTTGATTCCCTTTCTTCTTAGTTTTTTTTCATCATTTATTGTGTACCCTACATATGGCACTCCCTTTATGTTTTCTTATTTATTGTATCTTTTCCACTAACCGATTTGTTCATTATGTTTGTTATCCATTCCTGAGGTAGTCCACAAACCTTTTATTATTGCTTCTAGTTTGTTATCCATTCTTGTTGACATAACTGAATATTTTCTTTGGTAGAGTTATAAACAACTCAGACTTAATACTATGTATGCTCTCAAATGTATGATGAAAATATGGTAACACTATTGTGAAAATATGTTCATGCTTTACTGAAAAAACATGACACATCTTGTTGATAAAATCAAGAAACATACAACTAAAGATATCTTTTCCTGATTTTTTAGCACAACTTTTATGTTTTTGTTGAAGATTTCTCACTAGAAAATTCTTACTTATTTTTTGTAAATTGGGTGAAATACCTGGAATTAGGGTTTCTACTTAGAAAATATGTTTTCATTTTAACATCACACTCCCACCGGTCCATCCCTTTGGCAAGATCACGCACACAGACACAAATGCCTTAGCATGCTTCTAGCGACTGACAATTATTGGCTTAATTTTGTCGAGGCGAGTAGTTGGAGAGTTACTATATCAAAACCTATATTCGTAAAGGATGAATGTTGTCTGCTCAGTGAGTAAATTGTTGTTGTTGAACTTCCCGAGAGTCTCCTAAATATTAATATTAGAGAAATAAAAAGTTGTGAGATTAAGACGAACCCCTGAATTAAGAAAAATGGGCACATGGATCTTCCCACTCCAAAATTTGTGCGCATACTCTCACCTGAAGTGGTGTGCACTTTACCGGGTCGGAGAACAAGTTATGTTGTACCTCGGGTTGGCCTGCAAATAGATTCGCCTCCATTCTCCTTGGGCTTCTTAGGCATTGCTAGATCCAGGTTGTGCTTGTCGCAAATAAGAAATTATAGTTGCGTCACCAACATTTTTGCCTTCATAATGCATAAATCAATTTTTTTGTTAATTTTATAGTGGTGATATGTTTTGTTGTCCCCGAAAGCTACACAAGAATAAAGATTGTTCAAAAATAAAAATTGTTGTAATATAAGTTATAACCATTACAAATAACCATTTCTCTACATATAACAATTGGTCCTTAGAAAATAAGAAGAATAAACATATGGTCACACTATTTATCCATCTTACATATGCATGGGACAAATTCTTGCACTAAAGGCTTTGTATATTTGTTACTAGTTTTTGTTGGTGATATAAAAATGGAGAATATAATTGTATATTGGTAAAGATCTACATACCTAACCTAGGTACAAAAAGATGTCAATCATGCATAGTAGTAGTATGTGTGGTCTGGGGTCCTTTGATCTACACAAATTCGAAGTGTCACCATAGCATCATGCCTCCGGTGCATCTGCACCGACGTCATATCCTCACCGGTTGTCTCCCATGCTGAAGCACGACCCAAGAAATATGATAGAGGAAGGGCGCAAGAGCGGGGGCAACACCACATGGCTACTAGGTGGAAGCATGCTGATGAGAGAGATATGGGATGTGTGGATAATGCTTATTGGGAAGCATGCTCGATAGGGAAAGAGGAGGTGGTAGCTCATGAATATTTAAGGGCGCACAAGTTATTTTTGTCTACACGTGAACTTATATGGGTTTTGATCTATCCCCGAGTTTCTTCATCATCTAAAAGAGAAGCTTAAATACCATGGTGCAGGGCGGGGTCGGCGAGATGAGATTCCATCTAGCATCAGACCAAAGTAATTGAAAGAGCATGGTTCCCCCATGTTTGGTTTTGGTAATTTATGACAATCCCTATGGACCAATGGTTGCTTTGAGATACTTGAAGGGTTTGTCCATAGGTAATTCTTGAAGATCATATGTTGGCTTCAATGTTGAGTATAGAAGAGTATTGATGACCAAGGTGTTATTCAAGGAGTTATCCAAAGAATGGTCATGTGAGAGTTGAGCCTATTGAAAGCATGTGTTGAAGAAGAAGATTATATGAACACTAATCACTACTAGGAAAAGGCTTATACATAGAAGTTTACCAGTAGCGTGTGTTTTGGAGCCCACGCTACTGATAATTACCAGTAGCGTGTGTTACAAACTGCGCTACTGGTACAACTTAGCAGCAGCGTTGGTTTCTAGAGGGTACGCTACTGGTAAGTTAGCCACACCACACCCCCCGGGAAAAAATAGTAGCAGCGTTGGTACTCTAACAAGCGCTACTGTTAAGAAAATAGCAGTAGCGCGGGGCCACCAAGAAGGGCTACTGCTACTTCTTCTATGTGTAATCTTTTACCAGTAGCTTGTTTTTTGGGCAAGTGCTATAGCTAGTTTTATGTACCAGTAGATATTTTGGCTGGCACACATAGCAGTAGCGCGCTTTGGTGCCCAGCGCTACTGCTATGGTCGCCAGCCAAAATATCTGCCGCCTTCCCCCCCTCTTCTTCCTCCCCCTTTCTTTCTCCTCCTCCCTCTTGCACTTGCTTGTTCTTCAATGCTTCCCTCTCTTCTTTGCCCCTCCTCCCCCCTCCATTAATGCCCTCCCTCCTTTCTCTTCCTTGTTTTCGCCCCTTCTCTTCTTTGCCCCTCCACCACCCCCTCCATTAATGCCCTCCCTCCTCCCTCTCATAGCTCTCTCTATCTCCCTCCCTAGCTAGTTGGAGCTATATTTATCATGTAGGTACCTCACTATCTAGAGCTACTAGCTAATTATAAGAAGGTGCTCGATATCCCTCTCGACAAATAGGTGAGCAAAAAAAGAGTTGTGCAAGAACGGAAATATGTGTGTTTGCGATTAGGACCGAAACTATGTGCGATATGAATATACCGAATTGTGTGTGGCATGTGAGTGACATGAGTTGCCTATGTTATGCCGAAATGTCGATTCAATTCCATTTCGGCGAATTTCGGGCAAACTCAATATGTCCTATGTTTAGGGAAGGTCATGCCGAATTTTTGTATGAATTTGATCCATGCATGCATATATATGTGGTTATAATATTTGCTCCGCGCGCAGGTGATCATGAAGGTCTATGGAAGGATGGTGGAACGATACTGGCAATCCGCTGTGGATGACATGTATGAAAAAAGACTGAAGGATGTTTTATGTCCCCTGTCAAAAATGCAAAGGAAGAGTCAGGCTCGACCCCTTTCAGGGTGGTAAATTCAAGGTGCACCTGCTCATGCATGGTTTCATGCATGGTCATACTCGATGGATAAGTGAAGATGATGATGATGATGATGAGTATGTCGACGGGGCAGGAAATAACGACATGGGGCCACCAGACGAAGAGATGACTGATTATGTGCCTGAAGAGGAAGACAACCTCGGAAATGTCGATGGCGAAGAGGCAGTTCAAGGTGAAGAAGACGTGGACACGCCGCCATCCTCATTGCTACTAAGTTCAGCCATGCGAGGCCCACATGTTCGAGACCTACTTCACAAGAATATGACTAGCTACAGAGCTGAGAGAGGAGGCCAAACTGGCGCAACTGGAGGTAGACTCAATGACTCCTTTGTATGATGGTTGCAATCCCGAGGTGACCCGCTTGAGTTTCACACTAGAACTTCTAAAGACGAAGGCAAAAAACAAATGGACAGATACAAGCCTGGATGAGCTTCTGAAGTATCTAAAGAAGGTTCTTACCGCGGGAAGCCTGTGTCCTACTAGTGTCGAGGAGGCAAAGAAAATCGTGTGCCCCCTTGATCTGCCACACATTAGATATCACACATGCATCAATGATTGCATCATATATCGGAATGAGCACACGGAAAAAAACCATCTGTCCAAAGTGCAATGCTTCATGATATAAAAAGGCCGGAAAGAAAGCTCCACAGAAAGTTGTATGGTACTTTCTGATCACTCCGCGTCTACAACAGTATTTCATAGATCCTAAGGAAGCAATGCTTATGCGCTGGCACGCGGAGAGGGTGAAGCCAGATGACGGAGATGAGCCGAAGCTGAGACACCTCGCAGATGCTAGCCAGTGGGGAGCATTAAATGCTGAATTTGATTTTTTCGCAAATGATCCAAGGAACATCCGTCTTGGCGCTAGTAGTGATGGCATGAATCCATTTGGCAACCAGAACACCAATCATAACACATGGCCCGTGTTTGTATGGATGTACAACCTCCCCCCTGGTTGTGCATGAAGGAAAAATACATACACATGGCTATGCTTATTCAAGGGCCGAGACAACCGGGAAATGATATAAATCTGTATCTCGGGTTACTGAAAGAGGAGCTACATACCTTATGGAAAACGCCGGGCAAGACATGGGATGCAAGAAAAGGAGAGTATTTCTACATGAGAGCCGTGCTGATCACGACGGTGCAGGACTATCTCAGTTACGACTATCTCTACGGCCAGGTGTGCCACGGATATTGCGGATGCACGAGGTGCATGGATGATACAACTTCTCTGCAGCTATCGAAAGATGGCGGGTCTTCGAAAATCGTGTACATGGGGCATCAAAGATGGCTCGAGAAGGATGACCCGTGGAGAAAGCGTGGAGATCTATTCAATGGTAAGGCTGAGCATCAAGGTCCTCCACGTAAGCGTAGCGGTGCAGAAATATATGAGTTATTGAAGAACTGGGAAGAGTGCCCCTCACCGGGAAAGACGAAGAAAAAGGCGCTGGAGCCCCTGCTGAAGGTATGGAAGATGAGATCTATTTTCTGGGACTTGGAATACTGGCCCATACTCGACACGCCTCATAGCCTTGATCAAATGCATATCTAAAAAATATCCTTGATAGTTTTCTTGGAATATTGATGAACATGCTGGAGAGGACCAATGATGGGCCGAAGGCAAGAAAAGACTTGGAATTTTTGAATATCAGGAAAGATCTCCAAATGCCCGGTAAAAGGTCGTCAGAGGAGACCGAGACGGAGACGGAGACGGAAGATAGGGGCAAAAAAGTAAACAAGAAGGAAGAACAATATTGCCCCCCCCTTCTTGCTTCACCTTAGATCCGAAGGAGGTCGATCAATTGTTCAAGTGCCTTGCCGGAATCAAAGTTAGTTCTGAATACTGTGTGAAGATAAGCAGATATCTGGACACTAAGGAAAAAAGGTTCAGTGGGATGAAGTCTCGCGATTGTCATGTGATGATGACGCAGTTACTCCCGGTTGCACTTAGAGGGATTATGGACACACATGTGCGTGAGACCCTTACTGTCCTATGCCACTTTTTTGATGCTATCTCTCGAAAGTCGATCAGTGTGAAGCAACTCCATAGGCTACAAGAAGAGATCGTTGTCATACTGAATGAGCTAGAGTTGTACTTCCCGCCCATGTTCTTTGATGTCATGGTGCATTTATGTGTCCACATCGTGGATGACATCATCGACCTAGGGCCGACATTCCTGCATAGCATGACGCCATTCGAGAGGATGAATGGGGTCATCAAAGGATTCATTCGTAACATGTCCCGTCCAGATGGAAGCATAGCCCAGGGATATCTGACCAACGAGTGCATCTCTTTCTGTGAGAGTTATCTAGTAGGCACCGGAGACCTTGTTGTTGGTTTTCCCGTCAACAAGCACTATGGAAGGCTCGAAGGCGAAGGTCACACCAACGGTCATAGGGATGTGAATGTGTTATGCTCGGGCCAACAAAACGACCTTGACAGGGCAAACTTAGTAGTGCTACAACACCTAGATGTGCTAGAAGATTTTGTGACACTGCACAAAGAGACCATCGCAAAGAAGTACCGTGACCGTGGGGTGCACAGGACGGACTGAAGTTATTAGAGAGCACAACTCCACTTTCGTGCGTTGGTTCAAAGAGCGAGTTTTGGCTAATCCCCCGGAAGAGGGTTGTCCGAACGAAACGCTCATATACGCCTTAGCACATGACCCCTCGACCAACCTTGTGACTTATCAAGCATACGATATCAACGGATACACGTTCTACATGGAGGAGAAAGATATAAATAGTGATGACCAAAACTCAGGGGTGACGATGGAAGCCATGACCGGGAATGTAATTGAAAGATATTACGGAAGTGTCGAAGAGATATGGGAGCTTAACTACTCTGGATTGCATAGCGCGACGATGTTCCGTGTCAGATGGGCTAAGAATGTACACAGAGAAAACCGACATTTCACTACCATGTGTATACCCGACTCCGATAGCGGTACCGTCAATGCCATCGCCAAAAATGAGCCATGGGTACACGCTAAACACGTGACACAATGTTTCTTCATAATTGATCAGATCAATCCCAGCTGTGTTGTCGTGAGGATAAGAAAAAGTAGCATCGCCGGAATGGCTGGAGTCGCCAACGAGGAAGACTATGACCAGTACGGTGATCCGATGAGGGAAGATGATGCTGATGACGACGAAACATACGTCAAAAGAAGAATGAAGACTACATTACCTACGAAAGATCGTAATCCCTGGAGAAGGAAAAGTCACGACCATGGGCTCAATTATTCGACAACGAACAAAAGAGGGAAGAAGATCAGTCTGAAGCGTCGTTGTCGCCCAAGCTGACAAACTAATCCCCAAAGTTTGTGTGTGTCTAGCTATTTTGTATACCGCCGATAGCGGTCAAATGATGTAATATATATTATACTAATTATTATTCGCGGGGTAGCAGTGGTATTGCTCCAACGACAGACCAAATTAAAGGAAGGAAAGTGCTAAAGAAAGATAAGAAAAAGAAAAGTGCAAATGAAAGAAAAAGAAAAAGAAAGGAAGTTTTGCAAAATGAAATAAAAATAAAAATAAAAAGGAACTAATAAGTTGTGGAAAATGAAATGCAAGAAAAATAAAAAAAGAAAGGAAGGAAGTTAGTGGAATATGAAAAATAAAAAGAAAAAGAAAAGTGCAAATGAGAAAGAAAAAGAAAAAGAAAAAGAAAAAGAAAAATAAAGGAAGTTTTGCAAAATGAAAAAAAGTTTGTGGAATATGAAAAAGAAAAAGAAAAAGAATAATATAAATAAAAAGAGAAATAAAAGTAAAATAAGAAGGAAGGAAGTTGTGGAATATGAAAAAGAAAAAGAAAAAGAATAATATAAATAAAAAGAGAAATCAAAATAAAATAAAAAGAAAGGAAGTTGTCGAATATGAAAAATAAAAATAAAAATAAAAATAAAAATAAAAATAAAAAAGGTTAGCAGTAGCGCGTTTCTCGACCCCGCGCTATAGCTAAGTTAGCTATAGCGCATTTTGCCACGGCGCGCTATAGATAAGAAAAAGAAAAAGAAAAAAAGGTTAGCAGTAGCGTGTTGTTCAGCCCCGCGCTATAGCTAACTTAGCTATAGCGCGTTTTTCTGCCCCGCGTTGTAGCTAAGTTGCCTACACAGCCACACATCTCTTTCCTCTCTCTCACTCTCGCTCAATCCGATCGACCCCCTTTCTCTGTGCCGGCCCTCCCCCGCCGCCGACGCTGCACCCGCCAATGTTGCGCCCGCCCACGCCGCCGTCGACGCGCGCCGCCACGACACTCCCTTCCCCCTTGCCGCCCCCGTCCCCATAGGTCCACCCCCCGGCCCGGCCCCTCCCCCACCACCGACGCCACACCCGCCGATGCCGCGCCCGCCCACGCCACTGTCGACGCGCGCCACCCCGAGCAGTCCCTCCACCGGCCGGTGCCCCTCCCCCCAGGAGTCTCTCTCTCTCTCTCTCTCTCTCTCTCTGACCGGCCGTACGTGTTCTCTGCAGCAAGTTTGGCCGGAAGCAAGGTGCTCGGCGAGGAGGAGAAGGACGTCGGGAACGTCACCCGAACGCAAGGTGCTTGGTTCCTCCGGCGACTAGGTGCTCTATCCCTCTCCCGCCCCCTTCTACCTCAAAATCACATTTTAACAGTAGCATCACTAGTGCCTTATTGGAAACATTGATGCATGTGTGCTGTGTGTTGCTGCTATTTTTTTGCTATCATTGATGCATGTGTGCTGTTGCTGTGTGCTGCTGCTGTTTTCAGTTAGAGCAAACTAGAATTGTTCACTAACAGAATTCAAAGCAAACTAGAATACAAATATGATTTCATTTGAATTCAGTTAGAGCACACTGTTCAGTTACAGAAATTTTTGAAATTTTCAGTTAACTGAACATTTCAGTTTTGATAACTGTACAAACTTCAGTAAACTGATTCGGTAAATTCAGATTAACTTCAGTAAACTAAAATTTTCAGTTAACCGAACATTTCAGTTTTGATAACTGACTCGATAAATTTTTGAATACAAATATGTTTAGGACGTGTATTATGTTGCTGTAGTGGCCGCTAAGTTTCAGAGTTGCCAATTTATGTTGTTGTATTATGTTGCTGTAGTACTGGCTCTAGTGGCCTCCTACGAGGTGTTTAGGAGATATTTTCAGAGTGTGTGGACTGAAAATGTTAGTACTGTTTATTATATCAAAGCGGATGAAAAATCATATTAAATGCTGGAGCAAAATGTGTGGTGTTAGAATGCCAGAGCTGTTGATTATCACTTTTGCAGCACTATAGAATGCCAGTTATCACTTTTGCAGCTTATGTTGCTGCTACTATGTCTGTGCTTGTTTTGCCGAAAACCGATTGCTAAGTGACCTATGTTTTTCCAGAAATGTTGATTCATTTCCATTCCGGCAAATTTCAGGCGCTCTATATGTGTGCACTTTCTAGCAAAGGTCATGCCAAAATTTTCTGTGAATTTCGGCATGGCTTGTGCTAGAAAGTTGGACATATCGAGTGCTCGAGATTTGTCACGACGGGATGAAACGACATTTCCAGCAAAACAAATGTCACTTTTTTGTCATTATTCACTTTATTATATAAAGGTCGATAATTAAACAACTACGACATTGAAAACATGACCGACACCGATGAGGACGGAGGTTCTGAGTCCCAATTAGGTCGAGCACATGCCTACCTCGACTTTCTGGTGGATCAGGAGAGACAACAAGCTGGGTTTCAGGACCCCCTTGTCATGACGGAGGACGACGGTGGTGGCGCCAGCGCCGACACTGATGCCACCAACGACACCGGCACTAAGACTGGCGCTGATGATGTTGCTAACTACAACACGGAAGGTGGGACCTCCCAAGCCAGTGAGGGAAAGATGGAAAAGAGGACACGATGCCCAAATGAGCTCGGCACCGGAAGACTGGTGGTCATGGCAGTGCACCCTGGTGAGTTCGAGCCAATAGAGCCGCGGGAAGTGGCAGCATGTTATGGCAGCCAACTAGCATGCATCCTACGGGATACCGCTAACATCAACACCACAAAAATACGAAAGAATGAACATTTGAAGAAGCTGCTCCTAACTAGGTTGCACGCACGATTCCCGTTCCCTAGTCGGAATGACGATGTCGACCCATGGGATGATGATGCCATGAAAAAAAATCAACAACAAAGCCCTAGGGAAGTTCAGCAAAGCATTGAGCGCTTGGAAAACTAGGGTGAAAAAGGCGATTCAAGTAGACCATGAAACCTACGCCGAGATTGTTGCAGACCATTCGAAAATTACGATAGAGGACTTTGAAAAGTTCAAGGAGACTTGCAATGAAGAAGCTGCCAAGGCCAGGTCGGAGAGAGGCAAGCAGCTGCAGGCAAAGAACATGGGGAACCACCGCCTTGGAAGTCGTGGTTACACGGGAAAGAGGCCCATGTGGGCTAAGGAGGACGCAGAACATGAACATCAGGGGATCCCAGACCCATTGGCTGAGTTCACCGACCAGCAGGAGCACGACTCCATCAGGGCGTGATTCTTGTGGGACCCCAAGAAAAAGATTTTTTTCACCAACAGGCCGACTAGGAAATTCATGAGATTACTGGTAATTATCCTTTTACCACCTTACATATTAGGTTCTGATCAATGAAGTCTACTACATTCTAGTCGCATTCGTAAATGATTCACGGTCCATTTTGCAGAGAGAGCAACACAAGCTTGCGACCGAGAGCGACTCATCGACTCAGTCGTCGGTGAAATACAAGTGGGACACTCCTTTCAACCATGCCATGAACATAATGATGGGACACCTGCCTGGCCAGCGGCGGCAATATGGACGTGTGCATGGCACCGGGGATGGCGCCACATGGAAGTACTATTATATCTAGGACCCCGAGGCCAAAAGACAGAGAAAGAAGTTCAGTCAAGTGACTATCGACGAGAAGGTGGCGCGGGCGATGGAGAAAGCAAAAGCTGAGATAATCCGGGAAATGATAGCTGCCTGTAGAGATGATATGGTGGCTGCCTTTTCAATCTTGATTCCAACTGTGGTCACATGGGCGCAACAAAATCCAAACGCGCCACCAAGTGATTTTCCCATGCCCAGCTTCACCGGGAGCAACTCAATGAACACTGCACCCATACCCGTACCTAGTATGGCAACCGCACCCGCACCTCCTCCAGCACCTGCTTCGGCACCCAGTTGTCACAGCAGCCCTAGCTCCGTCTCTGGCTTGAACGCCGAGCCGTCGACATTGGCTGAGCTCGAAGCCCTCATGGTAAATATGCGTTGCACCTTCATCAACTCAACTAATAATCTTCAGTTGTCGTTCTTTTGGATCTCTAACGCCGCACATATATGTCTTTTTAGGCCGACTCCACTCTGTGCACCCTCCTTTACCACATGAAGGGTGGGTTGGTGGATGTGGGGAAGGGTACTATAGTGAAGCCCAAGGATCGATTGTTCCACCGCCGGCAGATGCCTGATAACACCTTAAGGGTCTCCATGGCGAGTGTGAAAGCGGGCTACGAGGGTTTCCCTCGTCCGATACAAACCGATGGAGAGGATGGCAAGATCCCCATGCAGCCTGTCCAATGCAAAAATTGGCCGATCTTGTGGCCGTAAAATCTTCTTCGTGTCGAGGTGGCCGGGAGCACACCAACGGGACCTCAGGAAGGTATGACCACAACCCCTCCTACACAAGTACAACCATCATCTATGCTGCTTGCTGAGATTGAGAGACACGAGGAAGGAGGGCCAACCATTCCGGCAGATGATGCCATCTGCCCCATGGAAGAGGATATGGATGATGACATGGAGGAGGCCGAGGACCCTCTCCAGTATATCAATACCGGCTATGACCACGAAGTAACACTGAGTCTACCATATGAATATGAGATGCATTTACCAGAGCCGGAACATCCTCGGGAGTGCAAGAAGTCTTTGTTCATGCAATCCACACAGGACATGCCCCTAGATGCCGGTTCCACCCAAGCGCAACTAATTAGCCAGAGCCGTCCAGTGCTGAGCCCGGCAACACTAGGGGTGGTGCTCAGGGAGGGTCTGACAGAACCACCAGCACCTTAGCCCACCAAGAAGAAGCATAGGAAGAGACCGACGGCGAGAAAATCCAATAAAGCTGGAAATGTTGGTTCTAGCAGCCAGCTGCCTTCGACCAAGGTTGATAGTGTACCGATGAAACATGCGCCATTAATCCATGTCGCGGGAGAGCCAATGGTACCGGCGAATGCACTAGCTGCCATAACAGGGGATCTCAGGAGACTCCATGACCATGTGCTTTTGACAGAGAGAAGCCTCCTTGCCTCGGATGATCCAGGATACCCACTTTATATGGTTCATGTGCCGAGCAGTTGCAAGATGTACGTCCACACATGCCCTGCAGACCTCTTCTTCCTGAGATTTGATTACATCTTCCAGATGTTTCAAATGAGGACACTCGATTTTATGTTCGTCCGCCTGTATGCGCTGCACATGAACTACATCGTCAGGAGAGAGCAAGTCACCGGTCTTGCGGTCGCGGACCCATACTACATGCATGAGGGCTTCTTGTCAATCAGCGATGCCAACCGCCAATATGCGAGTCAGTACATCAAAGAATTCTTGGTCAGCAATAAGGACAAAGAAACGATTCTCCTACCTTATCATCCCGGGTAAGTCATCCGCGGATAGCACTATAACACATACATCCTTTCTTGTATTTCAATAATTACTTTGCACGCATGGAGGCTAACTTGATCTTGTATTTTGCGCAGCGGGGGGTGTCGTGCCGTTCTCATCGTTCTTTACCCTCGTTACTCCCGCACTCTATATTTGGACCCTTCGAAGAACATACAGAAGAAAGATTACACAATCATAAAGTATGTTCTAGATAGAGCTATGCTGGGCTTCAGCATGTGGGGTGGCTACATCCAAAGAAAAAAAACAAATAAGGCCAGGCTCTGTTTCAGCCACAAGACTGACTTCTGTTGCATTCAGCAACCGGCAAGAAGTGAGAACGATGGATTCTATGTCATCCATCTAATGATGGAGTACAGAAGGGATGTGCAATCACTTTGCATGAAATCTTCATCCGATACCCATATCCAGAGATGGGCCAAAGCCTTTGGAGCCGTGCTGGATAATCGACTTCGAAATGATTTCTACCAGATCCAGCAGGAAATTGCATCCATCATTATGAAATATGTCCTCTAAGAGAATGGGATGTTCTACGGTGGCCAAATATCACGAGCTGACATCCGAACCCGCATTGCCCTACAATGTCAGGACATGACGCCTTTCACTAAGCTTGGGTCCGTCCTCCCGGATATAGACAGATGGGAAGAGTGCACTGCTTAAAAAAATGTGTCTGCTTAGTTACCTGTTACTTTCTGTATGATGAAACTTCGAATGTCTCAGTACGACAAAACTATTAGATGTATGGTGCCGCGCTCTAGTTAATTACTTTCGGTACGATGAAATTTGTTAACTATGTTTACTATATATGTTGCTTCTATTTCATAACTGTTTCGTTCAATTCGCTTCGTGACATCATAGTAGTGAATGTTTACCTTCAAGACATCATCCATGGATACTGAGAAGAAAAGGTTCAAGGTTGAGTTGTGCAAGTTCAAGAGGAGCATCATGAAGAGATCACATGATTGAATCTTGTGGTCCATTCTGGTGATAATGAGCAAGTGAAGATCTGCCGAAGAGAGTATCTCCCATAGTGGTGTATGAGGGAGCATTCTACAAGTCTTCATCCAGCCAACACAATCAATAAAGGATGTCCAACTTGAGGAGGCCAGGATCGTAATCATCTAGCTGAAGTGGATTGTGCAAGGCAAAGGTATTACCTTGATAGGTTGTCTATCTTACCGGTCTCGTGGTGTTAGTTCAGAGACCAGGTTATAGGATCAATAGTTGTACTATTAATGGGGGATCTTGAGTGAGTAACTTGATTGTATCATTCGTAGAGAACTCAAACCTTTGCATCCTTGGCATCATCTTTCTTGGTTCTTGTTTGGCTTTTCTATTTGTGAGTCTTAGAACTTGTTCATCAGAAATGGATTTCCTTTGCATCTTCTACTACATTTTCAATGTTGTTGTTTTTTCCGGTTCTTCACTCATAGAGATTTCACACTTTTATATCATTGGTATATTTCTCTAGTCATTACATTTATATCAAGCTTTAGTTTGTTTGAAATCAGAGTTCTTTGCAGAAGTTACGACAGTTCTAATTTTACTTGTTTCCTGCAGTCTTTACCTGGTCTAGTTGTACCACTCGTGCTAGTTGTTGCCCCGCTCCTTGGAGTGAGCACAACTACACACAGCGAGGCAGTTGTACCGCATTCCTTGGCAGTTGTACTGCTACCTTCTTGAGCGGTACCACTACAAGAAATATGTCCACTTGTGACCTTCTGTTAGTGACCCTAGAAGAAATGGTCGTAAATCTACGACCATTTGAGACTAATTGGCCGTAAGCTGTTCGGATGGCTCCAAACCCTCAACCATAACGACCATTTTGGTCAGAAAGGTCGTAATTTCCTTACACGAAATGGTCGTAAAGCAGACATCACTGGTTCGCTGCCTTATTTCTACCTGATCACAAACAATATAGATGGTCATAACCTTGTAAATTATGGTGGGTTGCAATGACTAGGTGCCACCTCGTTAGTTTTACCTATGTGTCATGTCCATGTGTCAATTTTTGCCCTACATTGTGAAGAAACCTACATTTCCGTCATTCCTAAAATTCCCAAAATATTCTCATAAATTCTTTTGATCATATATTCCTCAAATATGTCAAAACCCTTCCTTCCCTAGTTCAAAAATAATTCAACAATATTCACTTTCCTATTCTGTTCAGAACAACACTTTGTGAAGGAAGTGCTATTTATATTTTCTTGATTGCCCTTAAATTTTTTGGGCACTCTTTCCTATCCAAATAATCACCTCATGAAAAAATTAGATCCATTTTCCTAGTAAATCTTCCTCAGCAAATTTTTAGGGACCCGACCAGAAATCGGTCAAGTCTCTGTGTAGCTGTACCATCCCAAGATCATGTTGGCGCACACAGTACGTTGATGAAAAGATTCAAAGTTCAATCACACCTGAATTTATTACACAATTCTCATATCGAGTCTTTATTACATCATAATAAATTCGGCCGAAGGCCAACTCATGAGAAATAAACTAAATAAAGCTGCGAAAGCATAGACGAATAGCGAGTCCATCCGACTCCATAGGGCAATCACCAAACATGGATCATAGCCTCACTCCCGGTCGGAAAACTCCTCTGCAACATAAGACGTTGCAGCCGTGTAGGTCAACATTTTTGAATATGCCGGCAAGTCATGAAGAGAGAACAACAACAAAATTACTAATAATATATGCAATTTGGCTGTGGGGCTCTAAGTTTTATGTTTTTGCGAAAAAGCCAATTTTTTCCCTACAACAAAGGACTTGTTTGCAATACTACAAAAATGTTGGTTTTTATTGAGATGGTTCCACCGACCAATGTCTCATTCCCAATTATTAAATAACCCCTCAATTAAATTATTATGTTCGGTGTTGAGATTTCTGAAATACTCCAAGTTCTAGAGGCTCAATTTGTCCGTAACGTGTCGCGGCCGGTTTTCCTGGTATTAATTTCCAGAAAATGGCCGTTGTGCTCACCAGCCCCAGGATTACTGTTAGCTGATGAGACACTGACTTGATACAAGACCATTCTGGCCTATGAGTACAACAAATGGTTTCTAGTGGTTTATGGCGGAAGCGGTCTGTGAATCATCAGTGTCTATGGGACTCCATTTCCCACAAGAACAGCTGACCAGGCTAACTCCTATCTTCACGAGGCTGCTATCACCGTTGCTTAGGTTCCGGGGCCGTCATCGCGTCGCTCCTCTCCGTGCAAGAAATCTGGCCAAGACAATAGCCAGGGACAAGCCAGTGAGTACTTTGAATGTACCCGCAAACATTATGAACACTGGAATAATATAAATGATAATCATGCACCGAAATATTCTATGATCACATCGTCAGTCATAAATAAATAAATAAAAAATCTTTTATGCATGCAAGCAAGTTATTTATATGCAACACGAATAAGCAATACTGGAGTGGAAATAAAATGCCGCAGTCGGGCGTCTGTGCGACGCCACATAAAGGGCTTATAAAGCAAATAAATAACAAGCAATGCCACAGTCGGGCGTCTCAGCGACACCACATAAAGGGCTTATTAAGTAACTAAATAACAAGCAATGCCACAGTCGGGCGTCTCAGTGACACCACATAAAGGGCTTATAAAGTAAATAAATAACAAGCAATGCCACAGTCGGGCATCTCAGCGACACCACATAAAGGGCTTATAAAATAAATAAATAACAAGCAATGCCACAGTCGGGCGTCTCAGCGACACCACATAAAGGAATTATAAAATAAATAAATAACAAGCAATGCCACAGTCGGGCGTCTCAGCGACACCACATAAAGGGCTTATAAAGTAATTAAATAACAAGCAATGCCACAGTTGGGCGTCTCAGCGACACCGCATAAAGGGATTATAAAACAAATAATCACAATGAATATCCAGGGGGTAGAACCATCCCAGGGATAATCAATAATTCAAATAATATAATGGGTTAGTCCATAATAATAATCAAAATTATCATAATCAACACAAGTCATGATCCAAGTTTTGTTTTAATGGTTTCCCCTCCGAAGACCGACACTAAGACCAACACTTGACCCAACCCAGACTGTAGTCCTTAACCATGGACACAGCTACTCGAATAGGTTTAATCTCTGCAGAAGGTGTACTCTTTACCCACGAGTAACGGATTCCTTTAGTCCATCGGGACTAATTCCGTCTACGGTCTTTTAAATGAAAATGCACCTGACTTGCACACACCAGCTTAACTTACCGGTGTCTGGAATCACCCACGACACTCGTTAAGCAAAACTCTAAGTGGGGAGGCTACAACCTCGATTAGCATGGGATCACAAAATTTATACCGCGCACAAAACAGGGGAGGCTATCCCCTCGGCTACAACCGAAACACCCATGCCCCCCGACCGGATGACTGGCTTTAATCCATGGCCATGTTACCCTCATCCCGGCCCCTCTGTACGGTGTGTGCTAGAAAGGGGTTGACAAATTACTGAACCGTACCCTACCCGTGGCAGGAACAAGTGGTAGCACGAAACAAGTGTGGGGGTTACTGGAACAAGACTCGATCTACGGTCAACTCAGGAGGTTTATAATTTCCCTGTATGACATGTATAACAATAATATTTCAACCAACAGAATCACCGCTCATTACACCTTACTATGCCATACCGGACATAACCGTCCCGACGGAGACCGGTGACAAGCTCACGCCTACCCAAGGCAGAGGCTTTCCCGGATTCCTTTCCGGCATGCATGCAAGGCACATGAGGATGATTACCATCACAGGTATATTCATTTCCAACAGCAATGAAATCACTAATATGCATTCATGCAAAGGATCGTATCACCACATAAAATAATGAGTTTTTCCGAAATGAGGTGGTGTTATAATCGTGTCAACCAACGCATCAAAATATTATACCAGGGTTCAGGATGCTTGCCTTCAAGTTGTGGGGAGGCAAGGTGCACTCCAAAAGTTTTTGAAGGCTTTCTCCTTTCTCCAAAACTCCTATTTAGAAGATTTTTGAATCAATATATAGTTTCAAAAACAGTACCAAAAAGTTGTCTGAATTTTTTGAAATAAATCTTAAAATGAACTAGACAATATTTGGGAGAGGTAGGAAAAAGAATCAATTCATTTGGAATATTTAAAAAGTTATAGATTGTCAAAGTTTTGGTAAATATCTGTTTTAAAAAAACAGAAAAAGAAAATGTTTCAAATGAAATTACGTTTTCGGCCAGGGGAGGCAGACTTGGGGTTTTACGCCTCCACTTATCCAGCGTGGACTGCGCGGGGAGTCGCTGACAATGGGTCCAGGGGGCCCACTAGTCATGTTTGACTGGTCTCCCCTTCCTCTGCTTCTTCCACCCGAGCAGAGGCGGGACTCCGGCAACCGTCACCGGCGAACGGTGGTTCCTCGCGAGGAGCTGAGGACGGGGATGGATCCACGGATTAGTGGCGGTCCTCCCGGTGGTCGTAGGGTCGTCGGAGGTGGAGGAAATCGCCGGTAGTGAGCTCTGCGGCGGAGGAAAGCTTCGGTGGATTTGGGGGTTCGGGCTAGGGTGATGTTCTATCGTTATTTGGAGTCTGGGCGGCTCCGCAAGACGATGTGGTGCCGAGTGGTGGTGATGGAAGGGTGGGGGGGCCCTGGTTGCGCCGGGGTGAACCGAAACGAGGCGGCGGTCGAGTTGACCGGAGAGGTTGAAGATGGCCTTCTCCTCTTCAATTGATGGTAACGGGGCACTAGGGGGATGGTGTGAGGCTTCCTGTGTGCTCGGAGGAGCTCGAGGGGCTTCCTTTTATAGTGCTCCCAAGTCGGTTCGCGGCGGCCGTGGATGAGCTCGTCGGCGGACCGTCCTACTGTGCTGTAGAGCGACGTGGCGGTGGCTGGCTAGCTCCAGGGGCTAACGACGATCACTCCACTATCGAAGGAGGCGAGCTGGCGCGCTGTGGAGGTTTGGGCGGTGCTGCCCATGGCGGTGGCGAATGTGGCCGCGGGCGTGCCGCCAAGCGGCTTGCTGGCAGCACTGCAGGGGGCAAGGAGGCGGTCGGGGCTTCTAGGGTGACGTGGCGAGAGGGAGAGAATTTGGAGGAGCTCGGGGAAACTTATCCAGGGGGGGGGGTGTGCTGGCTCGGGCGCGAGCACGTGCAAAACGCGTGCTCTGCTCGCGCTTTGGGCGTGCACGGCACTCGTTCGACGAAATGCCAGGGCGACTAAATTGCTAGAGAGCCACTGCAAATTCACAGGACTAGGTTAGAGGCATGCAGAAGGCTACTGGACAACTTGGTTTGGGGCAAGGGAAAAGTTCACAACACAAAACCTTCAACCATGCCAAATCTGTCCATGCACACAAGGTGTTTGACAAAATGCCAGAGGCATCTAGGAAGTACTTGGGGTGGTCAAATCTTCCAGAGTGGGGTCTCTTTAGATGCATGAGATGGTGGTGAGGTTAGTTTAACAAATGAAGGAACTTGTTAGTGCAAGATTTGCAAAACTACAATTCTAGACAGGGAGTAAATGGCATCTATGCATGGACCAAAAATCTCCCAATGGGTTCGTGCTCTTGGACTTAAGGGTTTGGTAAGGTGTACTACAAGTAGGAGAAAGCACAAGGTCACTAGAGCAAAAATAAATAGGGTTGCAGTAGAAAACACAAGGCTGGACCAGAATGTAAAAGAGGTTGTTTCACTCAATTTTTTCAAAGGACATCACTGGGTTTTTGCAAAAAGATAACTAACATACTCATATTGACATCCCAAAATTTTGGCGGAAGCTTTAAAGAAATATTTAAATAGGCTATAGTGCAAAAATGCCCACTGGACCAGATTTGAAAAATAGGTGTAGAACTCAAAATATGCAATGAATGAAATATATTTTTTACATAAAAGTGATTTAAAAACATCACATGACATCTCCAATTTTTGGTGAAATTTATAAATGAATTTATCAAAGGGTTGCAGTGTAAAAGAGGCCTTGAAGCTTAAAAAAACCAAATCAGGGAAATAAAGCTCAGGGGAGAAATAATCCTACTGATAAAAGAATTGTTTTATTTGAGAGGGTAAATGAGTCAAATAAAATTGGAAAGTTTTTTTTTCACTTGAGGTAAAAACTCCATAAAAATAAAGGGAAGAATGGTTCTGGAATCAAAAGAAAATCCAGAAAACAAAAGTTTAAGTTTCCTGGCAAAATTTTAATTAATAAAACAAGGTTAAAATTTTTGGGGTGTTACAACACTACCCCCCTTAAGAAAAATCTCGTCCTCGAGATTTGCTAAGGAGTCGTTTTGAAAAACAAATACTCCACGGTTACGTGTTTTTGCAAACAGGGTATGTGTTCGAGCGGTTGGGAGTCTGCTGCCGTGGTGCTGTGTGACATAAAATAATCCATGTTGTGAGAAGGTGTATGATGCAGCAGCTCAGGGAAAAGAAATCTCACTCCAGGATTTTTCGCGAGAGAAAACAGTAGTATATTAGAGTCAAACCGTAACAGAACTACTCACATTAATAGAAACTAAATAATTTACTCGCCGCACAAACTCGGGGTGCCACGCATATGTTACAACTCATAAATAAATGTTGCAAGAATAAACATAGCAGCGACGACTATAATGCAAATGGTAACTGGATGGGGTCCCGAGAAAACATCTCTGGTACTGGGACACACTCCTCTTCTATCGGGGGAAGTGGATTGACCAGTCGATGAACGCGTCTCTCCCGGTCGGGCCCCAGTGATTTGCCGATGGCGATCTGAGGATTTAAATCCGCGAGGCTCTGGAGATAACCCATCACACGTTGGGTTAAACATTCTTGAGCGATGACGTACTGGACAAGATTGGCCAGTACTGGGTTTCTCTCAATTCGTCCACCGGGAAAGGATGTTACTCTCCGGGTGCTGCACGGCTCGGAAAGTAATAATACCCTCGTTCGCTGGCATAGGGTACCGCGAATCGAAGGCGAGCAAGCGCTTCGTACGCAGCAGCTTCTATGGCCATATGCGGGGTCGGCATCGATTTCCCCGCGAAGGAGACCTCTGTTGGGTCTTGGTTTGAGTCTACGGGAGGGATGTGTACTGCTGCCCAATATCTCGAGGTGGACCGGGTGATTCTCGATTTGAACAACTCATACTGGGGTGGCTGGGTAGAACCCATGGTACTGCAGGTAAAGTCCCACAATATTTTGACAAAGCTACCCGGGGTTGCATCTGGGGTTCTCATATAAATACTAGGGCTCGGCATGGCAAGAAATGGTTGTGAGGCTGGTGCACGAGGTGAGGGGTGTTGGGTA
This sequence comes from Triticum timopheevii, assembly GCA_963921465.1. Taxonomy (NCBI): domain Eukaryota; kingdom Viridiplantae; phylum Streptophyta; class Magnoliopsida; order Poales; family Poaceae; genus Triticum; species Triticum timopheevii. The sequence goes on from OY997274.1 coordinate 108,913,651, forward strand.
AGGTCACGAGGTGGCCTTCTTATATAGCATCTGGGCTGGGTTATTTACCGTGGTGAAAGGTAATAAATTTGCCAGATCATCTCCAAGGGTCGCGGTCAAAACCACAGATACACATATCTCAAAAAGGGGACGTGTTACTGTGGGTGTCGTCGGGGTTGGTTTTGGTAGCTGTGCGTGAAATAAAAATGCAACTGCAGGGTGACACAATTATGCAAGGGCTACTATTAAAACAGAGGCACAACGACAGGCTGCGTTTATTTACAAGGTCACACGATTACAAAGCGAGGATACACTGGGACTCGATACTACTCGAGTGACTTAGTCTACCTCGTTTATATCCAAGCGGGCGTGCCTTGTGGATGTTGAGGCTTCTCCTCGGGTCTCACTGTCGGGATTAGCTGGAGGAGGTTGAGGCGTTGCAGGGTCGGGGTGGCGATGATGACCATCGCGGGGACTATTGGCCACAATCCCGTTGGAGTGGGCTCCCAAAAGGCGACGAAGCACTTCTGGTGTCATCAAAGCACTTTGGTTGATGGCTGGGGCTAACCTCAGGGTCTCGATTGGGTGTCCGAACAGCACGACTGGGTTGTCGGCGTCGGGCTCGTCTCCCCTACTTGCCGGGGCTCGGTGAACCAGCTCTCCACGAGCTGCGATCAGATCAATGGTGATTTGATCGAACAGTGCCTCTAGTGCACCTACATAGCGTACTAGGTGCAACAATGCAGGATCCATCTCGTGATCTCCGTTGGAAACTTGGGGTGGTCTACCATACCCTTCACGTCTGGGGTAGTAGTGGAATGAGCGACAGTTAACTCTGGGCGACAGGTGCCTGAGATGAACTATAGCCTCTTGAGTAGCTAGCTGGATGGCTTGTGGCTCAAAGGAAGTTGTCCTTCCGGTGAACCTGTAGGGACGTTCTGGCGACAGACTCCTACCGTAGATGTGCATAGTGGCCCAGAATTGACGTCCTCACCGCTCATGGGTCCTTGGTACACAACATATTCTGGGGGCTCTTCTAACGTATAGGCACGACGGGTGAGGTTTGCGAGTATGGTCACAAAACCTCCAAGGTTGGTTGCCGTGGTCTCATTGTGCACGACGGGGCCAGGCATTGTGGCTCGGTTTGGGGTTAGAGGCTGTGTTGTGCTGGGTTGAGGTTAGCGTGCCCTTTTTATAGGAAAAAGGAGATGGAGTCTTCCTTCGCACGCTTGTGAATGAGACACCTTGGGTGCTGGTCACTGGTGCGTGATCGACAGGCTAGGTTGATAGGTTGGGCACCGATTGCCAAAAGTTGTCGGGGTCACTGTGTGGCTATCTTGCACAAGAAGCTTGGCTGGGGTTTGGTTAAGGTCTGTTGGGTTGGTTTGCCTAAGTTTTTTGACCTGGCTAAGATAGGATTAGCCAATGGTCAGCCTGGCTCTGATACCAAGTTTGTCGCGACCGGTTTTCCGGGTATTAATTTTTCAGAAAATGGCCGTCGTGCTCACCAGCCCCAGGATTACTGTTAGCTGATGAGACACCGACTTGATACAGAATCTCCAAGCAAAATACAAAATATGTAGTACAAGACCATTCTGGCCTGTGAGTACAACAAATGGTTTCTAGTGGTTTATGGCGAAAGCGGACTGTGAATCATCAGTGTCTATGGGACTCCATTTCCCACAAGAACAGCTGACCAGGCTAACTCCTATCTTCATGAGGCTGCTATCACCGTTGCTTAGGTTCTGGGGCCGTCATCGCGTCGCTCCTCTCCGTGCAAGAAATCTGGCCAAGACAATAGCCAGGGACAAGCCAGTGAGTACTTTGAATGTACTCGCAAACATTATGAACACTGGAATAATATAAATGATAATCATGCACCGAAATATTCTATGATCATATCGTCAGTCCTAAATAAATAAAAAAAATCTTTTATGCATGCAATCAGGTTATTTATATGCAACACGAATAAGCAATACTGGAGTGGAAATAAAATGCCGCAGTCGGGCGTCTGTGCGACGCCACATAAAGGGCTTATAAACCAAATAAATAACAAGCAATGCCACAGTCGGGTGTCTCAGCGACACCACATAAAGGGCTTATTAAATAAATAAATAACAAGCAATGCCACAGTCGGGCGTCTCAGTGACACCACATAAAGGGCTTATAAAGTAAATAAATAACAAGCAATGCCACAATCGGGCGTCTCAGCGACACCACATAAAGGGCTTATAAAATAAATAAATAACAAGCAATGCCACAGTCGGGCGTCTCAGCGACACCACATAAAGGGCTTATAAAATAAATAAATAACAAGCAATGCCACAGTCGGGCGTCTCAGCGACACCGCATAAAGGGCTTATAAAGTAATTAAATAACAAGCAATGCCACAGTCGGGCGTCTCAGCGACACTGCATAAAGGGCTTATAAAACAAATAATCACAATGAATATCCAAGGGGTAGAACCGTCCCAGGGATACTCAATAATTCAAATAATATAATGGGTTAGTCCATAATAATAATCAAAATTATCATAATCAGCACAAGTCATGATCCAAGTTTTGTTTTAACGGTTTCCCCTCCGAAGACCGACACTAAGACCGACACTTGACCCAACCCAGACTGTAGTCGTTAACCATTGACATGGCTACTCGAATAGGTTTAATCTCTGTAGAGGGTGTACTCTTTACCCACGAGTAACGGATTCCTTTAGTCCATCGGGACTAATTCCGTCTACGGTCTTTTAAATGAAAACGCACCTGACTTGCACACACCAGCTTAACTTACCGGTGTCTGGAATCACCCATGACACTCGTTAAGCAAAACTCTAAGTGGGGAGGCTACAACCTCGATTAGCATGGGATCACAAAATTTATACCGCGCGCAAAACTTGGGAGGCTATCCCCTCGGCTACAACCGAAACACCCATGCCCCCTGACCAGATGACTGGCTTTAATCCATGGCCATGGTACCCTCATCCCGGCCCCCTCTGTATGGTGTGTGCTAGAAAGGGGTTGACAAATTACTAAACCGTACCCTACCTGTGGCGGGGACAAGTGGTAGCACGAAACAAGTGTGGGGGTTACTGGAACAAGAATCGATCAACGGTCGACTCAGGAGGTTTATAATTTCCCTGTATGACATGTATAACAATAATATTTCAACCAACAGAATCACCGCTCATTACACCTTACTGTGCCATACCGGACATAACCATCCCGACGGAGACCGGCGACAAGCTCACGCCTACCCAAGGCAGAGGCTTTCCCGGATTCCTTTCCGGTATGCATGCAAGGCACATGAGGATGATTACCATCACAAGTATATTCATTTCCAACAGCAATGAAATCACTAATATGCATTCATGCAAAGGATCGTATCACCACATAAAATAACGAGTTTTTCTGAAATAAGGTGGTGTTATAATCGTGTCAACCAACGCATCAAAATATTATACCAGGGTTCAGGATGCTTGCCTTCAAGTTTTGGGGAGGCAAGGTGCACTCCAAAAGTTTTTGAAGGCTTTCTCCTTTCTCCAAAAATCCTATTTAGAAGATTTTTGAATCAATATATAGTTTCAAAAACAGTACCAAAAAGTTGTCTGAATTTTTTTGAAATAAATCTTAAAATAAACTAGACAATATTTGGGAGAGGTAGGAAAAAGAATCAATTCATTTGGAGTTATATTTAAAAAGTTATAGATAGTCAAAGTTTTGGTAAAAATCTGTTTTAAAAAAACAGAAAAAGAAAACATTTCAAACGAAATTACGTTTTCGGTCAGGGGTGGCGTACTTGGGGTTTTAGGCCTCCATTTATCTAGCATGGACTGTGCGGGGAGTCGCTGATAGTGGGTCCAGGGGGCCCACTAGTCATGTTTGACTGGTCTCCCCTCCCTCTGCTTCTTCCACCCGAGCAGAGGCGGGACTCCGGCAACTGTCGCCGGCCAACGGCGGTTCCTCGCGGGGAGATGAGGACGGGGATGGATCCGCGGATCAGTGGCGGTCCTCCCGGTGGTTGTAGGGTCGTCGGAGGTGGAGGAAATCATCGGCGGTGAGCTCTGCGGCGGAGGAAAGCTTCAGTGGATTTGGGGGTTCGGGCTAGGGTGATGCTCCGTCGTTGTTTGGAGTCTGGGCGGCTCCGCAAGACGATGTGGTGCCGAGTGGTGGTGATGGAAGGGTGGGGGAGGCCCTGGTGGCGCCGGGGTGAACCGAAACGAGGCGGCGGTCGAGTTGACCGGAGAGGTTGAAGATGGCCTTCTCCTCTTCAATTGATGGCAACGGGGCACTAGGGGGATGGTGTGAGGCTTCATGTGTGCTCGGAGGAGCTTGAGGGGCTTCCTTTTATAGTGATCCCAAGTCAGTTCGTGGCGGCCGTGGATGAGCTCGTCGGCGGACCGTCCTACTATGCTGCAGAGCGACGTGGCGGTGGCTGGCTAGCTCCAGGGGCTAACGACGATCACTCCACTATCGAAGGAGATGATCTGGCGCGCTGTGGTGGTTTGGGCGGTGCTATCCATGGCGGTGGCGGATGCGGCCTCGGGTGTGCCACCAAGCGGCTTGCTGGCAGCGCTGCAGGGGGCGAGGAGGCGGTCGGGGCTTCTAGCGTGACGTGGCGAGAGGGAGAGAATTTGGAGGAGCTCGGGGATACTTATCTAGGGGGGGGGGGGGGGTGTGCTGGCTCGGGCGCGAGCACATGCAAAACGCGTGCTCTGCTCGCGCTCTGGGCGTGTACGGCACTTGTTCGATGAAATGCCAGGGCGACTAAAGTTGCTAGAGAGCCACTGCAAATTCACAGGACTAGGTTAGAGGCATGCAGAAGGCTACTGGACAACTTGGTTTGGGGCAAGGGAAAAGTTCACAACACAAAACCTTCAACCATGCCAAATCTGTCCATGCACACATGGTGTTTGACAAAATGCCAGAGGCATCTAGGAAGTGCTTGGGGTGGTCAAATCTTCCAGAGTGGGGTCTCTTTAGATGCATGAGAGGGTGGAGAGGTTAGTTTGACAAATGAAGGAACTTGTTAGTGCAAGATTTGCAAAACTACAATTCTAGACAGGGAGTAAATGGCATCTATGCATGGACCAAAAATCTCCCAATGGGTTCGTGCTCTTGGACTTAAGGGTTTGGTAAGGTGTACTACAAGTAGGAGAAAGCACAAGGTCACTAGAGCAAAAATAAATAGGGTTGCAGTAGAAAACACAAGGCTGGATCAGAATGTAAAAGAGGTTGTTTCACTCAATTTTTTCAAAGGACATCACTGGGTTTTTGCAAAAAGATAACTAACATACTCATATTGACATCCCAAAATTTTGGTGGAAGCTTTAAAGAAATATTTAGATAGGCTATAGTGCAAAAATGCCCACTGGACCTGATTTGTAAAATAGGTGTAGAACTCAAAATATGCAATGAATGAAATATATTTTTACATAAAAGTGATTTAAAAACATCACATGACATCTCCAATTTTTGGTGAAATTTATAAATGAATTTATCAAAGGGTTGCAGTGTAAAAGAGGCCTTGAAGCTTAAAAAAACCAAATCAGGGAAATAAAGCTCAGGGGAGAAATAATCCTACTGATAAAAGAATTATTTTATTTGAGAGGGCAAATGAGTCCAATAAAATTGGAAAGTTTTTTTTTCACTTGAGGTAAAAACTCCATAAAAATAAAGGGAAGAATGGTTCTGGAATCAAAAGAAAATCCAGAAAACAAAAGTTTAAGTTTCCTGGAAAATTTTTAACTAATAAAACAAGGTTAAAATTTTTGGGGTGTTACATAACCGGGGACACGACTAATCGATTAGGCCTTCACTCTGCAGAGTCTTGTGCACTTTACCAGCAAGAATCGTTCCCTCCTTTTAAGTCCTCACACTGCCTGGTGTTTGAAGATGGGACGAATGAAACAGGGTCTTCCGAAGAGTTCCTCTGGGCCACTGCCGGTGCCCATCCAATCCTACCGTTCTTCTACATCTCGTAGCACCGTCCGACCAGAGTCACGCCTAGGGTCGATGAAGCCAGAGCCCATAATGGCTTGTGGCTGCACAGGTAGGCTTCCTGTCAATGCGGTATCCATCAGTCTATTCATGGCTGGGTGGAGCTTTCCGCAAGATGTCATGGCGCTTATCCATGCATCCCGGCCATCCGCTAGTTCCTCCAGGGTGCCCGTCAACCGTCCTCCACCCAGTAGTGAATTTTGACGTCCATCTTGATCTTGAAGTCATGGGGTTGTCATCATCTTGACTCTCGCATCTCCCTTATGAATCACTCAACCAACCCCGTCTATGAAAGCATAGCAATCAACTACATCGTCCCGGGCATTGGTAACAAGGGAAATGGGTTCATCCTACCTCATGATACTACTCAAGAACATAACTTAAAATTCTCCTACTGCATGCATGGCGGGGAGGAATAATTGTAATGCAACAAAAACATAGGTATTGTAAAACATGATCAAATGACTTGCCTGGTTGACGGTCTTCGAAAGCTAGTCACTCGTAATAGCAGGCCTCGCACTCCGGGAATTCTATCGAGTCAAACAATAGCACTAATAAGTATACTACAATATAACATAACAAGTTAATGTAAATCACCCAAGCACTCAAACCAAAACCAAGGAAAACTCGAAGAAAAACAAATCAAGATTTCCATCACTTCAAGCAACGACTAAGAAATAGTTTTATCCTACTAAAACTATTCTAAACAGACCCTAAACAAGGGCTTTGCTAACTAACAGAAAGGAAAACATCCTACAAACTAGGTGCAAAAAGAATCACATCAAAAACTATTATAGAATTCCTATTATGCCTAAAACAATACTAGCAATAATATGAAATAGAACTTTTTATTTTATTGTAAATAAAATTTCACCCTCTGTAACTACATAAACTAATCTAAAATAAATTATAACAGAGGCAAAATAAAATTCTATAATATAGAATAGCAGGAAACAGTAGCAAGCTAAACAAAACTAGAAAAACTTGATTTCGACTAAAATTAATTTTAATACAATCTAAAAATACCCACACAATTTCCTACTGCTAGGCAAGGTCAAAACTAAGCAGTAGCAAAATGAATCACTAAAAAAGAATAATCCTAACTCAATTTATGGCAGAAAAACTAATCTGACTAAAACTAATATAAAACTATTTTTATAAACTTAAACATGGCCTAACCTATTTTCTATAGAAACTAAAGGAAATTTTACAAAAACAAAACTGCTGTTAAAAACAAAACTGCTGTTAAAAACAGAAACTACAACTAAAACAAAAAAGAATAAAACAGGCACTACTGGGCCTATCTAACGCTCAGGTGGAAACTAGCTAAAACGTGCCTGCGGCTAACGGAAAAGTCGACCGGTTCGATCAAATGAAATAAACCGTAACTGAACCGGAAAAGACCGATCTATTCTAAAAAAACTAACCTTTCGCTGTTCTAATTTGGACCTTGGGTTTGAGATCCAACGGTGGGGAGCGACTCCGGTGACTTACAGAAGGTGGCGACGACGGTGATGGACGACGGCGGCTCGGGCGTGGTCGGCGACATCGCGCCGGTGGTCGGGGAAGACGGCGGAGATGTCGGGTGGCTGCGGCGGAGTCAAGCGAGGTCAGGGGTGGAGTTGGTGGAGGTTGAGGACGACGGAGATGAGCGGAACGAGCTCGACAGAGCTCTTGCTGAGCTCCAACTCCGCCGACGGGCGGTGATTCTCAAGGCGGCGGCTCAGGTGGTCCCTGGGCAAAGTGAGTATGTCAAAGAGATGCGGGAGGAGGTGGCGGTTCAAGTGAAGGTGTTGGGAGGGGCAGGGGAGGTACTCACGGCGTCGGGAGTGGCGGCGAACCGAGGCGGCGGTGGCAAGATCGGTTTCATGAGGGCGTGGGCGATGGTGGGGTTTAGGCTAGGGTTTTAGGGGGGATCTAGAGAGGATGGAGCTAGGTATTTATAGGACATTATATTGGGTGAGGGGGTGACGCGGGATCGCGATACCGAGAGGATCGCAGCGACGGGCGGCTCGGGTCATGCTCTGGCGCGGTATGGCGTGCGCCAGGGGGTAGGAGAAGGGTGGGGTCGGGGTGTCAGAGAGAGAGAGAGAGAGAGAGAGAGAGACAGAGAAAAGCAGTCAGGCGGCTGGTGTGAGAGAGATTAGGGCGTGGCGCGCTGGGCTGCTGGCTCGGGCGCGCTGGTAGGCTGCGGCCTCGCTAGCTGGGCCGTCGGCCTGGCCAGCTCGGGGGGGGAGGTTTTCCTTTTTTTGAATTACTATATATATAGAGAAAACTAAATAGAGAATAAACTATATTATTTTTATATATGACATATATATATATATTAATTATCTCAGGGGAATTAACCCTACAACATGGACATTTTTCTAGAGGCAAAACAGAAACTAAAAAAAATATTTTCCAAAAATCCCAAATAACATTCAAATTTGAATTCAAACTTTTTGGCAATATTTTCTTCTGACATTTTTGGAGTGTCATGTTTACTCCTCTCATACTTTTGCTCAAGTATTTGTCAGGCATTTTTAAAGAAATTTCAATTGCCAATCAAGTTCAAATTTAAGAAAAACTCAACTGCCTCTGAAATTTCAAAGGCAACTCAATTTCAAACAGTATGCATAGATGCTTAGCTAATAATTGTAGAACATTCCAAATTGGAAATTTGGGATGTTACAAACCTACCCACCTTAATATGAATCTCGCCCTCGAGATTCGGGTTGGCTAGGAAATAGGTGCGGGTGATCTCATCGGAGATCTTTTTCTCGCTCCCTGGTGGCTTCCTCCTCGGAATGATGACTCGACAGAACCTTGCAAAAGTTGATGATCTTGCTGCGCGTAACTCTGTTCGTAGTCTCGAGAATTCTGACAGGTTTCTCCTCATAATTAGATCACTATCGAGCTGTATGGCCTCTAGGGGCAATGTGTCTCTCAAAGGAATATCGTCCATCTCAGCATGGCATTTCTTCAGCTGGGAAACATGGAAGACATCGTGAACTCCGGACAATCCTTCCGGCAATTCCAGCTTGTAAGCAACTTCTCCAGAACGTTCAAGGATTTTGTAGGGGCCAATGAACCTGGGTGCCAACTTTCCTTTAACACCAAACCTCTTGATTCCACGAAGTGGGGACACACAGAGATATGCTCGGTCTCCCGCTTCATACGTTACTTCCTTGCATTTACTGTCGGCATAACTCTTCTGCCTCGACTGAGCTACCTTGAGTCTATCTCAAATCAATTTGACCTTCTCTTCAGAGTCTCTGATAAGATCGGGACCGAAAGGTTTTCGATCTCCAACACCATCCCACAGCAATGGTGTTGTGCACCTCCTTTCATATAGAGCTTTGAAAGGGGCCATCTTCAGACTGGTCTGATAGCTGTTATTGTACGAGAACTCTGCGTATGGCAAATTATCATCCCAGCTAGACCTGTAGTGTAGCGCACAAGCTCTCAACATGTCCTCCAGAATCTGGTTGACTCTCTCGGTCTGTCCATCTATTTACGGATGAAAAGCTATACTGAACTCCAGCCTCGTACCCAGAGTTTCATGCAACCGATTCCAAAACTTTGAGGTAAATTGTGTTCCTCTATCTGACACGATACTGCTCGGAACTCCATGCAGACATACGACCCTGGTCATGTATATCTTGGCTAACTTAGCGCTGGTATAGGTAGTCTTCACGGGAATGAAATGAGCTAACTTGGTCAAGCGATCAACCACTACCCAGATGGAATCATAACCTGAACGGGTCCTGGGTAATCCTGTGATAAAATCCAGTCCAAGTTTCTCCCATTTCCACTCGGGAATCGGTAGAGGTTGAAGTAATCCTGCTAGATTCTGATGTTCTGCCTTTACTCGCTGGCAAACATCACATACTGCTACGTACTCGACAATATCCTTCTTCATACCTGTCCACCAGAAACTTTCCTTCAAATCCAGATACATCTTGGTGTTACCTGGGTGAATCGAGTACGGTGAGTCATGTTCCTCCTGAAGAATTAGCTTCCTGAGTTCGGGATCATAGGGCACATAAATACGATCCTCGAACCATATAGCTCTGTATTCATCCTTACGGAACCCTTTAGCTTTTCCTTCATTCATCCTTTTCTTTATCTCATCAATTTCCTTGTCCAACTTCTGGGCTTCGCGAATTCTCTCGGCCAAAGTGGACTGAACTTCCAGTGTTGCAACATATCGTCCCGGAACTATCTCTAGTCGAAGATCTCTGAGGTCATCGACTAACTCCTGGGGTAATCCTCCTGCTATAAGAGTATTCACATAACTCTTACGGCTCAAGGCATCTGCTACAACATTAGCCTTTCCTGGGTGGTAATGCAATCTCATGTCATAGTCCTTGATCAACTCTAGCCATCTCCTCTGTCTGAGGTTCAACTCCTAGTGCGTGAAAATATACTTCAAGCTCTTATGATCCGTGTAAACGTCACAACTATTCTCGACAAGGAAATGTCTCCAGGTCTTGAGTGCATGCACTATGGCTGCTAACTCCAAATCATGTGTGGTGTAATTCATCTCGTGAGGTCGTAGCTGTCTGGAGGTATAATCTACAACCTTCCCTTCCTGCATGAGTACTCCTCCGAGTCCCTGACGAGAAGCATCACAATATACCTGGTAATCCTTGTGCATGTCCGGCAAAATTAGCACTGGAGCTGTAACCAAACGTTTCTTCAATTCTTGGAAACTGGCTTCACAATTCTCGGTCCAAATGTACTTGGTGTCCTTCTTCAACAGCTCAGTCATGGGCTTGGCAATCTTGGAGAAATTCTCGATGAACCTCCGATAATATCCTGCGAGTCCGAGAAAACTGCGGGTCTCCTTGACCGAGGTTGGTGACTGCCAATTGGTGACTGATTCAACCTTGGTGGGGTCGACTGCTATTCCTTGTCCTGTAATAATATGTTTGAGGAATCCGACTTCCTTCTGCCAAAATTCGCATTTGTTGAACTTGGCATATAACTGATGTTCTCTAAATTTCTCCAGAACTAGACGCAAATGTTCCTTATGCTCTTCCTTGCTCTTGGAGAAAATCAATATATCATCGATGAACACCACGACAAACTTGTCCAGATATTCCATAAATACCTTGTTCATCATACTCATAAAATATGCAGGGGCATTAGTCAATCCGAATGACATGACGGTATACTCATATAAACCATACCTAGTGGTGAAAGCTATTTTGGGTATATCCTTTTCACGGATCTTCAACTGATGGTACCCTAATCAAAGATCGATCTTGGAGAATACTTTGGCTCCAACTAGCTTATCAAATAAATCATTAATCATCAGCAAAGGGTACTTGTTCTTGATGGTCATGTCATTCAACGAACGATAATCCACAACCATTCTCAGGGTTCCATCCTTCTTCTCTACCAAAAGAACTAGGGCTCCCCAAGGTGATGAGCTTGGCCAAATATATCCCTTCTCCAATAGCTCATTAATTTACTTTTTGATCTCTTCCAAATCATTCGGGGGCATTCGATAAGGTCTCTTGGATATTGGGGTTGTGCCGGGCAATAACTCAACCAGAAATTCAATGTCTCTGTCCGGTGGCATTCTTGGTAATTCCTCCAGAAATACATGGGAAAATCCTGCACTACCAGCACTTCCTCCTGAACAACCCCTGTGAGGGAATTCACCTGATGTTTTGTCGTGGTGCGTCTGGATACATACTTAATCCTCTTCTGCTCCGGGGTGGTGAGCAAAATTGTCTTGCAAGAATAGTCGAGGTTTCCTTCAAACTTCGTCAACCAATCCATGCCTAGGATTACATCCAAACTCTGGGATTCCAATACTATGAGGTCTGTAGGAAAATTATGGTTTCCAATGCTGAGGGTTGAATGACAGCCAAAGCTTGCCATCATCTCTCCTCCTGGGGAACTGACTTGAAGAGGGCTTCTAAGGGTTCTAGTGGGCAACCCGTACTTTTCCACAACTACCTTTGATATAAATGAATGCGTTGCACCAGAATCAAAGAGTACCAATACTGGAAGCGAATTTAATAAAAAGAAACTTACCAACCACAGTTTCTCGCTGATCATAGACGTCCTCCACGTCAATGTGATTCACCTGAGCACGAGGAAAAGGGTTGGGCTTCTTTGCTGAGCATCCATTGCCGTTGCCGTTTCCATTCCTCTGCTTGGCCTCTGGGTAGTCAGTGGCATAGTACCCTGTCTTCTGGCACTTGAAACAGGTGATGTGACTCAGATCCTTCTGAGCCGGGGCTGGACGATGCTGGTTTCCATTGCCTCCATTGCCTGACTTGGAGTTGTTGTCGTGGTTGCGATTGTTCCCATTCCCTCCATGGTTATGTACTCCATAATTATGTCCTCCATGGGTGTGATTGGTATGTCCTCCCGAGTATGGGGCATAATGAGGCTTCTGTTAAGCTCCGGAGTTGTACTTCCCCTGGCCATACTTCTGCTTGCGGCAATCAATCTACTGCTGCTTGGCTTCAAGTATGGTGGCCTTGTCTACCAGCTCCTCGTAGTTGTTGAAGGTAGGTACCATCAGCTGCATTCCCAGCTTGTCATTGAGTCCCTCGATAAACTTCTCCTGCTTTGTGGCATCTATGGCCACATCATCTGGGGAATAGCAAGATAATTTGCTGAACTCATCCACGTACTGCCCCACAGTACGGTTCCCCTGGCTTAACTCGCGGAACTCACACTTCTTCAGACTCATGGCTCCAGCTGAGACATGAGCGGTGCGGAAGGCCTGCTGGAACTGATCCCATGTCATGGTGTGAAAGCACAAGTGCTCCCTGGGTGATTTTGGTAATTAATGTCAACATATCTCTTGTTGGACTAATACTTTTACCTAGTATGTTTCAGATGAGTTCAACAATGAAGTGGCATGGACTAGAGGATGTGGAACCCCTTCAAGATGCTAAGGACAAAGGATTGGCTCAAGCTCCAAGCTCAAGACTCTATATTTTCTGGTTTTAGTGATCCAAGATCACATTGAGTCTATAGGAAAAGCCAATACTATCAAGAGTGGATGAGGTGTTGCTTAATGGCTTGCTTGCTCAAAGTGCTTAGTGATATGCTCCAAAGCCTTCAACTACCTTCTCACATCCACATATAACCTAAACCAAAAGCCCAACTCGGCCCCACCGATTCTTCCTATCCGGCGCCACCGAGTTCAGATGTCATAGCCACTTCCACAAACCCTAGGCAAATCGGTCTCACCGATAGGGATCTCAGTCCCACCGAGATGGGGTTGTAATCCCTCTGTGTATGTCCATTACGAAAATCGGTCTCACCGATTTTGAGTTATTGGTACTATCGAGATTACAATGCAAACTCTCTGTTCCTCTTCGTAACATCTCGGTCCAATCGAGATGAGCGAATCGGCCCCATCGAGTTTGCCTGACCAACTCTCTGGTTAGCTTATTACAAAAATCGGTCTCACCGAGTTTGTGTAATCGGTCTCACCGAGATTATGTTATGCCCTAACCCTAACCATATCGGTCCTACCGAGTTGCATGTCGGTCCCACCGAAAACCCTAATGGTCACATTATTTGCTAAATCGGTCTGACCGAGTCTCTTAATTCGGTCCCACCGAGATTGGTAAGTTGTGTGTAACAGTTAGATTTTGTGTTGAGGCTATATATACCCCTCCACCCACTCTTCATTCGTGGAGAGAGCCATTAGAACATGCCTACCCTTCCAGCATTCATTTTCTGAGAGAGAACCACCTACTCATGTGTTGAGACCAAGATATTCCATTCCTACCATATGAATCTTGATCTCTAGCCTTCCCCAAGTTTCTTTCCACTCAAATCTTCTTTCCACCAAATCCAAATCCTATGAGAGAGAGTTGAGTGTTGGGGAGACTATCATTTGAAGCACAAGAGCAAGGAGTTCATCATCAACAGACCATTTGTTACTTCTTGGATAGTGGTGTCTCCTAGAATGGCTAGGTGTCACTTGGGAGCCTCTGACAAGATTGTGGAGTTGAACCAAGGAGTTTGTAAGGGCAAGGAGATCGCCTACTTCATGAAGATCTACCCCTAGTGAGGCAAGTCCTTCGTGGGCGACGGCCATGGTGGGATAGACAAGGTTGCTTCTTCGTGGACCCTTCGTGGGTGGAGCCCTTCGTGGACTCGCGCAGCCGTTACCCTTCGTGGGTTGAAGTCTCCATCAACGTGGATGTACGATAGCACCACCTATCGGAACCACGCCTCAAAAATCTCCGTGTCTCCAAATTGCGTTTGCACACTCCAATCCCATCCCTTTACATTCTTGCAAGTTGCATGCTTTACTTTCCGCTACTCATATACTCTTTGCATGCTTGCTTGATATGTACTGTGATTGTTAAACTTGTGCCAAAACTCCACTTCAACTTAAAGAAATTAAAAACTGCAACTTTTCTCACTTAGTGTCTAATCACCCCCCCTCTAGACACCTCTTCTCGATCCTTTCAATTGGTATCAGAGCATTGGTCTCCATTGCTTTGGTTTAAACACCATTGGAGGAAGATGTATGAGTCTACTTTGGGGAGTCTTAGACATAGAGTGCCTATACTTGATGGAGAGTATTTTCATGAGTGGAAAAATGAGATGCTTTTGATTTTTAATGAATATCATTTGAACAAGTACATTACTAGCCCTTGTGCACCTCATGTTGTTCCTATGCATCCTACCCTTGATGAGTAAATTCACATGATTCGCAATCTTAGAACTGTTGAACTTATCAATAGAGGCTTGCCTAGAAACTTGATTGGATGTTTGCCTACTCTTAAGTGTGCATACACCATATGGAAATTTTTTGAGGAACGTTTTCCAAATTATTCCTTGAAAAATCTAGATGAAATTCTCCATAAGTCTATTGCCTTGAGTAAGATGAATTCCAGTGATCCTATGTTTGGTGATTGTCTATTTGAGTTTACAAACCTTATGCGTGCCAAAGGAGATGGAATTATTAGTGATATTATTTCCGAAGCTATTAAAATTCATAAAGAAGATCATTGTCAAACTCACTCTAATGAATCCTCCTCTCTAGGATTTGATCCACCACTTGACGATGTTGAACATGGATACTATGATGAGGATGATGATAGTGACTTTGATCTTGATGATGCAATGAGACACTTTGGTATTATGGCAAATCTTTGGGGATATATGGCAGGAGGAAAGGAATGGGTTCTTGATAGTGGATGTACCGATCACATGACCGGAGATAAAGATATGTTTCGTGAGCTTACTGAAAATGACGGCCCTCGAAAGTATGTCACCTTCGGTGACAACTCAAAGGGTAAGGTGGTTGGCCTCGGTAAGGTGGCCATATCACATGATAGCTCCATACAAAATGTCATGCTCGTTGAATCTCTTGGATACAATTTACTTTCAGTATCTAGACTTGCTGATTTCGGTTTAAATGTCCTATTTACTAAAGTAGATTGCCAAGTGTTTCGTAGAGATAATCATAAAATGGTCTTTACCGGTATACGTAGAGGTGATCTTTACATAGTTGATTTCACTAAAAAGGCTCAACCTAGAACTTGCTTCATCGCTAAATCCTCTAATGGTTGGTTATGGCATAGACGATTAGGTCATGTTGGTATGCGAAACCTTGACAAGCTCATTAAAGGAAATCACATCCTTGGCGTTAATGATGTCATATTTGATAAGGATAGACTTTGCAGCGCTTCTCAGGCAGGTAAACAGGTTGGAGGGAGGCATCCCGTGAAGAACATCATGACCACAAGGAGGCCACTCGAGCTACTTCACATGGATCTTTTTGGTCCCAACGCCTACAAAATTACCAGTGGAAATTCTTTTGGTCTAGTTATAGTTGATGATTTTTCAAGATTTACGTGGGTATTCTTTCTCGATGATAAATCACAGGTTCAAAAGATCTTCAAGAACTTTGCTAGGAAGGCCCAAAATCAATTTGAAGTGAAGATCAAGAAGGTTTGAAGCAACAACGGAACGGAGTTCAAGAACGCGAATGTGGACACCTTTCTTGATGAAGAAGGGATTTCACATGAGTTCTCGGCTACGTACACACCTCAACAAAATGGAGTTGTTGAGAGGAAGAACCGGACGCTCATCAAAATGGCGAGAACGATGCTTGATGAGTACAAGACACCGAAGCACTTTTGGGCGGAAGCAGTTGAGACAGCTTGTCATGCAACAAATCGCTTGTATATTCACAAGCTACTCGGCAAGACGGCATACGAGCTCCTCACTAGTAACAAACCCCAAGTTGGATACTTTCGAGTATTCAGCTCAAAGTGCTACATTCTTGATAAGCATTGTCATTCTAATTTTGCTCCTAAGTCTCATGAAGGCTTCCTACTTGGTTATGGCTCAAACTCTCACACTTACCGTGTCTACAATAATTTCACCCGAAAGGTTGAAGAGATGGTAGATGTCAGTGTGAAACGACACCTATGGGATCACTGTAGTCCCTTCTACAGTTGCGGGACGCGGAGATCGTGAGGAAAGCAGGACTAGTAGACAACACAAGGGGGATTTACCCAGGTTCGGGCCGCAAAGATGCACAAAACCCTACGATCCTGCTTTGGTGGATGTATTAGTGTTCTTGAGCTCTCGAACTAGCTCTAGGTGCTGCGAGGTTCGAAAGAGCCGAATCCTTTCTCCGTGTGCCACGGGCCTCCTTTTATAGATGAAAGGGGCTGCCACAGTGGCACACAGGAGGTGGAAAGTGCTACAGCATTGCGAGCTTATCGCTCGTATTACAGGAAAAGACGCATTTAATGCGAGGCTTAGGTGTCCCTTCGCTTTATCGGGGACGGGGGCGAGGCCCGTCCCATCCGTCGCCGCTTCTCTTTGCTTCGACACGCGCCCTGGCCAGCGATGCATGCGGTGCCATGTAGGCAGGCAGGCAGCTGAGGTGGCGCGGTGGTGGAGCCTCCACGAAGAGCTGCATGTTGCCACGCAGGTGCCTTCCCAGCTGGCTGGGTCGGCAGCTGCATGCGAACGACGGCAAAGACTTGGCTGGCTCGGGCCTGGCAGTGGCCCTGCCGGTGCGCTTGGCGAGGGTCTTGCCGGGTGGCCCAGCAAGGGTCTTGCCGGGTGGCCCAGCAAGGGTCTTGCCGTGGCGCGCTGGCTCCCCTGGAAAGGATCTCGCCGGGGGTCTTGTGGGTTCCTTCGGTGAGGATAGTTGCCTTTCTATCCTCTTTTGATCTTGAGCATTTTATGTCTTCACAAAGATCTGCATGCCACAACGGAGGTGCCTCCCGAGCCATGTCCCAACGCTTTTGTCGAGCGCTGGTGGGCTCAAGGGTGGCTCTTCTGCACGACAAGGGAAGGCTAGCCTAGCTCTTCGTGAACGCCGCTGACATCATGAGGCTGCGCCCCGGCACTACTAGGGAAAAGCCTAGCAGCAGCGCAGGATTTAGGTACATTAGTGGCGCGGGTGCCCGCGCTACTGATACAGCGCTACAACTAACTGGTAGTAGTAGCGCGGGTGCCACCCGCGCTACTACTACGTCCGTTAGTAGTAGCGTGGATACCACCCGCGCTACTACTAACTAGTAGTAGCGTGGGTCTCTACCCTCGCTACTTCTAACTAATTAGGAATTAAAAAAATAAATTCCAGCCATGGCTGCTGCTGCTAGCTAGGCGCCATCGTCCTCTTCATCCGTGGTCGATGCTGATCCTAGAGGGGATGAAGTCGTCCATGGTGATACACCTCTCCTTTGCTACTGCTACAAAAAAAGAGAAGGATTAAAATAGGAAGAGAGAGATAGAGAGGAGTAGGTGCAGCAACTCACCGGTGGTCACCGGAGTTGGAGCCGAAACCCTAGATGACGCCATGGATGGCGCTCTGCTCGATCTGGAAGATGGAGAGAGAGAGAGAGAGAGAGAGAGAGAGAGAGAGAGAGAGAGAGGAGTAGGAAGAACAACTCACCTGTGGTTGTGTCCATGGCGGATCTGGCCGCCGCCATGGATGGCGCTCTGCTAGATCTGCCTCTCCTTCCAACATCGGAGAAGGAGGAGGCAGGAGGAGGAGGGGGCTGCGGTGGGTGTGGAGGTCGCCGGATTTGGGGGAGGCATGAGGTGCGAGCTCGGCGGTGGTGGCGGATGAGGAAGGGAACCGCGTGTGGGAGGGAGAAGCTGAATGGGAGAGCCTATGGATAGAGGGGGGAGAGTGAGGGAGAGAGGACGGACACAAGTTAAATTTTTTAAAACTTTGAGCATGAAGATAACTTAGCTGGCTAATGTGTTCGGTATTTATGACACGGTCCGAGCGTGATGCGGGACAAGGTTCCATCCCCGAGCCAGTCCCGAGGTGGCGGAGCAAAGAGCTCGGCACTCCGAAGTGGTGACATAGCGCGGTCAATGCAGGACGGCAGGGTGATGCCGAAGTCCCCGGCATAGGGTAATGAAGTGTTGACGAAGCCCCCCGTCCAGCCGAGGTGACGCCAAAGGATATAGTCCGGCTGGATTATTTTCCTGTGCACAAAAAATAGTGCAAACCGGAGATAATAGTAATAATAATAAAAAAAATTCATTGCATAACAAATAATTTATGCAAAGTGAGTAATAAAAGAAATATGGCCTGGCGCTGAAGTCAATGTCGATGTAGGGCGGCGGCGTGATGCGGTAAAAGCATGGCAAGGCCTGAATTCATAGGTCGGTTTAAGTTCCGGATGTGGCGTTCGCCGGACTATGTACGGAAACTGACCGAACCACTATACGACCATCGTTAATGCGGCCACCATTTGATAGACCTGCGTACATATGATGGACAAACCAGAGCAATAATTCGAAACAAGCAAAAAATACTACGATTAATAGCACCTGGCTTATTTGTTGCAGCAATCCGAAGAAAGGTGATTCCCAAAATTGGGACTCGATCCGCACACCTATCGCCTGATGGGCGGGAAAGCAATGGCATGGCGATGCTGGCAAAGGTTGGTTCACCGAGGCAAAGGCCTCGGTCCAGCTAACGTGACAGAGCTGGTCGGCCAGCGACGCCGAAGTCTCCGGAGTAGGTTGATGAAGAGATGGCGAAGCCCCCAGTCCAGGCGAGGAGACGCAGCAGGTTGGTGAGGAGATGTGTCAGCCGAGGTGTTGAAGTAGTTCGGCGTGATGGTCACCGGCTCGATGAAGCAATAGTGCGGTCCTGCCGATGCAGGTCGTGACGTGGTCGATGCCAGCTTGATGAAGCGATCGTGCGGCGATGCCAGTATGCCCGCTCCGTGTAATTCGTGGGGCGGCGATGTTGGTGATGATTTATCCTTCGCGATGCCGAACTATTGTTCGGCTGGCCGAGATGATGATTCGAAGAAATTGAGCTCGGCTCAACAAAGCGACGACATGTCTAACGCAGGTCGGCCGCCGTGGAGTGATGTTGTCGGGCTGGTTTGACACCGGCGCGACGGTGAAGTTCGTATTGCAAGAATACTTTTAATACTACTGGGATGTGTTTGAGAATAAAACACAACACCCCTTACGAAAACTTCCTTCAAAAAGGATGTCCGAGATCCCGTTCATAAAGAAGATGAATTCGGGTCGGATTCGTTCTCGCGCAGAAAACAGATCCAAAAAGTGATGCACTAATCGGAAGTTTCCCGGAGTTTGGACGGTCGGATCGAGCTGAATTTTTGGCAGGTGGTAGATATGTGAATTCCGCAGCAAATCAACGGTTGGATCCTCCAAAAGACATCCGAGCTAGATGCTGGATACCATGTCCTAAACTCGTCCGGATTCTCGTCCAGATTCAACAGGGCTCCGGTATATCGGAGATTGCCGGAGATTCCTCCATCGGAACTCGACGAAATTTTTGCAGGGTTGTTGTAGACTTAATTCCGCATAATTCCACCGAATTAATCGTTTAAGCAACACTCGAGGAGGTGGTGGCGGCGGATACAAGTTTGTTGTGCAGAAAAACAGCACGGTCGCCTGAGGGCAATGTTGACGTTGAGCCCCTGAGCTCCATGGATGACTCCTCCATGATCTTGATAGAGATCGGAGTTGGTGTTTTATGAAGGCCTTCATCCGAACATGATGATCGGAGGTAGGGCGTAGTCCTCGGTCAAGCCAAGGTGACCAGTCGAGCTGGTGACAAAAAAGCCGACGTCGAAGTTGACTTGCAGTCGAGCCATTGATCCTTTCGTCGATCACACAGCGGAACTCTCAATGAAAGCACCAATGTCGATGTCAAAACCGGCGGATTTCGGGTAGGGGGTCCCAAGCAGTGCGTCTTAGGATCAATGGTAACAGGAGACAAGGGACACGATGTTTTTACCCAGGTTCAGGCCCTCTCGATGGAGGTAAAACCCTACGTCCTGCTTGATTGATATTGATGATGTGGGTATTACAAGAGTAGATCTACCACGAGATCAAGGAGGCTAAACCCTAGAAGCTAGCCTATGGTATGATTGTTGTTGTATATCTATCGACTAGCCTGGCCCCGGTTTATATAATGCACCAGAGGCCTAGGATAACAAGAGTCCTAGCCGAATACACCGGTGGGGGAGGAGTCCTTGTCTTGATCGCCAAGTCTTCTTGATTCTTCCTTGTATGCGGCAGCTGTCCGGACTGGCCCATGAGTATACGGCCATGGGGATCCTCGGCCCAATCCACCTGATCAGGAGACGACGTGGTGAGTACCCCCTAGTCTAGGACACCGTCAGTCGTCATGCATGGCACGTGTTTGACACCAACCGACGAAAGTCCTTGTTTGTTCATGTGTAATCCAGTCGTCAGACTGCTCCGGGTATTTGGAGCGTAGAATATTCTTGTGTTCCTCCATATATGAAGCCACCAAGGCGGAATTTTGTAGAACTATGTAGTGTTCTTGAGTGAGAGAATGCCCGTCCATACATATTATTTGATTCGGTCCTAGCGTGCCATTTCCATCCAGTCTGCCCTTATGCCGCGATTCAGGAAAACCAATCGGCTTAAGGTCAGGAATAAAGTCAACACAAAACTCAATGACCTCCTCATTTTCATGGCACTTGGATGCTTCCTTCTGGCCTAGCACGGTTATGAACATATTTCTTTAAGACTCCCACAAACTTCTCAAAGGGGAACATATTGTGTAGAAATACAGGACCCAGAATGACAATCTCTTCGCATAGGTAATCTAGGACACGCGTCATGATATTGGAGAAGGATGGTGGGAACACCAACTCGAAACTGACAAGACATTGCACCAAATCATTCTCTAACCTTGGTATGATTTCTGGATCGATTACCTTCTGAGAGATTGCATTGAGGAATGCACATAGCTTCACAATGGCTAATCGAACGTTTTCTGGTAGAAGCCCCCTCAATGCAATCGGAAGCAACCGCTCATAATCACGTGGCAGTCATGAGACTTTAGGTTTTGAAACTTTTTCTCTGCCATATTTATTATCCCCTTTATATTCGACGAGAAGCCAGTCATGACCTTCATACTGACCAGGCATTCAAATAAGATTTCTTCTCTTCTTTGATACGAGTGTAGCTGGCATGACCCTGATGTATGCCGTCTTTTTCGTGCATATGTTGCTGATCCTCCCATGCCTCCAGCGTATATTTTGTCTTCCCATACACGCCCAAGAAGCCAAGCAGGGTCACGCAAAGATTCTTCGTCACGTGCATCATGTCGATTGCAGAGCGAATCTCTAGGTCTTTCCAATAGGGTAGGTCCCAAAATATAGATTTCTTCTTCCACATGGGTGCGCATCCGTCAGCGTCATTCGAAACAGATTATCTGCCAGGACCCTTTGTCACGCCCAATATGCGATCCTATCCAAAAGGAACTCGAAGGTCCCACCATAGACCCGCATATTGGGACGCTTTTGCAAGGTGGATATCATTACATCAACATTACATAATAGATGGGGATACATACAAGAGGCATACAATGCCACACGAATACAACATGACAATACAAAAGAGCATCATCCGACTACGGATGAATCACAAACAGAAACTCAAATGACATCCACCCTGCTAGCCAAGGCTGCCGACCTGGAACCTATCCCTGATCGAGGAAGCAGAAGAAGAACTCAACACAAGCAAACATCGCTCTCGCGTCATGATCATCGGGTAAACCTGTACCTGCAACTGTTGTTGTAGTAATCTGTGAGCCACGAGGACTCAGCAATCCCATTACCGTGGGTATCAAGACTAGCAAAGCTTAAAGGGAAAGGAAGGGGTAATGTGGTGAGGTTGCAGCAGCGGCTAAGCAAGATATGGTGGCTAACATACGCAAATAAGAGCGAGAAGAGAACAAGCGGAACGGTTGTCAACTAGTAATGATCAAGAAGTGATCCTGAACTCCTACTTACGTCAAACATAACCCAGAAACCGTGTTCACTTCCCGGACTCCGACGAAAAGAGACCATCACAGCTACACACGCGGTTGATGCGTTTTAATTCGGAACTGGTGTCAAGTTATCTACAACCGAACATTAACAAATTCCCATCTGCCTATAACCACAGGCACGTCTTTCGAAAGATTATACCCTGCAGGGGTGTCCCAACTTAGCCCATGACAAGCTCTCGCGATCAACGAAGGAATAGACCTTCTCCCAGGAAGACCTGATCAGACTCGGAATCCCGGTTTACAAGACATTTCGACAATGGTAAAACAAGACCAGCAAGACCGCCCGATGCGCCGACAATCCCGATAGGAGCTGCACATATCTCGTTCTCAGGGCAACACCGGATGAACACTACGTACAACTAAAACCAACCCTCAAGTTTCCCCGAGGTGGCGCTGCAAGTAGCTCTGGTTCGGACCAACACTTAGACAAGCACTGGCCCGGGGGGGCTATAATAAAGATGACCCTCGAGAGAGCGACTCCCAAGGGAAAAGTAGGTGGTGGTGAGGCAAATGGTAAAAGTCAATGTTGGGCCTTGCTGGAGGAGTTTTATTCAAAGCGAACTGTCAAGGGGGTCCCATAAATCACCCGACCGTGTAAGGAACGCAAAATCCGGGAACATAACACCGGTATGACGAAAACTAGGGCGGCAAGAGTGGAACAAAACACCAGGCAAAAGGCCGAGCCTTCCACCCTTTACCAAATATATAGATGCATTAATAATATAAGAGATATTGTGATATCCCAACCAAAATCCTGTTCACCATGGAGAAATCTTCAACTTCACCTGCATCTAGCAATGCTATAAGAGGGGCTGAGCAAAAGCGGTAACATAGCCAAGCAACGGTTTGCATAGGAAAGGTGTCAAAGGTTAGAGGTTCATGGCAATTTGGGAGGCTTGATGAGCAAAAGATAGGTAACGCAGCATAGCGATAGAACGAAGCAACTAGCATAGCAATGATAGTAGTGAGATCCAGGGTAGTGGTCATCTTGCCTGAAATCCCGCAAGGAAGAAGAACGAGTCCATAAAGAAGACGAACGGATGAAGCCGAACCAACCGTAGACGAACGAATCCTCACGATCGCAATGAAACAGGAATTAACAAGAAGAAGCACACAACATGGTAAACACACCACGCATAGACAAGACATGATGCACAACAAGCATTATGCATGACAAAGGCTACACGAAGCTACTCATGGCAAGAGATGATGCAAACAAGAGCAACACATCAAGGCAAGTTTAAATGAGGCCAAGAACAACATATAACAATTCCGGTAAGTCCTCATATGCATATTTCGAAATTGGTCCAGATCTGAATAAACCTTTAGTTGAAGTTGTTAAACAGCAAGTTAAAATGCACCAAGAAGATCTACACGAGATTCTAGTCAAGTTACATATAAAGTTCATTAGATTCGGAGCTACGGCCTAGAAGATATGAGCAAGACAAGATAAACATGGCATTGATGCAAAATGCATACAAACATCAAGCAAACACCTCAAAACATGGATGCAACATGATAATATGAAGCTACATGCAAAATCAAGCAAGTTTCATATAGAGCACACTCAAAACGGAGCAACGGTTCAACACACGCACTATACAAGTCATAGCAACAATTTGTCCATAACAGCAAGTAGGCATATCGCAAGCATCAAAACAACATACTACAGTATCTCAACGTAATACCAAAAGGCATGGGCATGATGTACAGGTAAAGCATAACAAAACATGAACACTGAGCTATCTCCAGAAATCACTAGAACATGCTCAAACAGACATGGTAAGATTGCAAATAATAACAGTTTCAGACTTTAGCAGAAATAACATCAGGTTGCAATGTTCAGAGCTATCAAACAACATGCTATAGAACTTATCATGGCAAACAAAGGCATGGAATGAATATACTAATTGCATAGAACAAAAGTCCCTTACTGACCAAGAGTCAAAAAGGATCAGAAAATAAGATGGCACCCATGTAAACATGGCAAGTTATATGACAGATTCAAACATGGCAGAAACAGAATTATGAAGGCATGTAGATGAGCTTGTGAAACTCACTACAGAGCAAAACATGGCACGGCAAGGCACCCAACAGTAAGAAGGCATGTTTATGAAGCTAAGCATGGCAAGAGTAAGTTCATATGGTGCATGGGACACTAGCAAAACACATGGGAACAAGTGAACTTAATGTTAACAGGCTGACAGCAACATCATTTAGCAACTTTGGAGCAATGAAAACAATAAACTACAACAAACTATAAATGCAACCAGGGTCATGGATGGATAGGGCATAACATGTAGATCAAAACATGTTTATAGAACATCTCCATATTATGCATAGAATGATTAGTAGCAACATGTTTACATAGCAACAAAATATGACAGAATCAGCCTAGCAAAACAGCAACAGCAAGTACACTACTTAACAAGCTTGAATCACTCACCACAAGTCATTGCATGACAATATAAGCATAGCATCATCAAGAAGACATGTTTGTGAAACAAACCAAGTCAAGAACAAGTCCATAGCATGCAAGGATCAACTATAGCAAGCTTGGCTAAATTGAATAACAAGTAAACAATCTGCCAGGAAACATTTTGAAGCAAAAGTAGAGCACTCAAATGACATGCTAGACTACTCCATAATGGCAACAAAGGCAGGGATGGATAGACAACAACCATATGTTCAAAACACCCTTACTGAAGTATCTCAAAATATGCATGAATCTCTCTGTAGCATCAAGTTTACATGGCATAAAAATAACAGCAGAACAGGGACTGAAATCAGCAACAGCAAGTACCCTACTTAGCAAGCTTGATGCACTCAGCACACAAATCAAAAAATACATGGATAGCACCTCTAGAAAGATGGCATGGCATAGATCAAAACACATGTAGACATCAACCTCATAGGATGCACACATCAATCATGGCAAAAATGACAAATGAGCAAGTTATAACAGTTTCAGCAGATTAACATCACTTAGCACTCTTCTAATGATGATTCTGGCATCAAGATGAGCTCAAATGAATATGATGCAATGGAATTAAATGATGTACTCGTCGAGACGAACAATTTGACATATTACACGCATAAAACGGAGCTACGGATGCAGAGATACAATAGATCAAACATGGCATGAAAATGACAAAAATCTGGGACTTAGTGGATTCGGGGTCAACCTCTGGATTTGCACGGATTTCGAGGCAGCCGGAAAACTCGCCGGAGACGACGGGGAAGACGCCGGGATGGCCGGAGATGGCGGATCCGGGCCGGATCTCGCCGGATCCCGACGCGGGGAGGCGGAGGAGGTCACTGGGCGGAGCTCGGGCGGCGCGGGCGGAGGGCGGCGGCGGCCGGCCGGCTCGGGCGCGGGCCGGGGCGGCGCCGGCGGGGGCTGCCAGGGCGAGGCCGAGCTGCGGAGGCGCAGGCAGGGCGCGGGGCAGCGCGCCCGTGGCGGTGGCGGCCGGCGGGGATCCGGGCGGCGCGGGGAGCAGCGCGCCGGCGGGGCGCCGGAGGCGGCGGCCGGCGATGGGCGGCGCCGACGGGAGGCGGCTCGGGCGGCGCGGGGAGGCTCGGGCGGCCGCGCGGGCCTGGGCGGGCCGCGGCGGTGGTGGGCGGCAGAGGGACACGTGGCATCATGCTGTTGGCTGCGGCGGCGGGACGGACATGTCCGGCTGCGGCCGGACGTGTCCGGTGGCAGCGGGAGGAAGAGGACTAGGGTTTCGCCCGAAATTTCGGGGGAGGGGGGCTAATTTATAAGGAGAGGGAGCTAGGAGAGTCCAAATGAGGTGCGGTTTTCGCCCACACGATCGTGATCGAACGACCGAGAGCATGGAGGGGAGTTAGATGGGTTTTGGGCCACTTTGGAAGGGGTGTTGGGCTGCACACAAAAGAGGCCTTTGCGGTTACCCGGTTAACCGTTGGAGTATCAAACGAACTCCAAATGGCACGAAACTTGACAGGCGGTCTACCGGTGCTATACCAAGGCCGCTTGGTAAGACTCGGTCCATTCCGAGAAAGTTTAACACCCGCACAGGAAAAGAGATAAGAAGGGGACGCCGGGGGACATAGGAGTGCCGGATTGCAAAACGGACAACGGGGAAAAGGCTCGGATGCATGAGACGAACACGTATGCAAAATGAAATGCACATGATGACATGATAAAATGCAACACGCAAGCAAATGACATGGCAACGGCGGCGAAATACTGGCAGACACCTGGCGCAACGAATCCGGGGCGTTACACCCTTTCTAAAGATTACCTTCAAATCCTTGACCATATCATGTACATCATCACCAGTATGGGCGAGGCTTCGTCTAGTGATATGCCTCACCTTTGAAATGTTTGCCTTTCTTTCTTACGGGATGCCTGCTCAGAAGAAATCGATGATGTCCCAGGTACACATTCTTCTTACAATTATCCAAATATGTACTGTTGGTATCATCCAAACAGTGCGTGCATGCGCGGTATCCCTTGTTTGTCTGTCCTGAAAGGTTACTGAGAGCAGGCCTATCATTGATGGTCACAAACAACAACACATGTAGGTCAAATTCCTCCTGTCCGTGCTCATCCCATGCACGTACACCTTTTTCATTCCACAACTGTAAGAGTCTTCAACTAATGGCCTTAGGTACACATGAATATCATTGCCGGGTTGCTTAGAGCCTTGGATGAGCACTGGCATCATAATGAACTTCCGCTTCATGCACAACCAAAGGAGGAAGGTTATACATACATAGAGTCACATGCCAGGTGCTATGATTGCTGCTTTGCTCCCCAAAAGGATTAATGCCATCTGCTCTTAGACCAAACCATACATTCCTTGCGTCACCTGCGAAGTCCTCTTAGTACTTTCTCTTGATTTTTCTCCACTGCAACCCGTCAGCGGGTAATCTCAACTTCCCGTCTTTCTTACATTCTTCTCTGTGCCATCGCATTAACCTGGCATGCTCTTTGTTTTGGAACAAACATTTCAACCGTGGTATTATAGGAGCATACCACATCACCTTGGCAGGAATCTTCTTCCTGGGGCACTCGCCCTCAACATCACCAGGGTCATCGCGGCTGATCTTATAGTGCAATGCACCACATACCGGGAACACCTTCAAATCCTCGTACTCACCGCGGTAGAGGATGCAGTCATTAGGGCATACATGTAGCTTCTGCACCTCTAATCCTAGAGGGCAAACAATCTTGTTTGCTTCGTATACTCTCGGGCAATTCGTTGTCCTTTGGAAGCATCTTCTTTAACATTATCAACAACTTTCCAAATCCCTTGTCAGACACACCATTCTCTGCCTTCCATTGCATCAATTCCAGTGTGGTGCCCAGCTTTTTCTTGTCAGCTTCGCAATTTGGGTACAACAATTTCTTGTGGTCCTCTAACATGCGCTGCAACTTTGGCCTCTCCTTCTCACTTGGCAGTTTCTCTTTGCATCGGAAATGGCCCGACCTAGATCATCAGCGGGCTCATCTGATGCCTCTTCTTCAGCTTCTTCCCGCATTGCCGGCTCAACTTCTTCGCGCATTGCCGGCTCAGCTTCTCCCCCATTGTTGTACTATCGTATTCAGGGAACCCATGGCCAGGATAGCTGTCGTCATCCTCTTCTTCTTCATTGTCTTCCATCATAACCCCTCTTTCTTCGTGCTTGGTCCAAACATTATAGTGGGGCATGAAACCGGACTCAAACAGGTGGACATGAATGGTTTTTGACTTAGAGTAATTCCAATCATTCTTACAGCTAACACAGACAAGACATAAAACCATCTTCCCGCTTGTTTGCCTCAGCCGCAAGCAGAAAAGTATGCACGCCATTAACAAACTGGGGAGAGCATTGGTCATCGTACATCAATTTCCGACTCATCTTCATTAAACAGCACAGAAAAGACCAAATTAATACAAGTTATACATAAAGTTCCATACACACTTATTCTCATAAAACAACATACAAACTTTCTAGCTAAAGCATTTAAATGCAACAACAAATGCGATCAAGATCGCAACTAAGGTAACAATTGATCCAACATCATAATGATGCCAAGCCTCACTATCAATGGCATATTTTCTAATCTTTCTAATATTCAAGCGCATTTTCTCCATCTTGATCTTGTGATCATCGACGACATCGGCAAGATGCAACTCCAATTCCATCTTCTCCTCCTCAATTCTTTTCAGTTTTTCTTTCAAATACTCATTTTCATTTTCATCTAAATTTAACCTCTCGACAATAGGCTCACTCAGATTGCTCATTCTGTTGCACAACCAACACAAACTGCTTTCATGCCTGGGCGAAACATCCTAGAAGGGGTTGTGGTCCTACATGAAACTCTTCATGAAATCCATTCGAAGAAACTAGATGGGGTTTTCTTCAAAGTGGATCGTGAGAAGACCTATGACAAGGTCAAATTGCCCTTTCTCCAACAAGCCTTACGGATGAAGGGGTTCAATGAAGCCTGAAGGAAGTAGGTGGATTCCTTTATTCAGAAAGGTAGTGTTAGAATTAAGGTAAATGATGACCTAGGTCATTATTTCCAGATGCATAAAGGATTACGACAGGGTGAATCGATGTCTCGAGTCCTGTTCAACATAGTAGCGGATATGTTGGCAGTCCTTATTAGTCAGGCTAAAGAGAATGGCCAAGTTAATGGGCTAGTCCAACATCTTGTGGATGGGGGAGTGTCCATATTACAATACGTCGATGACATGATTCTTTTCATGGAACATGATATTGCTAAAGCTAGAAATATGAAGTTAATTAGTTCTTTGTGTTTTTGAACAGTTATCGGGCCTTAAGATCAATTTTAACAAAAGCGACCTATTCTGCTTTGGGATAGCCAAAGAGGAACAAGACGCATATAAACAACTGTTTGGCTATGAAATGGGTTCGTTACCATTTAGCTACCTAGGGATTCCCATTCATCACCGCTGACTTACTAATAAGGAGTGGAAGTGCATTGAAGATTTCTTCAAAAAAAGGCTAAGCTGCTAGAAGGATAAGCTTATGTCCTATGGAGGTCGCCTCGTACTAATAAACTCGGTGCTGACGAGTTTGCCGATGTGTTGGGGAACGTAGCAGAAATTCAAAATTTTCCTACGTGTCACCAAGATCTATCTATGGATAAACCAGCAACGAGGGGAAGGAGAGTGCATCTACATACCCTTGTATATCACTAAGCGGAAGCGTTCAAGAGAACGGGGTTGAAGGAGTCGTACTCGTCGTGATCCAAATCACCGGAGATCCTAGTGCCGAACGGACGGCACCTCCGCGTTCAACACACGTACAGCCCGGTGACGTCTCCCATGCCTTGATCCAGCAAGGAGAGAGGGAGAGGTTGAGGAAGACTCCATCCAGCAGCAGCACGACGGCGTGGTGGTGGTGGAGGAGCGTGGCAATCCTGCAGGGCTTCGCCAAGCACCGCGGGAGAGGAGGAGGACTTGGGAGAGGGGGAGGGCTGCGCCAGAACTTCGTGTGTAGCTCCCATGCGCCTCCCCACTATATATAGGGGTGGAGGGGCTGGTTTCTTGCCCTCCAAGTCCATTGGGGCGTTGGCCAAGGTGGGAGGAAAGAAATCCCATCATTTCCTTCCCCACCGATTGTTATCCCCCCTTTTTAGGGATCTTGATCTTATCCCTTCGGGATATGATCTTATTCCTTCTAAGGGGGGATCTTGGTGCGCCTTGACCAGGGGTGTGGGGCCTTTCCCCCACTACCCACGTTCATGTGGGTCCCCCCATGCAGGTGGGCCCCACTCCGGAACCTTCTAGAACCTTCTAGAACCTTCCCGGTACAATACCGAAAAATCCCGAACATTTTCCGGTGGCCAAAATAGGACTTCCCATATATAAATCTTTACCTCCGGACCATTCTGGAACTCCTCGTGACGTCCGGGATCTCATCCGGGACTCCGAACAACATTCGGTAACCACATACAAACTTTCTTTATAACCCTAGCGTCATCGAACCTTAAGTGTGTAGACCCTACGGGTTCGGGAGACATGTAGACATGACCGAGACGTTCTCCGGTCAATAACCAACAGCGGGATCTGGATACCCATGTTGGCTCCCACATGTTCCACGATGATCTCATCGGATGAACCACGATGTCAAGGACTCAGTCGATCCCGTATACAATTCCTTTTGTCTAGCGGTATTATACTTGCCCGAGATTCGATCGTCGGTATACCGATACCTTGTTCAATCTCGTTACCGGCAAGTCTCTTTACTCGTTCCGTAACACATCATCACGTGATCAACTCCTTGGTCACATTGCGCAAATGATGATGTCCTACCGAGTGGGCCCAGAGATACCTCTCCGCTTACACGGAGTGACAAATCCTAGTCTCGATTCGTGCCAACCCAACAGACACTTTCGGAGATACCTGGAATGCACCTTTATAGCCACCCAGTTATGTTGTGACGTTTGGTACACCCAAAGCACTCCTACGGTATCCGGGAGTTGCACAATCTCATGGTCTAAGGAAAAGATACTTGACATTAGAAAAGCTCTAGCAAACGAACTACACGATCTTTGTGCTATGCTTAGGATTGGGTCTTGTCCATCACATCATTCTCCTAATGATGTGATCCCGTTATCAACGACATCCAATGTCCATAGCCAGGAAACCATGACTATCTGTTGATCACAACGAGCTAGTCAACTAGAGGCTCACTAGGGACATATTGTGGTCTATGTATTCACACGTGTATTACGATTTCCGGATAATACAGTTATAGCATGAATAAAAGACAATTATCATGAACAAGGAAATATAATAATAATACTTTTATTATTGCCTCTAGGGCATATTTCCAACAGTCTCCCACTTGCACTAGAGTCAATAATCTAGTTCACATCGATATGTGATTAACACTCAAGGTCACATCCCCATGTGACTAACACCCAAAGAGTTTACTAGAGTCAATAATCTAGTTCACATTTACCATGTGATTAACACTCGATGAGTTCTGGGTTTGATCATGTTATGCTTGCAAGAGAGGTTATAGTCAACGGGTCTGAACCTTTCATATCCATGTGTGCTTTACAAATCTCTATGTCATCTCCTAGATGTAGCTACCACGTTCTATTTGGAGCTATTCCAAATAACTGTTCTACTTGGAGCTATTCTAAATTGTTGCTCCATTATACGTATCCGGTATCTCTACTCAGAGCTATCCGGATAGGTGTTAAGCTTGCATCGACGTAACCCTTTACGACGAACTCTTCTACCACCTCCATAATCGAGAAAATTCCTTAGTCCACTAGTTACTAAGGATAACTTTGACCGCTGTCCTGTGATCCATCCTTGGATCACTCTTGTACCCCTTGACTGACTCATGGCAAGGCACACTTCAGGTGCAGTACACAGCATAGCATACTATAGAGCCTACGTCTTAAGCATAGGGGACGACCTTCGTCCTTTCTCTCTATTCTGCCGTGGTCGAGCTTTTATGTCTTAACTTCATACCTTACAACTCAGGCAAGAACTCCTTCTTTGCCTGATCCATCTTGAACACCTTCAAGATCATGTCAAGGAATGTGCTCATTTGAAAGTACCATTAAGCGTCTTGATCTATCCTTATAGATCTTGATGCTCAATGCTCAAGTAACTTAATCCAGGTTTGCTATTTGAAAAACACCTTTCAAATAACCCTATATGCTTTCTAGAAATTCTACATCATTTCTGATCATCAATATGTCAACAACATATACTCATCAGAAATTCTATAGTGCTCCCACTCACTTCTTTGGAAATACAAGTTTCTCATAAACTTTGTATAAACCCAAAATCTTTGATCATCTTATCAAAGTGCACATTCCAACTCCGAGATGCTTACTCCAGTCCTTAGAAGGATCGCTGGAGCCAGCATACCTTTTAGCATCCTTAGGATCGACAAAAACTTTTGGATTGTATTACATACAACCTTTCCTTACAAAAACTGGTAAGGAAACTTGTTTTGACATTCATCTGCCAGATTTCATAAATGCAGCTAATGCTAACATGATTCCGACAGACTTCAAGCATCGCTACAGATGAGAAAATCTCATCGTAGTCAACTCCTTGAACTTGTGAAAAACTCTTCGCCACAAGTCGAGCTTCATAGATGGTGACATTACCATCCACGTCCGTCTTCTTCTTAAAGATCCATTTATCTCAATGGCTTGCCGATCATCGGGCAAGTCCACCAAAGTCCATGCTTTGTTCTGATACATGGATCCTATCTCGGATTTCATGGCTTCTAACCATTTGTCGGAATTTGGGCCCACCATTGCTTCTCCATAGCTCGTAGGTTCATTGTTGTCTAGCAACATGACCTTCAAGACAGGATTACGTACCACTCTGAAGTAGTACACATCCTTGTCATCCTACGAGGTACGGTAGTGACTTGATCTGAAACTTCATGATCACTATCATAAGCTTCCACTTCAATTGGTGTAGGTGCCACAGGAACAACTTCATGTGCCCTGATACACACTGGTTGAAGTGATGGTTCAATAACCTCATCAAGTCTCCACCATCCTCCCACTCAACACTTTCGAGAGAAACCTTTCCTCGAGAAAGGACCCGATTCAAGAAACAATCCATATTGCTTTCGGATCTGAATTAGGAGGTATACCCAACTGTTTTGGGTGTCCTATGAAGATGCATTTTATCCGCTTTGGGTTCGAGCTTGTCAATTCTGAAACTTTTTCACATAAGCGTCGCAGCCCCAAACCTTTAAGAAACGACAACTTAGGTTTCTCTAAACCATAATTCATACGGTGTCATCTCAACGGAATTACGTGGTGCCCTATTTAAAGTGAATGTGGTTGTCTCTAATGCCTGACCCATGAACGATAGTGGTAATTCGATAATAGACATCATGGTACGCACCGTATCCAATAGGGTGCAACTATGATGTTCGGACACACCATCACACTATGGTGTTCCAGGCGGCATTAATTGTGAAACAATTTCCACAATGTCTTTGTTGCGTGCCAAATCTCGTAACTCAGATACTCATCTCTATGATCATATCATAGACATTTTATCATCTTGTCACGATGATCTTCACTTTGAAATTACTTGAACCATTCAATAATTCAAACTTGTGTTTCATCAAGTAAATATACTCAGTATCTACTCAAATCATCAGTGAAGTAAGAACATAACGATATTCACTGCATGCCTCAGCACTCACTAGACTGCACACATCAAAAATGTGTTGCTTCCAACAAGTTGCTATCTTGTTCCATTTTACTGAAACCGAGGCTTTTCAGTCATCTTGCCCATGTGGTATGATTTGCATGTCTCAAGTGATTCAAAATCAAGTGAGTTCCAACGGTCCATTTGCATGGAGTTTCTTCATGCATATACACCAATAGACATGGTTCGCATGTCTCAAACTTTTCAAAAATGAGTGAGCCCAAAGATCCATCAACATGGAGCTTCTTCATGCGTTTTACACCAATATGACTTACATGGCAGTGCCACAAGTAAGTGGTACTATCATTACTATCTTATACCTTTTGGCATGAAAATG
Organism: Triticum timopheevii; assembly: GCA_963921465.1. NCBI lineage: Eukaryota > Viridiplantae > Streptophyta > Magnoliopsida > Poales > Poaceae > Triticum > Triticum timopheevii. The sequence continues at coordinate 108,947,464 of OY997274.1, forward strand.
TGTATCACTACGATCGAGATTCAATAAACCATTCAGGTTTAATACTAATCTTGATGGTAGAGGGAGCGTGCGATGTTTGATCACATCAAACTTGGAAACAATTCCAACATATATCGTCAGCTCACCTTTAGCTAGTCTCCGTTTATTCCGTAGCTATTATTTCGAGTTACTAACACTTAGCAACCGAACCGGTATCTTATACCCTGGTGCTACTAGGAGTACTAGTAAAGTACACATTAACATAATGTATATCCAATATACTTCTATCGACTTTGCCAGCCTTCTCATCTACCAAGTATCTAGGGTAATTCTGCTCCAGTGGTTGTTCCCCTTATTACAGAAGCACTTAGTCTCGGGTTTGGGTTCAACCTTGGGTTTCTTCACTAGAGCAGCAACTGATTTGCCATTTCATGAAGTATCCTTTCTTGCCCTTGCCCTTCTTGAAACTAGTGGTTTCATCAACAATTGATGCTCCTTCTTGATTTCTACTTTTGCGGTGTCAAACATCGTGAATACCTCAAGGATCATCATATCTATCCCTGATATGTTATAGTTCATCACAAAGCTCTGGCAGCTTGGTGGCAATGACTTTGGAGAACCATCACTATTTCATCTGGAAGATCAACTCCCACTCGATTCAAGCGATTGTTGTACTCAGACAATCTGAGCACAAGCACAACAATTGAGCCTTTCTCCGTTAGTTTGCAGGTTAAGAAAATCGTCGGAGGTCTTATACCTCTTGACGTGGGCACGATCCTGAAACCCCAATTTCATCCCTCGAAACATCTCATATGTTCCGTGACGTTTCGAAAACATCTTTGGTGCCTCAACTCTAAACCGTTTATCTGAACTATCACGTAGTTATCAAAACGTGTACGTCCGATGTTCGCAACATCCACAAACGACGTTTGGGGCTCAGCACAGTGAGCGGTGCATTAAGGACATAAGCTTTCTACTGTCCGCATAATCGCTACTGTCAACTTTCAACTATATTTTCTCTAGGAACATAACTAAACAGTGGAACTATAGCGCGAGCTTACGACATAATTTGCAAAAGGTCTTTTGACTATGTTCAGGATAATTAAGTTCATCTTATGAACTCCCACTCAGATAGACATCCCTCTGGTCATCTAAGTGATTACATGATCCGAGTCAACTAGGCCGTGTCCGATCATCACGTGAGACGGACTAGCCATCATCGGTGAACATCTTCATGTTGATCGTATCTACTATACGACTCATGCTCGACCTTTCGGTCTCCGTGTTCCGAGGCCATGTCTGTACATGCTAGGCTCGTCAAGTTAACCCTAAGTGTTTTTGCTGTGTAAATCTGTCTTACACCCGTTGTATGTGAACGTAAGGATCCATCACACCCGATCATCACGTGGTGCTTAGAAACGACGAACTGTAGCAACGGTGCACAGTTAGGGGAGAACACTTCTTGAAATTTTTTGTAAGGGATCACCTTATTTACTACCGTCGTCCTAAGTAAACAAGATGCATAAACATGATAAACATCACATGCAATCAAATAGTGACATGATATGGCCAATATCATTTTGCTCCTTTTGATCTCCATCTTCGGGGCTCCATGATCATCATCGTCACCGGCATGACACCATGATCTCCATCATCATGATCTCCATCATCGTGTCTCCATGAAGTCGTCTCGCCAACTTATTACTTCTACTACTATGGCTACCGATTAGCAATAAAGTAAAGTAATTACATGGCGTTGTTCAATGACACGCAGGTCATACAATAAATTAAGACAACTCCTATGGCTCCTGCCGGTTGTCATACTCATCGACATGCAAGTCGTGAATCCTATTACAAGAACATGATCAATCTCATACATCACATATCATTCATCACATTCTTTTTGGCCATATCACATCACATAGCATACCCTGCAAAAACAAGTTAGACGTCCTCTAATTGTTGTTTGCATGTTTTACGTGGCTGCTATGGGTTTTTAGCAAGAACGTTTCTTACCTACGCAAAACCACAACGTGATATGCCAATTGCTATTTACCCTTCATAAGGACCCTTTTCATCGAATCCGTTCCGACTAAAGTGGGAGAGACTGGCACCCGCTAGCCACCTTATGCACCAAGTGCATGTCAATCGGTGGAACCTGTCTCACGTAAGAGTACGTGTAAGGTCGGTCCGGGCCGCTTCATCCCACAATACCGCCGAAACAAGATTGGACTAGTAACGGTAAGCATATTGAACAAAATCAACGCCCACAACTACTTTGTGTTCTACTCGTGCAAAGAATCTACGCAATAGACCTAGCTCATGAGGCCACTGTTGGGGAACGTAGCAGAAATTCAAAATTTTCCTACGTGTCACCAAGATCTATCTATGGAGAAACCAGCAATGAGGGGAAGGAGAGTGCATCTACATACCCTTGTAGATCACTAAGCGGAAGCGTTCAAGAGAATGGGGTTGAAGGAGTCGTACTCGTCGTGATCCAAATCATCGGAGATCCTAGTGCCGAACGGACGGCACCTCCGCGTTCAACACACATACAGCCCGGTGACGTCTCCCATGCCTTGATCCAGCAAGGAGAGAGGGAGAGGTTGAGGAAGACTCCATCCAGCAGCAGCACGACGGCGTGGTGGTGGTGGAGGAGCGTGGCAATCCTGCAGGGCTTCGCCAAGCACCGCGGGAGAGGAGGAGGACTTGGGAGAGGGGGAGGGCTGCGCCAGAACTTCGTGTGTAGCTCCCATGCGCCTCCCCACTATATATAGGGGTGGAGGGGCTGGTTTCTTGCCCTCCAAGTCCATTGGGGCGTTGTCCAAGGTGGGAGGAAAGAAATCCCATCATTTCCTTCCCCACCGATTGTTATCCCCCCTTTTTAGGGATCTTGATCTTATCCCTTCGGGATATGATCTTATTCCTTCTAAGGGGGGATCTTGGTGCGCCTTGACCAGGGGTGTGGGGCCTTTCCCCCACTACCCACGTTCATGTGGGTCCCCCCATGCAGGTGGGCCCCACTTCGGAACCTTCTAGAACCTTCCCGGTACAATACCGAAAAATCCCGAACATTTTCCGGTGGCCGAAATAGGACTTCCCATATATAAATCTTTACCTCCGGACCATTCCGGAACTCCTTGTGATGTCCGGGATCTCATCCGGGACTCCGAACAACATTCGGTAACCACATACAAACTTCCTTTATAACCCTAGCGTCATCGAACCTTAAGTGTGTAGACCCTACGGGTTCGGGAGACATGTAGACATGACCGAGACGTTCTCCGGTCAATAACCAACAGCGGGATCTGGATACCCATGTTGGCTCCCACATGTTCCACGATGATCTCATCGGATGAACCACGATGTCAAGGACTCAGTCGATCCCGTATACAATTCCTTTTGTCTAGCGGTATTATACTTGCCCGAGATTCGATCGTCGGTATACCGATACCTTGTTCAATCTCGTTACCGGCAAGTCTCTTTACTCGTTCCGTAACACATCATCACGTGATCAACTCCTTGGTCACATTGCGCAAATGATGATGTCCTACCGAGTGGGCCCAGAGATACCTCTCCGCTTACACGAAGTGACAAATCCTAGTCTCGATTCGTGCCAACCCAACAGACACTTTCGGAGATACCTGGAATGCACCTTTATAGCCACCCAGTTATGTTGTGACGTTTGGTACACCCAAAGCACTCCTACGGTATCCGGGAGTTGCACAATCTCATGGTCTAAGGAAAAGATACTTGACATTAGAAAAGCTCTAGCAAACGAACTACACGATCTTTGTGCTATGCTTAGGATTGGGTCTTGTCCATCACATCATTCTCCTAATGATGTGATCCCGTTATCAACGACATCCAATGTCCATAGCCAGGAAACCATGACTATCTGTTGATCACAACGAGCTAGTCAACTAGAGGCTCACTAGGGACATATTGTGGTCTATGTATTCACACGTGTATTACGATTTCCGGATAATACAGTTATAGCATGAATAAAAGACAATTATCATGAACAAGGAAATATAATAATAATACTTTTATTATTGCCTCTAGGGCATATTTCCAACACGATGTTCCTTCTATCTTTCTTTGAGGTACTTGTAGGGGTACGGAAAAGATTAGACTTCTATCGATCTCTCTTTTTCTGGCAATCTGATGATGATAAGAAGAAATATAGGTTGACTAGATGGGATATTATTTGTAGGCCCAAAGATCAAGGAGGGCTAGGGATTGAAAATTTAGAAGTTAAAAATAAATGCCTTCTCTCCAAATGGCTTTTCCGTCTATCCACCGAGACCGAGGGTACGTGGATTCAAATTTCACATAATAAATACATTCAATCTAAGACTTTGGCCCAGGTCACTGCGAGACCTAATGACTCGCCTTTCTAGAAAGGGCTGATGAAGATGAAATTCTCCTTTTTCAGTGGGTTAGATTCATTGTTGGTAATGGTCTTTCGACAGATTCTGGGAAGATACATGGTTAGGGGAGACACCATTAGCCCTGCAATATCCCACTCTATATGATGTTGTACAAAGTAAGGAAGATTATGTTGCTAAAATATTGTATATGGTCCCCCTTAGTATCCAATTCGGGAGGTCTTTGGTGGGGGGACGGTGGACTTCTTGGTTACACTTGGTCCATAGATTGATGACAGTTCAACTATCTGACCACGCAGATACCACCTTTTGGAAATTATCAACGAATGGTAGTTTCTGTGTGAAGTCTCTGTACATGGATGTAAGGCCAATTTCGAGATCACTTCACATATGGAAGGTTAAAGTGCCGCTAAGAATTAAAATCTTCATGTGGTTTGTCCACAAGGGAGTGATCTTGGTGAAAGATAATTTAATTAAGAGGAACTAGGTTGGTAGCTCTCGTTGGTGTTATTGCAACCAGGATGAATCTATTCAACACCTCTTTCTCGATAGCCCATTGGCAAAATTATTGTGGCGCACGGTTCATATAGCCTTTAACGTTCACCCTCCAATTTGCATCAACACGTTATTTGGAACGTGGCTAAACGGAGTGGATTAAAACATAGCGCGACATGTTCGGATAGGAGTATCCACATTATTATGTGCTATATGGAACACTAGGAACGACATGATCTTTAACCGGAAAAACTTTATCAACTTTTTGCAGGTTATTTATAGAGCTACTGCTTGGATCCGTACGTGGTCGTTACTCATCCATGAAAATTCCAGGGAGCTTTTGGATACTGGGTGCAACCGGTGGGAGACGGTAGCACGGGTTATCTTCAACCGATTTGGATGGCGAGCTACTAATAGGCTAGGTGTATAGGCATCATGCCCTATTACTATTTTCACCGGATGTGGCACCTTTTTATTCAGTTTCTTTTGCTCCATTTGTGAGCTAGAATTTACACTACAGACTTGTTTGCATACTTGTTTTAATAATATGGCTGGATGCATCACTCTGATGCAGAGGCCGAGGGTTATCCTCCTTTTCCAAAAAAATGAATGGCACCAGCAAAGTACTTTGGTGTGACCTCCATGGACAATCATAAGCTAAAGGCCTCAAAAATCCACTCACTGCCATTCCTTTGTATGAGTTTCTCTAAGCTCCGATACTTCCAATGATTATCCCCTAGTACTAATGAGCCACATGTGGTTATTCATACTCAGAGAACAAAACCAGTTTCAACAATTCGAAGCCGCTTTTTAGTTCCTGGACTACTGAGCCATTTCTCTTTGAAACATACTTAGATAACTAGGGGCGTGTTTGGTTACATTACCAATCGAGCCTGGCTCTAGTGAGCCGGTTTGAGGGGATGCAGGCAAAAAGACCCCAGATGCACATAGTTTGGTTGCCTACATGTAACTTAGTTGCATGAGACAACCATTTTGACCCGGCGTTTGGTTGCCCGCATTGCATTAGGCGCACATATGACATGGTGTTTGGTTGCAACCTGCATAAGGTGTTGTCACCACTTCTAACTAGGGTGAGCTTACCACACACAATCTGAACATGTAGTGCCAACTAGTTAAACAAATGACAGTTCATCCTAACTACTATCAAATGACAGAACAAGTTATTAAGAGCCATTGGCTAAATAGGAGATAGTTCATTGGTGTTGCTGCTACTTGATCTTCCTCTTCTTATGCTTCCGCTTCTGCTTCTTCTTATTCCTCCTCTTCAAATCTTCCACTGACCTCTGTTAAGCCACATTGCCTCTGCCCACTCCAACCTTTTGTTCTTCCAAGCGTCATTGTCAAATGACTCCACACCATGGTCGGAGCTAACAACATTTTCAGGCTCGATGTCTTCCTCCTCAGACACGTGTTCATCAGAGCCCCACTAGAGGATCCAATTATGAAGAATGCAACAAGCAAGAACAAGCTTAACCTGAGTGGAGTATGGGTGGAATGGCTTCTGATCTAGGATCTTAAACCTATTCTTCATAGCTCCAAATGCCCTCTCAACAGTTACTCTAAGGCTGGAGTGTCTGAGATTAAACAACTCATGTGCAGTCCTAGGATAATTCCTACCAGAGAACTCGTTGAGATGGTACCTGGTTTTCCTGAAGGGTGGAAGAATACCCGACCGACATGCATAGCCAGCATCTCCAAGGTAGAACTTGCCGTTGGGGATGTTGATCCCATCAGGTCGACTCATGCTGTCACTGAGAATGTTAGCATCATGTGTTAACCCCTCCCAGCCAGCCAGCACATATGTGAACTTTAGATCAAAGTCAACAACAGCAAGCACATTCTGGCTTGTGTAGTGCTTCCTCCTCCTGTATGCTGCAGACTGTGACCTAGGAACTCTGACAGTGACATGAGTACCATCTATTGCCCCAATGCAATCCTGAAAATGGGATCACAAGCCTGCGTTAGTGCTCAACTTGAACAATACAAGCATATCAAGCCATGAAAAGTGTACATTGTCAATGCTCACCTTGAAGTATGGATACCATCTTGGGCTGCCGCGAATCTTGGGTGGAGTCTGGCCAGATGGTCTCCTGATCATCTCTCCTCTAAGCTCCCCAACAGCAAAAAGCACCTGCTTGAAGTACCTAGAGAAGGTCTCCATTGATCTCCTGAACGTGTTGTGAATGACCCTGAACCTCTCGTTATGGCCAACAACATGGAGGAACATGGCCACTTTCTCTTTCACACTGGTGATACGTCTCCAACGTATCTATAATTTTTGATTGTTCCATGCTATTATATTACTCCTTTTGGATGTTTATGGGCTTTATTTTTACACATTTATATCATTTTTGGGACTAACCTACTAACCAGAGGACCAGCCCGTATTGCTGTTTTTTTGCCTATTTCAGTATTTCAAAGAAAAGGAATATCAAACGGAGTCCAAACGGAATGAAACCTTCGGGAGCGTGATTTTTGGAACGAACGTGATCCAGAGGACTTGGAGTGCAAGTCAAGAAGCATCCGAGGCGGCCACAAGATAGGAGGGCGCGCCCCCTGTCTTGTGGGCCCCTCAGGCGGCCACCAACGTACTTCTTCCTCCTATATATGCCTACGTACCCCGAAAACATCCAGGGAGCCAATGAATTCCACCACCGTAACCTTCTGTATCCGCGAGATCCCATCTTGGAGCCTTCGCCGGTGCTCCACCGGAGGGGGAATTGACCACGGAGGGCTTCTACATCAACACCATAGCCCCTCCGATGAGTTGTGAGTAGTTTACCACAGACCTTCGGGTCCATAGTTATTAGCTAGATGGCTTCTTCTCTCTTTTTGGATCTCAATACAATGTTCTCCCCCTCTCTTGTGGAGATCTATTCAATGTAAACTCTTTTTGCGGTGTGTTTGTCGAGATCCGATGAATTGTGGGTTTATGATCAAGTTTATCTATGAGAAATATTTGAATCTCCTCTGAATTCTTTTATGTATGATTGAGTTATCTTTGCAAGTCTCTTCGAATTATCAGTTTGGTTTGGCCTACTAGATTGATCTTTCTTGCCATGGGAGAAGTGCTTAGCTTTGGGTTCAATCTTGCGGTGTCCTTTCCTAGTGACAGCAGGGGCAGCAAGGCACGTATTGTATTGTTTCCATCGAGGATAAAAAGATGGGGTTTATATCATATTGCATGAGTTTATCCCTCTACATCATGTCATCTTGCTTAATGCATTACTCTGTTCTTTATGAACTTAATACTCTAGATGCAGGCAGGAGTCGATCGATGTGTGGAGTAATAGTAGTAGATGCAGGCAGGAGTCGGTCTACTTGTCACGGACGTGATGCCTATATACATGATCATGCCTAGATAATCTCATAATTATTCGCTTTTCTATCAATTGCTCGACAGTAATTTGTTCACCCACCGTAATACTTATGCTATCTTGAGAGAAGCCACTAGTGAAACCTATGGCCCCCGGGTCTATCTTTTATCATATAAGCTTTCAATCTACTTTTATTTGCATCTTTACCTTTTGCATCTATATTATAAAATACCAAAAATATATTTATCTTGTCACACCATCTCTATCAGATCTTACTTTCGCAAGTGGCTGTGAAGGGATTGACAACCCCTTTATCGCGTTGGTTGCGAGTTCTTTGTTTGTTTGTGTAGGTGCGTGGGACTTTTGAGGAGCCTCCTACTGGATTGATACCTTGGTTCTCAAAAACTGAGGGAAATACTTACGCTACTATTGCTGCATCACCCTTTCCTCTTCAAGGAAAACCAACGCAAGCTCAAGACATAGCAACTGGTGTTGATGTTATCTTGTAGCAGCCCCCTGCTCCTGAAGGTCTCGACAAGCCTGGCAAATGGTGCTCTTTTCATTCGAAGCATCCACAGAGCCTCGACATTATTGTAGTTGTAGATGTAGTTCCAATTTTGGATCCTCTCCTGTTCCCGGATAAACATTGGACCATAGCGGATCAAAGGTCTCCCAGCACGACGAACAACTCTCCAGTGCATGAACATGACCCATGCCTGAATCACACTTATTAGTGTTGCTGCCAGAATTATCAACCTCATCTGTGCGTCCATAACCTAGTTGACATCGACGGTTCAGTCAGTGGAAATCGATCCTACACCTTGCCTAACGGCCTAACCACTGACCTAACAAAGGGGGAGGGGGTGCTGCTTACTGACATCGGAGATGAGGACAGCGTAGGGGGAGCCATGGCACAGACAAGGTCGACCAGACGGTGGCTAACAACAAGGGGAGCACCAGATCTACCGCAAACGTCGCCGCCTCTTCCGCCGCTGGTGGTGGTGAGGCAGTAGGGAAGAAAGAGGGTAGGGAAGAAAGTGGCTATGGGTGAGCGAGTAGAAAGATGGGTGAGGCTAGATTTGGCGCCGGGACGGCCTGCCAGATTTTCCATCTCCCGCCATCCCCCTTCGCCCTCACCTTGCATGTGCCCGTGCGACCTTGCACCGCACTCGGCCTGGCTTGCCAGAAACTGCCGATTTGAGCGTTTCCAGTGAGCCAGGCTCTAGGCTGCTTTGAGAAACGTGCGGTGCAGGCCCAACAGTGAAACCAGGCAACCAAACAGGCCTCTTCCTTCTGTGCGGGCCTGGTTAGGCTTGATGCGGGCAACCAAACACGCCATAGATGTTTCATTGATTCAGAAGTGGCGCTAGAAGTTTGCTCACCAAACTGAGGCCATGTTCGGGACAAAGTTCCAGGTGAAATCACTCTCAGAACTGCCAATGAACATTGGACCCGGAACTTCCTTTATGTGGGAAATAAAAAATTGTGTTATTCATTATAGATGGCAACGACAAGTGAAATTCGTCCCCATGGGCCACCCATTTAATTCCTGGTGGCAGCCATAGGGTGGTAAAAGTGAAATTTATGGGATCATGATTATAGTTTCGTGTTTAGTTTTTTTTTGAGCAACTATTTTTTTAGGGGGTAAAACACCTTTATTCATCAAACTCCACAGATAGTGGGATACAAGTGGAGTTATGGGGCTGGCCTAGCCAAGTATGCCGCCCCGACCCTCTACTAAGTGCAAATCTAGCTAGCCTATGAGCTTCCATATTGGATGCACGACCTTCAAAAGTAAATTTACAAAGAAAACCACTTGACCGGGTATTTATCTCCCTAACTATTGAACAATTCTTCCCCATGCTAGCATTGTTGATGTCTAGTATCGCCTGTTTGGAATCAGAAGCAATTAGCACATTGTGTAGATTTAGGTCTTCCCTAGGGCAAGAGCCTCTCTACATGCGATAGTTTCCAAAATTAGTGGATCATCCAGACCAGCTATTACCAATGCTGAACTTCCAAGATAGGTGCCATTGTGATCTCGACAAATAGCCACTGCCGAGCCTCCCCTACCCGCTCTGACTCCGGCATCAACATGAATTTTCACGTAACCCATTGGCGGGGTCTTCTGTCGGGTGGAATGAGTAGGGGTGTGGCCTCCTGCCCCCCTCCTGTAATGTTGGTGGCTTCATTATCTGATAGGACAGTGAGCTCTTGGATGAAGTTACTTACAAACAAATGAGTAGCTCGAGGGGTTTGGAATATATGCTCATGAATGGCTTTACGTCTGGCTGTCCAAATTGCCCAAAGTGTGACTGCGACCATTATAAACTGCTCATGCGATAAAGAGTCAATGAGTGTGAATAGCCGTTGCTTAGCCTTGGTCTCATTGGTGTTCACTAGTTGGCTGGCTAGCTCGTCATCGACCAGCGCCCATGTGCACCTTGATGTTGTACAATTGATAAGGGAGTGATTCCACGAGTCTGGAGCGCCACACATTCCACACAAAGGTGAATCAGCCATATGTCGATGCGCTCGAACATCTTCTGTTGGCAGCGGTTGCTTTGACAATCTCCAAAGAAACATTCTCACTTTCCCAAGAACTTTAATCTTCCACAGATTCTTCCATTGTGTCTCATCAGCTGCACCTGTTGATGGTCCGGCAACATTCTCCAGCCATGCTTCTCAACGCTGACGAGTGGATACCAGCATACGATAAGCAGACTTGACCTAGAAGATTCCATTCCTTTCAAAATTCCAACTCCAAAAATCGCTAGCATTGTGTGTGCATATGGGAATCCCCATGATGGTTCGCACATCCATGGGAAAGAAAACTTGCCTGATCCACGTCCTAGGTGGCACTCGTATGATCAATTATCTCGAAGACTAGAGTCGGCAGATTGTTTACTAAGCATGCATATGGCCGCATCCCAGATGGATGTAGTCTCTCCGTTGACAAACCTGCAAATGAGGCCTTGTTTTAGTGTGTCCCTTCCTTCAATTACTGCCCTCCATATTTGGCTTGGATGTCCCCCCAATGTGGCCTGAAGGATGGTGGAGTTTGGGAAGTAGATGCTCTTTAGGATATGATCGCTAAGTGACTCCGGATTCTGCAGGATTCGCCATGCTTGGTGGGCTAACATGGCGAGATTGAAAAGCTCGAAGTCCTTAAACCCTAGACCACCCATCCCTTTTGGTTGTGTCATGGCTTTCCATGAAACCCGGTGAGGCTTTCTTTTGCCATATTTGCAACCCCACCAAAACTTCCTTATGAGCATATTGAGGTGTTCATATAATCCTCTTGGAAGCTTGAAACAGGACATAGAAAAAACTAGGACAGCCTGGGCAAAAGTCTTCACCAAAACTTCTTTACCTGCGGATGACACTGTGTTTTCTATCCACCCTTGTACCTTGCTCCATAATCGATCTTTCAGATATTTCAATGAGCCATTTTTTGAGTTTCCCACATCTGAAGGCATCCCTAGATACTTCTCATTCAATTTTCATTTGGGACATTCAATATATTCTTGATCTCCATTCTAGCATTTTCGGGAACCCCTTTGCTAAAATATATAGAAGATTTTGCAAAATTAATGAGCTGACCCGAAGCTTGGCAGTAACTATTCAGTACCAGGTTCACCTCATTAGCTCCATTACTATTTGCCTTATAGAACAGCAGGCTGTCATCAGCAAATAGAAGATGGCTCACCGGTGGCGCCGATGGTGCCACTTGAAGACCACCAAGATTGGATGACTCATTCTTAGATTTTAACAGGCATGACAGGCCCTCTGCTGCTAGCAAGAACAAGTACGGAAATATTGGGTCCCCTTGTTTGATTCCTCATGAAGGCTCAAACTCTTCCAATTTCTTCCCATTGAACATGATTGAAAATTTCATAGTAGTAACCAGTGACATTACTATGTTCACCCACCTTTCACTGAAACCAAGTTTGATCATGATGGCCCGGAGATAAGGCCATTCGATCCTGTCATAGGCCTTTGTCATATCAAGTTTCAGTGCATATGACTAGTGCTTCTTCGCCTTGTTTCTCTTCATAAAGTGGAGACATTCATATGCTGTGATAATATTATCTGTTATCAACCTGCCTGGGACAAAGGCGGACTGCTCTTCAGATACTATGTCCGGAAGTATCAGCTTCAACTGGTTTGATATCACCTTTGGTGCAATCTTGTAAAGAACATTACACAAGCTAATTTGTCAGAATTGACACAACTGAGTAGGGTTTTTAGCTTGGGTATAAAGACCAAGACTATTTCATTAATGCATGTAGCCGACTCTGTACCTTCTACGATCATAATTACCACGATAGTGATCTCCTCACCACAAATATCCCAATGACGCTGGAAGAAGTGGGCTGGGTAACCGTCAGGGCCTGGGGCCTTCGTCAGGAACATTTGGAATAGGGTAACCTTCACCTCTTCTCTGCTATAGGGAGCGTTCAAAGCTGTGTTCATCTCTTGAGTGACTTTGCATGGCACGGTGTCAAGGACATGCCGTCACCCCCTCGGTGGTATACAATTCCTTGTAGAAGGTCGTTGTCATTGACTCCATCTCATGTGTGTTATCAGTGATTTGTCCATCTGGGTGTTGCAAAGCTCTGATCTGATTCTTCCTTCTCCTCCGGCTAGCTTGTAGGTGGAAGAAGTATGTGTTTTTATCGCCATGAAGTAGCCATTCAACTCTTGCTCGTTGTCTCCACAGAATCTCTTCACGGTGAAAAAGCTCAATTAGGCGATCATTAATCTTAATTTCTTGCCGAGACAGTCTGAACCGACCTGCTGCTGTACATAGTGCTTCGAGCTTAAACTTTAAAGCCTTAATTTCCTGCCTGACATTACCAAACTTCACCCTATCCCATGTAGCTAGATCACCTGACAGTGCTCCAAGCTTGGTGTGTATCTGCTCCACAGTATTCGCTGCTGCATGCGTCCAGCCATTGCTAATCACCGATGGGAGGGTTGGGTCCCTTTCCCAAGCAACCTCATATCTGAAGGGTCTAGGGCCCCTTATTCATACGTGCTCTTCCTGCATGTGTAGTAACAAGGGTAAATGATCTGAGCTCGCTGCTGTTAAGTGCTTCAGCAATGCCACAGGAAACGCTAGGAGCCATTCCGTATTAGCTACTCCTCAATCCAGCCGCACTCTAGTATATGATCCTCCCAGTACCTTCTTCTCAAAGGTCTAGCTGAGTCCCTCATAGCCTATGTATGAGAGGCTGCAAGTATCCAACGCGTCGCGAAACGCATCCATCTAAGCTTGGCTTCTCGATCCAATTCCGTCATGTTCATGCGCATGAAGGACCTCGTTGAAGTCACCTATGACCACCCACGGAAGATTGCTCGTGCCAGCTATACCACGTAAAGTGTCCCAGGTTTTATACCTCTCTTGAGTTTGTGCTTCACCGTAGATGAACGTGATTCTAGTCCGAGTTTCTGTTAGCTCTTTCACATCAACATCAATATGGTAACTAGAGTAACCAATAACTTCTAGCTTTATTTCTTCTTTCCAAAATATTCCAATACCACCGCTCCTCCCAGAGCTACTTACAACAAAACTTTTATCATAGCCCAAAGTACCAACTAAATTCTCTACTCGTGAACCCTCTATTTTAGTTTCAAGGATACAAACAATGGAGGGGGCATATTGCTTCGAGAGGTCCCGAAGCTCACGAACTGGCGCGGGTTTGCCAGCCCCGCGACAGTTCCAAACTAGGCAACTCATTGCGCTAGGCGCGCCCCACCATTGGGGCCCGCCACACGTGCATTAGTGTGTGTGTGTGTGTGTGTGTGTTCGTAACCTTGTTCTTGCTGCTGTTCTTGTCCAAAAGGTTGGAGATTGTCCTTAGTTTCTTTGGGTCTTGTTTAGACGAGGGGCTCGCTGGTACTACTCCCGTCGTTGCCGCTGCTTGATCATTCTGTGGATTTGATGCATCCAGAGCTGTGAGGAGGGGAATAGATACTCCCCTTTTTCTGTTCATGTTCACCTCTCCCATCACAAAGTCAGCCGCTGATTCTGGGTCGACCTGCATGTCCCCTTCATAGTTCTAGCTACGCTGACCCTGACCACGTCCACCACGGCCTCCTCTGGCGTTGCCTTTGCCACCTGCACCTCTGCCGCCTCGGCCTGCCATGCCCTCACCCGGGCCTTGCCCAGGTCCGCGGAACCAGGAGGCACGTAGATCCTTGAAAAGTAGTGCTTTGGGTTCATGGACACCATCTCCACACTCTTTGTGCATGTGGCCCAAGTGACCACAGACCGCGCACCAATCCGGCAGTCTCTTATATTTGACATGAAAGATCTCCCGTTTCTTCTTCTTGACGAGCGAAACTGCATTCTTGAGCGGCTCGGTGACGTTTATCTTCACGCGGACACGCACGGAATTGCCTTCGAAGTCTTGAGACCTTGGTTCATGGTAGATATATTCGCCAATGGTCGCAGCCAGGGATTTGATCAGAGGGAAATAATCGTCAGGGAAATCATGAATTTGAGCCCAAATTTCCACTTTGTCCAGAGCAACTGCAGACGGCCTGGTGAACCCATCATAGGGCTCGACCACCACTGCTTTCCCTTTGTACTGCCAGGGCCCCTCCTCCATGACTCTCTCCCAGTCTCCAAGGCACATGAACTGCATGGTGTATAGGTTATCCTCGAGGGGGCGGATCTTGACTTCTTGAGCGAGATCCCACGCCGCCCTCATATTCCAGTAGAACCAGTACTGGCCAGCTTTGTCCGTGTGTACGAGGACGATCGCCATCCACCTGACAGCTTCCTCCGGCAGGTCGTCGTCCTCAACCATCACATCCTGGATATTGCCTTTGTTTAACCCAAGCTCTTCCATCATGGACTCCAGATCGGTCACCCCCGATCCTGAAGCCCCGGTCGCCATTATATCTCTTGCCCGTGGAAAAGTTACGCGGGCGGGGTGTTCCCTACCGCCGACAACACCCCAGTGCTGCCGGAGCACCAGGCTCCGAACGACGGTGGTGGGTACAGCGGAGAGGATCGGATCTCAACGGGAGATGTGATCGCCGTCGCCGCCCGAGAGGAGAGGGAACCCTAACTTGAGGGAGCAACTAGTTTCATGATTTAGTAAAAAAATATTTATTAAAAAAAACGATGAAACATTCTTCGGCCCACTTTACACGTTTTGGAACTGCAAGGCCCATTGAATTCCTATGGTGCAGATCGATGCGACGCTCCGACACGTTAAGCAGAGAGGCCGCAAGAAAATGGAAGCAGCAGCAGCACGAGCGCGACCACGAATGGCGTCGACCTCAAGATTGTGCCGCCGGCCGGCTTCCTCCTCCACCGCCGCGCCGCCGTCCCCAGCGCCCCTATTCTCCGGGGGAGGAGCGCGAGCGGGCGGTGCGGCCTCGCCATCTTGGTTTCGTCCTCCAATGGTAGATCTGCCGTTACCTGCTCCCCCTTCTTGCATTTCTCCGTGGAATTGTTTGAGATCTTGCAGTTGAGTTCAATTATAGTAAGATGAGGTGCGAGGAGTCGAATTTTACACATGGTCCATTCTGAAGCCATAGCGGTTCATTGAATCCGGTAAGATTTAATTCCAACTTCTTCGCTAATTATCCTGAGCTGGCAAAATTAGAGATCCATTTGGAGTGGAATCGCATGTAAATGGTGTCCAATTGGGCGTTGTTGAGATCCATCATGGTGTTGAATATACATGACAGGATAGTTTCCTTGTGCAATATTCAGTTACAAACTTGTAATTCAGAAGTCTATTTCTGATGTTTAAGTTCAGACTGCGCCCTTGAACATACACTGAAGTAACAATAGCTCATATTTAATGATGTAGGTGCAGCTGGGCTCTCCCCACTGAGTGACTCGGAGAAGAAAGGCCCTGTGGTGATGGAGATCCCGCTGGAAAATATCTGGAGGCGAGCCAATGATCCTGATGAGGTGCAGGAGCTCATGGACAGCATCCGTGTCATCGGCTTCCAAGTACCAGTGGGCATCTTTTTCTTTAACATTAATTTTTACCAAAATTATTTTCTTTTAGCTCATAAGTTAAATTATGTCAGAACTGGAATTTTCTTATGTGGAATTAAGTACATACAAATAAAGTTATATACAGAGCTAATACATGGCCGAACACTACTACTGAATTCAGTGATCTCCACACAGTTGTCTAGAGGACGTTTGTGCTATGGTTGATTGAGTATGTGCGTCAATATTCAAGTTGGGTTGTTTACATGCATATTCTGCGGTACACCGTCACAAAGTATAAATGCATTTTTTGTCCACGAGATCCGGCACTATTATGTCTAGAATGAGTTTTCCCTAGCTCATTTTGACATGTGAAGTCTATTCACCTGTGCTCCTCTAAATCAGTCTTAGTTCAAAGGAAGTTTGCCCTTTATGCCCGGATCAGTGGCTTTATAATTTCAATAGCGGCTCTATTATGTCTAAGATTGGATCTAATCTACGTCTAAACTAGGGTTTTACTTCTGCTGTCTTGGCCGTTGAAGTAGAAGGTGCCCCCTTCTGGTTCCGGCACACGGGTATTCATACTCGGTCTTGAGTCGGTTGGACGCCTTTCTTTCCTGGTCTCCTGGTTGCAAACGCCTTGAGCCTCCCAATCTTGATCTCTGAATGGTGGACGTCTCGGCCTCTTACCCGTGTGACAGGCGAACTCCCTTTCGCCTGAGGCCTTGACATTAAGGAAGGAGGGGCTGTTATAGATGTTCTCTTTAGCATACAAGTTTTCGCCTTTTAGAGGTAAGATTAAGGGTTTGAGCGACTCTGAACAGGGCCTGGCATGATGCGGTATGTGGAATTTCAACTTCCCACCGACATAGACCAGGGCTGGTGAGTTGAGATTCCACACATTAACGACCAACATCACAATGATGAGACCAAAGCAATGCATTACTCAAGATCGAGTAGCTCACATCACTCAACCTCTCTAGGAGGCACTTTTTAAAACAAGTAACTAAAATTAGTATATAACGGTAGACAACAATAAGTCTATAGTTCAGTAAAGAAAACTAAACCTGTAAATCTGTATCTATTAATTCATATCGGAACCCTTGCTGAAGCCGTATACATGACATAAGCAACACGCACGCATAAAAACCGTGCAAAGACAAAAAAAAAGACCTACTTGGGGAAAACGACAAGGACGTAACAAATGATTGAGCGTGTCTTTCTTCCTTTTCCTGAAGCACCCGTTTTTGTGGAATTGCTTATTGATGACCGAATCGCTTCAATAGCACCTCCACCTCATTATCTTGGTCTAGCGTCATCTCTCACTTCGCCATCTCAGCCTCCTACTCATTCTTCTCAACTCTCCGTACTTCCAATATGTCCTTCCATGTCTCCATCGATTAGTATACTGATTACAGACTCCCCATAAATCCTCATGTTAATGGGAGAAATACGAGAGATATGAGCCAACGGTCCAATCTACAGTGGCGCAAATGAACTTCAGGGGGACTGGATATGAGCCAAAAGAAGGAAAGAAAAACACTATCCAATGTTTCTTTATGAAATGACCCATTCTGATAAATGTTCATCTACTAATTTCTTCTTTTGGCCATCTCTGCCATTTCATATATAATCTTCCAAGCCTACGTCCCAACCTAGGTCTCTAGAGCAAGAACTTAACATGAAAATACCTCAATAAATGCCAATCGTGCCCCTGATCTCTTTATTCTCCATTCTCAAAGACACAAATTTAATATTATGGAGAGTGTTGGGATTTAAAATGATGGTGAGGGTAAGGTTTTTATAACTGATTGGTTTCTCTGCTTGACTCCCTAGTGACAAACTGCGAGCTATAGTGACGGTGAAATATGAAATCCTAAATTTAATTTATATCAAATATATCATTCTATCATCATATTTATATATATAGGCATTACATTGCCGCAACGTAGCAACACCACACAATATTAATTACTAGCGGCTCTTGGACCAAAAACGGGAAGAGCCAACATGCATGCTTTAGATAACTAGTGTTAGTATAGAAGGATCTGACTATCGAGTAGAAGGTCTGATTTTCAAGTAATTCGGCAACTGAATCTTATTTGATTTAGTCAACGAATATTTAACTTTTTTCTAAGATTCCTGTGCTTTTTCATGGGGTGATTGCGATCTCGTAATGTAGGCAAATTATGATACAACAGTCAGGGCCATGTATTGAGACAACATGTGCGCTTTCATATGGTAATACAACAATAATCTATAGTCTTACAAAATAAGGGAGATGACAAACACTTTTTTTAGCATGACAAACACTATTAAGATGATGAGATTATCGAAGGTGAAGTATTTTTTTAATATGGAAGTAGAGCTATTTATTCACTTATTAAACACATATGCGGCCATAATGTCTTGTTGCCATCTTTAGGAGGACAGTCCGTTTATTCATGTGACACATGCCTGGCTGGTATTCCAAACATGGCCCAAGCCTGCGGATCTACTACATCTTGTTCATGCATTGCCAAGATAAAAATAAGCTGACCCTTGTTGGCCATCAGGCACATAGTTTCCTACCCCTTCCATTACAGCTGCAGTAGAACCCATCATCTGCTGCTCACTCCACATTGGCTGCTGACCCACTTGTTGATTATATATGGAAGGGGAGCACTGAGCTAGGTTGTTCATGACTGTGAACGAGCTCGTCGGAGCCTGCAACCTAAAGCTTGGGTCATTGTTGAGGCTGGTGAAAGAAAGGGTTTGCCGAGGGGCAGAACTATTATTTGTTGCCAATAGCTCGGTGTCATGGAGCGTGACATCATTGATGCTGTAACGCTTTGTCCCTGACGATGCCTTTTTCTGTATTCTTTTGAAAAACTTTTGTGCATGGCTTGAAACTTGGACAGGGGTCTTAGTGGTGACGAAGTGCTTGGATATGTTTTTCCAGTCGCCACGACCATAGACTTCCAGCCCATAAAGAAATGACCTGTGGACATAATGTTCAAAAGAATTCTTAGGTTAAATTGTTTACTGAAAGATGAATCGTGCAGTTGTTTTATTGAAGCACCTAGTATAGATTGAAGCAAAGTACCTATTTGACAGGTTCGAACCACTACAACAACACATGCTTATTTTTGTTGATTTACGGGTATGGGATAGAATGCATGTATATCAGAAATCCATAAGTGAACGAACATTTTGTAACATATTGATAACTGAAAGATATTACAATTTCAAATTATCAAACCTCTTTTTCTATAGCGAAATGACGATCATTAAAGATTATTGATCTGTTTCATTGGGATGACTGGGACAAGACGTACCATATTGGAATTTAATGTCCTGTTTAACCGCGTTTCTATTTTCTAATCAAAGTCCAACACATAAAAAATTTAGGGCAGAAAGAAAGTTCATCAATATCTAATTTGCAGAGATTAGTATTTATCAAAAATGTAAATTGTAAGCGTCCATACATACGATTAGTAAAGTGCAATATCGTTGCAAATTTAACATACCTGCCTCATAAAATTAATTTGCAGACATGCTTAATTATCATATGTTGATTTTAAATAAACAACAACTAAAACTACATGATAACGAAGAATATAGGGATCGACTAACTTGTGTTCCTCTTTGGTCCAAAACTTTCGTTGATGTGGGGCAACAAATGGTCGATCATTGGAAGTATTGTTCTCCAAGACCACCATTTTGTTCTTGTCTACCATCATCGGAGCCTCCTCCATCTTCCTAATTCTTGTATCCTCCGGTGCACAGTGAAATGAAAATCTATTATCATCCATGGTCATCTCCTCATCCTCTTGTACCTCAAAGTTTTCATTAACAAGGCCACCCATGCTGTAAATAGAAATTGACAGTGTCCATGTGTACAGTTAGTAAAGTACAATATCATCACAAACATAAGCTGATGTTCTCACATAATAAATTGGCACAACATTCTTTATTAGTATATGTTCACTGAAAACAAACAACAATTAAAACTACATGTCAAAGAAGAGTATACAACCGTGGACGAACCTGTGTTCCTCATCGGTCCAAAAACCCCATTGATGTGGGGTAATAACTGGTTGATCTATGGAAATACTGTTCTCCAACACCTCCATCTTGTTGTTGCCTACCATCAGTGGTGCCTCACCCATCACCGCGATACTCGTATCCTCCATTGCACAACCAAAGGACAATCCATTATTGTCCATGATTGTTGTTTCCTCCTCTCCTACCCCAAAGTTTTCATTCGCATGGTCAACCATGGTGTAGACACCATGTGTGCTGCTAGCACCATTCTCCTCCTTCGGTAGCTCATAGTTACCGTTGATAGGGTCACAAAAGGTGAAAATGTTTTGTGGGCTACCACTAGTAACATGGGTCCCCTCCTTTCGCTGGATCATATGTGTTTCCATGGCGAGATCAACATAAAGATCTATTACCTGTTTCATGGTCTTTGAAGGGAACAATGCATGGAGAGAATTCACGATGTAGTTGTGCTTCTTGTTCTTGTCATCGTTGTCATCATACATGATTTTGTTGGTGTTGAGCCTAGCAATGAGTGAGCATGCCTCTTCTACCTCGGATGAGGTCCACCCCTGGTTGACTATTGGATCCATGAGAGATTGGGTAGTTGAACGCTATAGAATTATGAGGACTATGAACTATGAAGATGGGTTATAGCTTGGGGATGGAGACTTGAGAGTAAGATAGTGTATTTATAGCCATCTTGTGTGCAGTCCTACTTTTGCTAATTAATTTATCACATTGATAGTTTGTCGGTCCATACAAAAGTAGATTGAACTAAAGTTAAGATATTGCTTATGACCCTTTGAGGAACATGCCAAACGATTCTATGTTGACCTCGACATTGTGTCTTTCTTTGAATTTTTTTTATTTTGCCAATACAAATAATTGCCGCAGGCCTCCAAATATATGCAAGAAGATTGCTAGAAACAACACACGCAGGCCTATTGAGTATTCATCAATTTCGATCTAGATAGATAGAACACGCATCTTGTGCGCATGCATGACATGTGCTCTCATCTTAGAGTGCAAGACTCAAACCATGGTGTCCGCCGCTCTCAAATATGCATAGCACACAGGATATATCCATTCGGTTTTGGCTTCTAGTGACACATGCATCAATGGAGTTTTACTGCATACATATGTGCGAATAAATGCAAATAATTGATTAATATCTCCCCATGATAACTAGGCTACATATATGATACACACATTACCAGCAAAGGTAAAATATATTTTCTCTTAATTTTGGTGACCGCTTCCCACATCGAGCGCACGAAATTCCATCTATAGGCAGATTTCTTGGCTTAGGTCATTTAATGGCACTTCAAGGTAAAAAGGTTTAATACATGGGCCAATTAATTGTGTATGTATCAACATATCTTTTTATATCTCTACTACTTAAAAATAAACGCAAGGTTCTCATTTCACCTCTCCTTCGTCCAACCTTGCTTATATACATTCCATTTTTTCCTTCTCTTTGATTTTTTCCTCCCATCTTTGATTTTATTTCTCACATCCATTCTCCCTAAAATAGAATCAATTGTCTCATATTTTATTAACTTACCAACATTAAAATATATTTTGTTTGGTTAAGTCATTGAATATCTTACCAAATAAGTGCTTAACAATAAAATGGCAGATAAATCATGTCGATTGCATACAAGAACTTGCTACGATTTTAGCGCATTAATATAATAATGGACGTGCAGTCACGGGCTAATCTATTAGAATGTTTATACTCCCGTTGCAACGCACGGACAATTTTCTAGTACAGATATAAATTAATAACCCATGAAGCCAATAAATTTGACACACTTATCTTCCATCTCTCTCTCCCTCCTTCCCTCCCTCTCTCTCTCCCCTTCCCCCCTCCTCTCCCCTCCCCCTCTCTCTCCCCCTCCCTCTCCCCCTCTCTCCCCTTCCCCCTCCTCTCTCTCTCTCAAAATAATTTCAAGATTTCTACGTGATACACACAAACATAGAGGTTGCAAAACGAACATGGTTTTTTAAGTGCATGATGCATATTCTAGCTATCATATGGGAATATGTGCATACTCATGCACTCATATGCCGATGTTTCAGCAATGTCCATAAATGGGTTTTTGCTTCATAGTTTTAAACTAAGTTTTAATAAACTAGATTACAAAAAAGGCTTGTTTTACATCAATGATAACCGGCTTCACAACTATATTTATTTTCTAGTGAAGGCAAAAAATCAGAACGTAGGAGTATTAACTTTCAACTGATTGTTTCGCCAGATTGCTAACTGATAAAATCATAGGAGATTAAATTCTAAAGGTACATTGTATGTTTAGTTTATAATATGGACAACTTTGCGTAATTAATATGAAGCATACCAACACCAAGTCTACATTAGTGGAGCCAGATAGTCATGATAACTACAGTCGGGAAGTTGCTTGACGTTGCTAGAGATACTGGTGACAACAATCTGAAGCACGAACCTTCAACATTGAGAACAAGGTGAAGGCGAGGCAAGGAGACCCAAACCACCATGTCGATGATATAAGCTCCATACCAGGACTTATCGATGAGAGTACCAGCGCCACCGTGGATCGAGGTGGAAGCATTGTGGTTGACGACTCTCCCTCCCCCCTCCACCGTTATGGTAGATATAAATTCTTTTTATCCAGCTTCAACTATTTTGCTCAATGGATCATATCTTCAAAATACATTTCTGACATAATAAAACTTCTAATTTCCTCATATTGAGATGAAAAGGGGAAATAAATGGATTTCTAGTCAAATGCAACAATTTGCAGAATTAGTTCAGGCTGCTTTGTAACCGGATGGTGTTTTTGCAACAATCGAGGTTGTTGGTTCACTTTTGGTCTTGCTTTTCAAAAACATACACGATCAAAACGATTACTGGTTTTACGTCAAGCAATGCATATATTCGTTTTTTCCTTTTCCATTTTTTACGAATATTTTACAAATTTTATTTTAGTTTACCATCTTCACTTCCTTTTTATTGTTGATTCCCTTTCTTCTTAGTTTTTTTTCATCATTTATTGTGTACCCTACATATGGCACTCCCTTTATGTTTTCTTATTTATTGTATCTTTTCCACTAACCGATTTGTTCATTATGTTTGTTATCCATTCCTGAGGTAGTCCACAAACCTTTTATTATTGCTTCTAGTTTGTTATCCATTCTTGTTGACATAACTGAATATTTTCTTTGGTAGAGTTATAAACAACTCAGACTTAATACTATGTATGCTCTCAAATGTATGATGAAAATATGGTAACACTATTGTGAAAATATGTTCATGCTTTACTGAAAAAACATGACACATCTTGTTGATAAAATCAAGAAACATACAACTAAAGATATCTTTTCCTGATTTTTTAGCACAACTTTTATGTTTTTGTTGAAGATTTCTCACTAGAAAATTCTTACTTATTTTTTGTAAATTGGGTGAAATACCTGGAATTAGGGTTTCTACTTAGAAAATATGTTTTCATTTTAACATCACACTCCCACCGGTCCATCCCTTTGGCAAGATCACGCACACAGACACAAATGCCTTAGCATGCTTCTAGCGACTGACAATTATTGGCTTAATTTTGTCGAGGCGAGTAGTTGGAGAGTTACTATATCAAAACCTATATTCGTAAAGGATGAATGTTGTCTGCTCAGTGAGTAAATTGTTGTTGTTGAACTTCCCGAGAGTCTCCTAAATATTAATATTAGAGAAATAAAAAGTTGTGAGATTAAGACGAACCCCTGAATTAAGAAAAATGGGCACATGGATCTTCCCACTCCAAAATTTTTGCGCATACTCTCACCTGAAGTGGTGTGCACTTTACCGGGTCGGAGAACAAGTTATGTTGTACCTCGGGTTGGCCTGCAAATAGATTCGCCTCCATTCTCCTTGGGCTTCTTAGGCATTGCTAGATCCAGGTTGTGCTTGTCGCAAATAAGAAATTATAGTTGCGTCACCAACATTTTTGCCTTCATAATGCATAAATCAATTTTTTTTGTTAATTTTATAGTGGTGATATGTTTTGTTGTCCCCGAAAGCTACACAAGAATAAAGATTGTTCAAAAATAAAAATTGTTGTAATATAAGTTATAACCATTACAAATAACCATTTCTCTACATATAACAATTGGTCCTTAGAAAATAAGAAGAATAAACATATGGTCACACTATTTATCCATCTTACATATGCATGGGACAAATTCTTGCACTAAAGGCTTTGTATATTTGTGACTAGTTTTTGTTGGTGATATAAAAATGGAGAATATAATTGTATATTGGTAAAGATCTACATACCTAACCTAGGTACAAAAAGATGTCAATCATGCATAGTAGTAGTATGTGTGGTCTGGGGTCCTTTGATCTACACAAATTCGAAGTGTCACCATAGCATCATGCCTCCGGTGCATCTGCACCGACGTCATATCCTCACCGGTTGTCTCCCATGCTGAAGCACGACCCAAGAAATATGATAGAGGAAGGGCGCAAGAGCGGGGGCAACACCACATGGCTACTAGGTGGAAGCATGCTGATGAGAGAGATATGGGATGTGTGGATAATGCTTATTGGGAAGCATGCTCAATAGGGGAAGAGGATGTGGTAGCTCATGAATATTTAAGGGCGCACAAGTTATTTTTGTCTACACGTGAACTTATATGGGTTTTGATCTATCCCCGAGTTTCTTCATCATCTAAAAGAGAAGCTTAAATACCATGGTGCAGGGCGGGGTCGGCGAAATGAGATTCCATCTAGCATCAGACCAAAGTAATTGAAAGAGCATGGTTCCCCCATGTTTGGTTTTGGTAATTTATGACAATCCCTATGGACCAATGGTTGCTTTGAGATACTTGAAGGGTTTGTCCATAGGTAATTCTTGAAGATCATATGTTGGCTTCAATGTTGAGTATAGAAGAGTATTGATGACCAAGGTGTTATTCAAGGAGTTATACAAAGAATGGTCATGTGAGAGTTGAGCCTATTGAAAGCATGTGTTGAAGAAGAAGATTATATGAACACTAATCACTACTAGGAAAAGGCTTATACATAGAAGTTTACCAGTAGCGTGTGTTTTGGAGCCCACGCTACTGATAATTACCAGTAGCGTGTGTTACAAACTGCGCTACTGGTACAACTTAGCAGCAGCGTTGGTTTCTAGAGGGTACGCTACTGGTAAGTTAGCCACACCACACCCCCCGGGAAAAAATAGTAGCAGCGTTGGTACTCTAACAAGCGCTACTGTTAAGAAAATAGCAGTAGCGCGGGGCCACCAAGAAGGGCTACTGCTACTTCTTCTATGTGTAATCTTTTACCAGTAGCTTGTTTTTTGGGCAAGTGCTATAGCTAGTTTTATGTACCAGTAGATATTTTGGCTGGCACACATAGCAGTAGCGCGCTTTGGTGCCCAGCGCTACTGCTATGGTCGCCAGCCAAAATATCTGCCGCCTTCCCCCCCTCTTCTTCCTCCCCCTTTCTTTCTCCTCCTCCCTCTTGCACTTGCTTGTTCTTCAATGCTTCCCTCTCTTCTTTGCCCCTCCTCCCCCCTCCATTAATGCCCTCCCTCCTTTCTCTTCCTTGTTTTTGCCCCTTCTCTTCTTTGCCCCTCCACCACCCCCTCCATTAATGCCCTCCCTCCTCCCTCTCATAGCTCTCTCTATCTCCCTCCCTAGCTAGTTGGAGCTATATTTATCATGTAGGTACCTCACTATCTAGAGCTACTAGCTAATTATAAGAAGGTGCTCGATATCCCTCTCGACAAATAGGTGAGCAAAAAAAGAGTTGTGCAAGAACGGAAATATGTGTGTTTGCGATTAGGACCGAAAGTATGTGCGATATGAATATACCGAATTGTGTGTGGCATGTGAGTGACATGAGTTGCCTATGTTATGCCGAAATGTCGATTCAATTCCATTTCGGCGAATTTCGGGCAAACTCAATATGTCCTATGTTTAGGGAAGGTCATGCCGAATTTTTGTATGAATTTGATCCATGCATGCATATATATGTGGTTATAATATTTGCTCCGCGCGCAGGTGATCATGAAGGTCTATGGAAGGATGGTGGAACGATACTGGCAATCCGCTGTGGATGACATGTATGAAAAAAGACTGAAGGATGTTTTATGTCCCTGTCAAAAATGCAAAGGAAGAGTCAGGCTCGACCCCTTTCAGGGTGGTAAATTCAAGGTGCACCTGCTCATGCATGGTTTCATGCATGGCCATACTCGATGGATAAGTGAAGATGATGATGATGATGATGATGATGAGTATGTCGACGGGGCAGGAAATAACGACATGGGGCCACCAGACGAAGAGATGACTGATTATGTGCCTGAAGAGGAAGACAACCTCGGAAATGTCGATGGCGAAGAGGCAGTTCAAGGTGAAGAAGACGTGGACACGCCGCCATCCTCATTGCTACTAAGTTCAGCCATGCGAGACCCACATGTTCGAGACCTACTTCACAAGAATATGACTAGCTACAGAGCTGAGAGAGGAGGCCAAACTGGCGCAACTGGAGGTAGACTCGATGACTCCTTTGTATGATGGTTGCAATCCCGAGGTGACCCGCTTGAGTTTCACACTAGAACTTCTAAAGACGAAGGAAAAAAACAAATGGACAGATACAAGCCTGGATGAGCTTCTGAAGTATCTAAAGAAGGTTCTTACCGCGGGAAGCCTGTGTCCTACTAGTGTCGAGGAGGCAAAGAAAATCGTGTGCCCCCTTGATCTGCCACACATTAGATATCACACATGCATCAATGATTGCATCATATATCGGAACGAGCACGCGGAAAAAAACCATCTGTCCAAAGTGCAATGCTTCATGATATAAAAAGGCCGGAAAGAAAGCTCCACAGAAAGTTGTATGGTACTTTCTGATCACTCCGCGTCTACAACAGTATTTCATAGATCCTAAGGAAGCAATGCTTATGCGCTGGCACGCGGAGAGGGTGAAGCCAGATGACGGAGATGAGCCGAAGCTGAGACACCTCGCAGATGCTAGCCAGTGGGGAGCATTAAATGCTGAATTTGATTTTTTCGCAAATGATCCAAGGAACATCATGCTTGGCGCTAGTAGTGATGGCATGAATCCATTTGGCAACCAGAACACCAATCATAACACATGGCCCGTGTTTGTATGGATGTACAACCTCCCCCCTGGTTGTGCATGAAGGAAAAATACATACACATGGCTATGCTTATTCAAGGGCCGAGACAACCGGGAAATGATATAAATCTGTATCTCGGGTTACTGAAAGAGGAGCTACATACCTTATGGAAAACACCGGGCAAGACATGGGATGCAAGAAAAGGAGAGTATTTCTACATGAGAGCCGTGCTGATCACGACGGTGCAGGACTATCTCAGTTACGACTATCTCTACGGCCAGGTGTGCCACGGATATTGCGGATGCACGAGGTGCATGGATGATACAACTTCTCTGCAGCTATCGAAAGATGGCGGGTCTTCGAAAATCGTGTACATGGGGCATCAAAGATGGCTCGAGAAGGATGACCCGTGGAGAAAGCGTGGAGATCTATTCAATGGTAAGGCTGAGCATCAAGGTCCTCCACGTAAGCGTAGCGGTGCAGAAATATATGAGTTATTGAAGAACTGGGAAGAGTGCCCCTCACCGGGAAAGACGAAGGAAAAGGCGCTGGAGCCCCTGCTGAAGGTATGGAAGATGAGATCTATTTTCTGGGACTTGGAATACTGGCCCATACTCGACACGCCTCATAGCCTTGATCAAATGCATATCTAAAAAATATCCTTGATAGTTTTCTTGGAATATTGATGAACATGCTGGAGAGGACCAATGATGGGCCGAAGGCAAGAAAAGACTTGGAATTTTTGAATATCAGGAAAGATCTCCAAATGCCCGGTAAAAGGTCGTCAGAGGAGACCGAGACGGAGACGGAGACGGAAGATAGGGGCAAAAAAGTAAACAAGAAGGAAGAACAATATTGCCCCCCCCTTCTTGCTTCACCTTAGATCCGAAGGAGGTCGATCAATTGTTCAAGTGCCTTGCCGGAATCAAAGTTAGTTCTGAATACTGTGTGAAGATAAGCAGATATCTGGACACTAAGGAAAAAAGGTTCAGTGGGATGAAGTCTCGCGATTGTCATGTGATGATGACGCAGTTACTCTCGGTTGCACTTAGAGGGATTATGGACACACATCTGCGTGAGACCCTTACTGTCCTATGCCACTTTTTTGATGCTATCTCTCGAAAGTCGATCAGTGTGAAGCAACTCCATAGGCTACAGGAAGAGATCGTTGTCATACTGAATGAGCTAGAGTTGTACTTCCCGCCCATGTTCTTTGATGTCATGGTGCATTTATGTGTCCACATCGTGGATGACATCATCGACCTAGGGCCGACATTCCTGCATAGCATGACGCCGTTCGAGAGGATGAATGGGGTCATCAAAGGATTCATTCGTAACATGTCCCGTCCAGATGGAAGCATAGCCCAGGGATATCTGACCAACGAGTGCATCTCTTTCTGTGAGAGTTATCTAGTAGGCACCGGAGACCCTGTTGTTGGTTTGCCCGTCAACAAGCACTATGGAAGGCTCGAAGGCGAAGGTCACACCAATGGTCATAGGGATGTGAATGTGTTATGCTCGGGCCAACAAAACGACCTTGACAGGGCAAACTTAGTAGTGCTACAACACCTAGATGTGCTAGAAGATTTTGTGACACTGCACAAAGAGACCATCGCAAAGAAGTACCGTGACCGTGGGGTGCACAGGACGGACTGAAGTTATTAGAGAGCACAACTCCACTTTCGTGCGTTGGTTCAAAGAGCGAGTTTTGGCTAATCCCCCGGAAGAGGGTTGTCCGAACGAAACACTCATATACGCCTTAGCACATGACCCCTCGACCAACCTTGTGACTTATCAAGCATATGATATCAACGGATACACATTCTACATGGAGGAGAAAGATATAAATAGTGATGACCAAAACTCAGGGGTGACGATGGAAGCCATGACCGGGAATGTAATTGAAAGATATTACGGAAGTGTCGAAGAGATATGGGAGCTTAACTACTCTGGATTGCATAGCGCGACGATGTTCCGTGTCAGATGGGCTAAGAATGTACACAGAGAAAACCGACATTTCACTACCATGTGTATACCCGACTCCGATAGCGGTACCGTCAACGCCATCGCCAAAAATGAGCCATGGGTACACGCTAAACACGTGACACAATGTTTCTTCATAATTGATCAGATCAATCCCAGCTGTGTTGTCGTGAGGATAAGCAAAAGTAGCATCGCCGGAATGGCTGGAGTCGCCAACGAGGAAGACTATGACCAGTACGGTGATCCGATGAGGGAAGATGATGCTGATGACGACGAAACATACGTCAAAAGAAGAATGAAGACTACATTACCTACGAAAGATCGTAATCCCTGGAGAAGGAAAAGTCACGACCATGGGCTCAATTATTCGACAATGAACAAAAGAGGGAAGAAGATCAGTCTGAAGCGTCGTTGTCGCCCAAGCTGACAAACTAATCCCCAAAGTTTGTGTGTGTCTAGCTATTTTGTATACCGCCGATAGCGGTCAAATGATGTAATATATATTATACTAATTATTATTCGCGGGGTAGCAGTGGTATTGCTCCAACGATAGACCAAATTAAAGGAAGGAAAGTGCAAAAGAAAGATAAGAAAAAGAAAAGTGCAAATGAAAGAAAAAGAAAAAGAAAGGAAGTTTTGCAAAATGAAATAAAAATAAAAATAAAAAGGAACTAATAAGTTGTGGAAAATGAAATGCAAGAAAAATAAAAAAAGAAAGGAAGGAAGTTAGTGGAATATGAAAAATAAAAAGAAAAAGAAAAGTGCAAATGAGAAAGAAAAAGAAAAAGAAAAAGAAAAAGAAAAATAAAGGAAGTTTTGCAAAATGAAAAAAAGTTTGTGGAATATGAAAAAGAAAAAGAAAAAGAATAATATAAATAAAAAGAGAAATAAAAGTAAAATAAGAAGGAAGGAAGTTGTGGAATATGAAAAAGAAAAAGAAAAAGAATAATATAAATAAAAAGAGAAATCAAAATAAAATAAAAAGAAAGGAAGTTGTCGAATATGAAAAATAAAAATAAAAATAAAAATAAAAATAAAAATAAAAAAGGTTAGCAATAGCGCGTTTCTCGACCCCGCGCTATAGCTAAGTTAGCTATAGCGCATTTTGCCATGGCGCGCTATAGATAAGAAAAAGAAAAAGAAAAAAAGGTTAGCAGTAGCGTGTTGTTCAGCCCCGCGCTATAGCTAACTTAGCTATAGCGCGTTTTTCTGCCCCGCGTTGTAGCTAAGTTGCCTACACAGCCACACATCTCTTTCCTCTCTCTCACTCTCGCTCAATCCGATCGACCCCCTTTCTCTGTGCCGGCCCTCCCCCGCCGCCGACGCTGCACCCGCCCACGTTGCGCCCGCCCACACCGATGCCACACCCGCCGATGCCGCGCCTGCCCACGCCACTGTCGACGCGTGCCACCCCGAGCAGTCCCTCCACCGGCCGGTGCCCCTCCCCCCAGGAGTCTCTCTCTCTCTCTCTTTCTCTCTCTCTCTCTCTGACCGGCCGTACGTGTTCTCTGCAGCAGGTTTGGCCGGAAGCAAGGTGCTCGGCGAGGAGGAGAAGGACGTCAGGAACGTCACCCGAACGCAAGGTGCTTGGTTCCTCCGGCGACAAGGTGCTCTATCCCTCTCCCGCCCCCTTCTACCTCAAAATCACATTTTAACAGTAGCATCACTAGTGCCTTATTGGAAACATTGATGCATGTGTGCTGTGTGTTGCTGCTATTTTTTTGCTATCATTGATGCATGTGTGCTGTTGCTGTGTGCTGCTGCTGTTTTCAGTTAGAGCAAACTAGAATTGTTCACTAACAGAATTCAAAGCAAACTAGAATACAAATATGATTTCATTTGAATTCAGTTAGAGCACACTGTTCAGTTACAGAAATTTTTGAAATTTTCAGTTAACTGAACATTTCAGTTTTGATAACTGTACAAACTTCAGTAAACTGATTCGGTAAATTCAGATTAACTTCAGTAAACTGAAATTTTCAGTTAACCGAACATTTCAGTTTTGATAACTGACTCGGTAAATTTTTGAATACAAATATGTTTAGGACGTGTATTATGTTGCTGTAGTGGCCGCTAAGTTTCAGAGTTGCCAATTTATGTTGTTGTATTATGTTGCTGTAGTACTGGCTCTAGTGGCCTCCTATGAGGTGTTTAGGAGATATTTTCAGAGTGTGTGGACTGAAAATGTTAGTACTGTTTATTATATCAAAGCAGATGAAAAATCATATTAAATGCTGGAGCAAAATGTGTGGTGTTAGAATGCCAGAGCTGTTGATTATCACTTTTGCAGCACTATAGAATGCCAGTTATCACTTTTGCAGCTTATGTTGCTGCTACTATGTCTGTGCTTGTTTTGCCGAAAACCGATTGCTAAGTGACCTATGTTTTTCCAGAAATGTTGATTCATTTCCATTCCGGCAAATTTCAGGCGCTCTATATGTGTGCACTTTCTAGCAAAGGTCATGCCAAAATTTTCTGTGAATTTCGGCATGGCTTGTGCTAGAAAGTTGGACATATCGAGTGCTCGAGATTTGTCACGACGGGATGAAACGACATTTTGAGCAAAACAAAGGTCACTTTTTTGTCATTATTCACTTTATTATATAAAGGTCGATAATTAAACAACTAAGACATTGAAAACATGACCGACACCGATGAGGACGGAGGTTCTGAGTCCCAATTAGGTCGAGCACATGCCTACCTCGACTTTCTGGTGGGTCAGGAGAGACAACAAGCTGGGTGTCAGGACCCCCTTGTCATGACGGAGGACGACGGTGGTGGCGCCAGCGCCGACACTGATGCCACCAACGACATCGGCACTAAGACTGGCGCTGATGATGTTGCTAACTACAACACGGAAGGTGAGGGAAAGATGGAAAAGAGGACACGATGCCCAAATGAGCTCGGCACCGGAAGACTGGTGGTCATGGCAGTGCACCCTGGTGAGTTCGAGCCAATAGAGCCGCGGGAAGTGGCAGCATGTTATGGCAGCCAACTAGCATGCATCCTACGGGATACCGCTAACATCAACACCACAAAAATACGAAAGAATGAACATTTGAAGAAGCTGCTCCTAACTAGGTTGCACGCACGATTCCCGTTCCCTAGTCGGAATGACGATGTCGACCCATGGGATGATGATGCCATGAAAAAAAAATCAACAACAAAGCCCTAGGGAAGTTCAGCATAGCATTGAGCGCTTGGAAAACTAGGGTGAAAAAGGCAATTCAAGTAGACCATGAAACCTACGCCGAGATTGTTGCAGACCATTCGAAAATTACGATAGAGGACTTTGAAAAGTTCAAGGAGACTTGCAATGAAGAAGCTGCCAAGGCCAGGTCGGAGAGAGGCAAGCAGCTGCAGGCAAAGAACATGGGGAACCACCGCCTTGGAAGTCGTGGTTACACGGGAAAGAGGCCCGTGTGGGCTAAGGAGGACGCAGAACATGAACATCAGGGGATCCCAGACCCATTGGCTGAGTTCGACCAGCAGGAGCACGACTCCATCAGGGCGTGATTCTTGTGGGACCCCAAGAAAAAGATTTTTTTCACCAACAGGCCGACTAGGAAATTCATGAGATTACTGG
Organism: Triticum timopheevii; assembly: GCA_963921465.1. Taxonomy (NCBI): domain Eukaryota; kingdom Viridiplantae; phylum Streptophyta; class Magnoliopsida; order Poales; family Poaceae; genus Triticum; species Triticum timopheevii. Next base: position 108,980,340 of record OY997274.1, read on the forward strand.
TAATTATCCTTTTACCACCTTACATATTAGGTTCTGATCAATGAAGTCTACTACATTCTAGTCGCATTCGTAAATGATTCACGGTCCATTTTGCAGAGAGAGCAACACAAGCTTGCGACCGAGAGCGACTCATCGACTCAGTCGTCGGTGAAATACAAGTGGGACACTCCTTTCAACCATGCCATGAACATAATGATGGGACACCCACCTGGCCAGCAGCGGCAATATGGACGTGTGCATGGCACCGGGGATGGCGCCACATGGAAGTACTATTATATCTAGGACCCCGAGGCCAAAAGACAGAGAAAGAAGTTCAGTCAAGTGACTATCGACGAGAAGGTGGCGCGGGCGATGGAGAAAGCAAAAGCTGAGATAATCCGGGAAATGATAGCTGCCTGTAGAGATGATATGGTGGCTGCCTTTTCAATCTTGATTCCAACTGTGGTCACATGGGCGCAACAAAATCCAAACGCGCCACCAAGTGATTTTCCCATGCCCAGCTTCACCGGGAGCAACTCAATGAACACTGCACCCATACCCGTACCTAGTATGGCAACCGCACCCGCACCTCCTCCAGCACCTGCTTCGGCACCCAGTTGTCACAGCAGCCCTAGCTCCGTCTCTGGCTTGAACGCCGAGCCGTCGACATTGGCTGAGCTCGAAGCCCTCATGGTAAATATGCGTTGCACCTTCATCAACTCAACTAATAATCTTCAGTTGTCATTCTTTTGGATCTCTAACGCCGCACATATATGTCTTTGTAGGCCGACTCCACTCTGTGCACCCTCCTTTACCACATGAAGGGTGGGTTGGTGGATGTGGGGAAGGGTACTATAGTGAAGCCCAAGGATCGATTGTTCCACCGCCGGCAGATGCCTGATAACACCTTAAGGGTCTCCATGGCGAGTGTGAAAGCGGGCTACGCGGGTTTCCCTCGTCCGATACAAACCGATGGAGAGGATGGCAAGATCCCCATGCAGCCTGTCCAATGCAAAAATTGGCCGATCTTGTGGCCGTAAAATCTTCTTCGTGTCGAGGTGGCCGGGAGCACACCAACGGGACCTCAGGAAGGTATGACCACAACCCCTCCTACACAAGTACAACCATCATCTATGCTGCTTGCTGAGATTGAGAGACACGAGGAAGGAGGGCCAACCATTCCGGCAGATGATGCCATCTGCCCCATGGAAGAGGATATGGATGATGACATGGAGGAGGCCGAGGACCCTCTCCAGTATATCAATACCGGCTATGACCACGAAGTAACACTGAGTCTACCATATGAATATGAGATGCATTTACCAAAGCCGGAACATCCTCGGGAGTGCAAGAAGTCTTTGTTCATGCAATCCACGCAGGACACGCCCCTAGATGCTGGTTCCACCCAAGCGCAACTAATTAGCCAGAGCCGTCCAGTGCTGAGCCCGGCAACACTAGGGGTGGTGCTCAGGGAGGGTCTGACAGAACCACCAGCACCTTAGCCCACCAAGAAGAAGCAGAGGAAGAGACCGACGGCGAGAAAATCCAATAAAGCTGGAAATGTTGGTTCTAGCAGCCAGCTGCCTTCGACCAAGGTTGATAGTGTACCGATGAAACATGCGCCATTAATCCATGTCGCGGGAGAGCCAATGGTACCGGCGAATGCACTAGCTGCCATAACAGGGGATCTCAGGAGACTCCATGACCATGTGCTTTTGACAGAGAGAAGCCTCCTCGCCTCGGATGATCCAGGATACCCACTTTATATGGTTCATGTGCCGAGCAGTTGCAAGATGTACGTCCACACATGCCCTGCAGACCTCTTCTTCCTGAGATTTGATTACATCTTCCAGATGTTTCAAATGAGGACACTCGATTTTATGTTCGTCCGCCTGTATGCACTGCACATGAACTACATCGTCAGGAGAGAGCAAGTCACCGGTCTTGCGGTCGCGGACCCATACTACATGCATGAGGGCTTCTTGTCAATCAGCGATGCCAACCGCCAATATGCGAGTCAGTACATCAAAGAATTCTTGGTCAGCAATAAGGACAAAGAAACGATTCTCCTACCTTATCATCCCGGGTAAGTCATCCGCGGATAGCACTATAACACATACATCCTTTCGTGTATTTCAATAATTACTTTGCACGCATGGAGGCTAACTTGATCTTGTATTTTGCGCAGCGGGGGGTGTCGTGCCGTTCTCATCGTTCCTTACCCTCGTTACTCCCGCACTCTATATTTGGACCCTTCGAAGAACATACAGAAGAAAGATTACACACTCATAAAGTATGTTCTGGACAGAGCTATGCTGGGCTTCAGCATGTGGGGTGGCTACATCCAAAGAAAAAAAACAAATAAGGCCAGGCTCTGTTTCGGCCACAAGACTGACTTCTGTTGCATTCAGCAACCGGCAAGAAGTGAGAACGATGGATTCTATGTCATCCATCTAATGATGGAGTACAGAAGGGATGTGCAATCACTTTGCATGAAATCTTCATCCGATACCCATATCCAGAGATGGGCCAAAGCCTTTGGAGCCGTGCTGGATAATCGACTTCGAAATGATTTCTACCAGATCCAGCAGGAAATTGCATCCATCATTATGAAATATGTCCTCTAAGAGAATGGGATGTTCTACGGTGGCCAAATATCACGAGCTGACATCCGAACCCGCATTGCCCTACAATGTCAGGACATGACGCCTTTCACTAAGCTTGGGTCCATCCTCCCGGATATAGACAGATGGGAAGAGTGCACTGCTTAAAAAAATGTGTCTGTTTAGTTACCTGTTACTTTCTGTATGACGAAACTTCGAATGTCTCAGTACGACAAAACTATTAGATGTATGGTGCCGCGCTCTAGTTAATTACTTTCGGTACGATGAAATTTGTTAACTATGTTTACTATATATGTTGCTTCTATTTCATAACTGTTTCGTTCAATTCGCTTCGTGACATCATAGTAGTGAATGTTTACCTTCAAGACATCATCCATGGATACTGAGAAGAAAAGGTTCAAGGTTGAGTTGTGCAAGTTCAAGAGGAGCATCATGAAGAGATCACATGATTGAATCTTGTGGTCCATTCTGGTGATAATGAGCAAGTGAAGATCTGCCGAAGAGAGTATCTCCCATAGTGGTGTATGAGGGAGCATTCTACAAGTCTTCATCCAGCCAACACAATCAATAAAGGATGTCCAACTTGAGGAGGCCAGGATCGTAATCATCTAGCTGAAGTGGATTGTGCAAGGCAAAGGTATTACCTTGATAGGTTGTCTATCTTACCGGTCTCGTGGTGTTAGTTCAGAGACCAGGTTATAGGATCAATAGTTGTACTATTAATGGGGGATCTTGAGTGAGTAACTTGATTGTATCATTCGTAGAGAACTCAAACCTTTGCATCCTTGGCATCATCTTTCTTGGTTCTTGTTTGGCTTTTCTATTTGTGAGTCTTAGAACTTGTTCATCAGAAATGGATTTCCTTTGCATCTTCTACTACATTTTCAATGTTGTTGTTTTTTCCGGTTCTTCACTCATAGAGATTTCACACTTTTATATCATTGGTATATTTCTCTAGTCATTACATTTATATCAAGCTTTAGTTTGTTTGAAATCAGAGTTCTTTGCAGAAGTTACGACAGTTCTAATTTTACTTGTTTCCTGCAGTCTTTACCTGGTCTAGTTGTACCACTCGTGCTAGTTGTTGCCCCGCTCCTTGGAGTGAGCACAACTACACACAGCGAGGCAGTTGTACCGCATTCCTTGGCAGTTGTACTGCTACCTTCTTGAGCGGTACCACTACAAGAAATATGTCCACTTGTGACCTTCTGTCAGTGACCCTAGAAGAAATGGTCGTAAATCTACGACCATTTGAGACTAATTGGCCGTAAGTTGTTCGGATGGCTCCAAACCCTCAACCATAACGACCATTTTGGTCAGAAAGGTCGTAATTTCCTTACACGAAATGGTCGTAAAGCAGACATCACTGGTTCGCTGCCTTATTTCTACCTGATCACAAACAATATAGATGGTCATAACCTTGTAAATTATGGTGGGTTGCAATGACTAGGTGCCACCTCGTTAGTTTTACCTATGTGTCATGTCCATGTGTCAATTTTTGCCCTACATTGTGAAGAAACCTACATTTCCGTCATTCCTAAAATTCCCAAAATATTCTCATAAATTCTTTTGATCATATATTCCTCAAATATGTCAAAACCCTTCCTTCCCTAGTTCAAAAATAATTCAACAATATTCACTTTCCTATTCTGTTCAGAACAACACTTTGTGAAGGAAGTGCTATTTATATTTTCTTGATTGCCCTTAAATTTTTTGGGCACTCTTTCCTATCCAAATAATCACCTCATGAAAAAATCAGATCCATTTTCCTAGTAAATCTTCCTCAGCAAATTTTTAGGGACCCGACCAGAAATCGGTCAAGTCTCTGTGTAGCTGTACCATCCCAAGATCATGTTGGCGCACACAGTACGTTGATGAAAAGATTCAAAGTTCAATCACACCTGAATTTATTACACAATTCTCATATCGAGTCTTTATTACATCATAATAAATTCGGCCGAAGGCCAACTCATGAGAAATAAACTAAATAAAGCTGCGAAAGCATAGACGAATAGCGAGTCCATCCGACTCCATAGGGCAATCACCAAACATGGATCATAGCCTCACTCCCGGTCGGAAAACTCCTCTGCAACATAAGACGTTGCAGCCGTGTAGGTCAACATTTTTGAATATGCCGGCAAGTCATGAAGAGAGAACAACAACAAAATTACTAATAATATATGCAATTTGGCTGTGGGGCTCTAAGTTTTATGTTTTTGCGAAAAAGCCAATTTTTTCCCTACAACAAAGGACTTGTTTGCAATACTACAAAAATGTTGGTTTTTATTGAGATGGTTCCACCGACCAATGTCTCATTCCCAATTATTAAATAACCCCTCAATTAAATTATTATGTTCGGTGTTGAGATTTCTGAAATACTCCAAGTTCTAGAGGCTCAATTTGTCCGTAACGTGTCGCGGCCGGTTTTCCAGGTATTAATTTCCAGAAAATGGCCGTTGTGCTCACCAGCCCCAGGATTACTGTTAGCTGATGAGACACTGACTTGATACAAGACCATTCTGGCCTGTGAGTACAACAAATGGTTTCTAGTGGTTTATGGCGGAAGCGGTCTGTGAATCATCAGTGTCTATGGGACTCCATTTCCCACAAGAACAGCTGACCAGGCTAACTCCTATCTTCACGAGGCTGCTATCACCGTTGCTTAGGTTCCGGGGCCGTCATCGCGTCGCTCCTCTCCGTGCAAGAAATCTGGCCAAGACAATAGCCAGGGACAAGCCAGTGAGTACTTTGAATGTACCCGCAAACATTATGAACACTGGAATAATATAAATGATAATCATGCACCGAAATATTCTATGATCACATCGTCAGTCATAAATAAATAAATAAAAAATCTTTTATGCATGCAAGCAAGTTATTTATATGCAACACGAATAAGCAATACTGGAGTGGAAATAAAATGCCGCAGTCGGGCGTCTGTGCGACGCCACATAAAGGGCTTATAAAGCAAATAAATAACAAGCAATGCCACAGTCGGGCGTCTCAGCGACACCACATAAAGGGCTTATTAAGTAACTAAATAACAAGCAATGCCACAGTCGGGCGTCTCAGTACACCACATAAAGGGCTTATAAAGTAAATAAATAACAAGCAATGTCACAGTCGGGCATCTCAGCGACACCACATAAAGGGCTTATAAAATAAATAAATAACAAGCAATGCCACAGTCGGGCGTCTCAGCGACACCACATAAAGGAATTATAAAATAAATAAATAACAAGCAATGCCACAGTCGGGCGTCTCAGCGACACCACATAAAGGGCTTATAAAGTAATTAAATAACAAGCAATGCCACAGTCGGGCGTCTCAGCGACACCGCATAAAGGGCTTATAAAACAAATAATCACAATGAATATCCAGGGGGTAGAACCATCCCAGGGATAATCAATAATTCAAATAATGTAATGGGTTAGTCCATAATAATAATCAAAATTATCATAATCAACACAAGTCATGATCCAAGTTTTGTTTTAATGGTTTCCCCTCCGAAGACCGACACTAAGACCGACACTTGACCCAACCCAGACTGTAGTCCTTAACCATGGACACAGCTACTCGAATAGGTTTAATCTCTGCAGAGGGTGTACTCTTTACCCACGAGTAACGGATTCCTTTAGTCCATCGGGACTAATTCCGTCTACGGTCTTTTAAATGAAAATGCACCTGACTTGCACACACCAGCTTAACTTACCGGTGTCTGGAATCACCCACGACACTCGTTAAGCAAAACTCTAAGTGGGGAGGCTACAACCTCGATTAGCATGGGATCACAAAATTTATACCGCGCACAAAACAGGGGAGGCTATCCCCTCGGCTACAACCGAAACACCCATGCCCCCCGACCGGATGACTGGCTTTAATCCATGGCCATGTTACCCTCATCCCGGCCCCTCTGTACGGTGTGTGCTAGAAAGGGGTTGACAAATTACTGAACCGTACCCTACCCGTGGCAGGAACAAGTGGTAGCACGAAACAAGTGTGGGGGTTACTGGAACAAGACTCGATCTACGGTCAACTCAGGAGGTTTATAATTTCCCTGTATGACATGTATAACAATAATATTTCAACCAACAGAATCACCGCTCATTACACCTTACTATGCCATACCGGACATAACCGTCCCGACGGAGACCGGTGACAAGCTCACGCCTACCCAAGGCAGAGGCTTTCCCGGATTCCTTTCCGGCATGCATGCAAGGCACATGAGGATGATTACCATCACAGGTATATTCATTTCCAACAGCAATGAAATCACTAATATGCATTCATGCAAAGGATCGTATCACCACATAAAATAATGAGTTTTTCCGAAATGAGGTGGTGTTATAATCGTGTCAACCAACGCATCAAAATATTATACCAGGGTTCAGGATGCTTGCCTTCAAGTTGTGGAGAGGCAAGGTGCACTCCAAAAGTTTTTGAAGGCTTTCTCCTTTCTCCAAAACTCCTATTTAGAAGATTTTTGAATCAATATATAGTTTCAAAAACAGTACCAAAAAGTTGTCTGAATTTTTTGAAATAAATCTTAAAATGAACTAGACAATATTTGGGAGAGGTAGGAAAAAGAATCAATTCATTTGGAATATTTAAAAAGTTATAGATTGTCAAAGTTTTGGTAAATATCTGTTTTAAAAAAACAGAAAAAGAAAATGTTTCAAATGAAATTACGTTTTCGGCCAGGGGAGGCAGACTTGGGGTTTTACGCCTCCACTTATCCAGTGTGGACTGCGCGGGGAGTCGCTGACAATGGGTCCAGGGGGGCCACTAGTCATGTTTGACTGGTCTCCCCTTCCTCTGCTTCTTCCACCCGAGCAGAGGCGGGACTCCGGCAACCGTCACCGGCGAACGGTGGTTCCTCGCGAGGAGCTGAGGACGGGGATGGATCCACGGATTAGTGGCGGTCCTCCCGGTGGTCGTAGGGTCGTCGGAGGTGGAGGAAATCGCCGGTAGTGAGCTCTGCGGCGGAGGAAAGCTTCGGTGGATTTGGGGGTTCGGGCTAGGGTGATGTTCAATCGTTGTTTGGAGTCTGGGCGGCTCCGCAAGACGATGTGGTGCCGAGTGGTGGTGATGGAAGGGTGGGGGGGCCCTGGTTGCGCCGGGGTGAACCGAAACGAGGCGGCGGTCGAGTTGACCGGAGAGGTTGAAGATGGCCTTCTCCTCTTCAATTGATGGTAACGGGGCACTAGGGGGATGGTGTGAGGCTTCCTGTGTGCTCGGAGGAGCTCGAGGGGCTTCCTTTTATAGTGCTCCCAAGTCGGTTCGCGGCGGCCGTGGATGAGCTCGTCGGCGGACCGTCCTACTGTGCTGCAGAGCGACGTGGCGGTGGCTAGCTAGCTCCAGGGGCTAACGACGATAACTCCACTATCGAAGGAGGCGAGCTGGCGCGCTGTGGAGGTTTGGGCGGTGCTGCCCATGGCGGTGGCGAATGTGGCCGCGGGCGTGCCGCCAAGCGGCTTGCTGGCAGCACTGCAGGGGGCAAGGAGGCGGTCGGGGCTTCTAGGGTGACGTGGCGAGAGGGAGAGAATTTGGAGGAGCTCGGGGAAACTTATCCAGGGGGGGGTGTGCTGGCTCGGGCGCGAGCACGTGCAAAACGCGTGCTCTGCTCGCGCTCTGGGCGTGCACGGCACTCGTTCGACGAAATGCCAGGGCGACTAAAGTTGCTAGAGAGCCACTGCAAATTCACAGGACTAGGTTAGAGGCATGCAGAAGGCTACTGGACAACTTGGTTTGGGGCAAGGGAAAAGTTCACAACACAAAACCTTCAACCATGCCAAATCTGTCCATGCACACAAGGTGTTTGACAAAATGCCAGAGGCATCTAGGAAGTGCTTGGGGTGGTCAAATCTTCCAGAGTGGGGTCTCTTTAGATGCATGAGAGGGTGGAGAGGTTAGTTTGACAAATGAAGGAACTTGTTAGTGCAAGATTTGCAAAACTACAATTCTAGACAGGGAGTAAATGGCATCTATGCATGGACCAAAAATCTCCCAATGGGTTCGTGCTCTTGGACTTAAGGGTTTGGTAAGGTGTACTACAAGTAGGAGAAAGCACAAGGTCACTAGAGCAAAAATAAATAGGGTTGCAGTAGAAAACACAAGGCTGGATCAGAATGTAAAAGAGGTTGTTTCACTCAATTTTTTCAAAGGACATCACTGGGTTTTTGCAAAAAGATAACTAACATACTCATATTGACATCCCAAAATTTTGGTGGAAGCTTTAAACAAATATTTAGATAGGCTATAGTGCAAAAATGCCCACTGGACCAGATTTGTAAAATAGGTGTAGAACTCAAAATATGCAATGAATGAAATATATTTTTACATAAAAGTGATTTAAAAACATCACATGACATCTCCAATTTTTGGTGAAATTTATAAATGAATTTATCAAAGGGTTGCAGTGTAAAAGAGGCCTTGAAGCTTAAACAAAACCAAATCAGGGAAATAAAGCTCAGGGGAGAAATAATCCTACTGATAAAAGAATTATTTTATTTGAGAGGGCAAATGAGTCCAATAAAATTGGAAAGTTTTTTTTTCACTTGAGGTAAAAACTCCATAAAAATAAAGGGAAGAATGGTTCTGGAATCAAAAGAAAATCCAGAAAACAAAAGTTTAAGTTTCCTGGAAAATTTTTAACTAATAAAACAAGGTTAAAATTTTTGGGGTGTTACATAACCGGGGACACGACTAATCGATTAGGCCTTCACTCTGCAGAGTCTTGTGCACTTTACCAGCAAGAATCGTTCCCTCCTTTTAAGTCCTCACACTGCCTGGTGTTTGAAGATGGGACGAATGAAACAGGGTCTTCCGAAGAGTTCCTCTGGGCCACTGCCGGTGCCCATCCAATCCTACCGTTCTTCTACATCTCGTAGCACTGTCCGACCAGAGTCACGCCTAGGGTCGATGAAGCCAGAGCCCATAATGGCTTGTGGCTGCACAGGTAGGCTTCCTGTCAATGCGGTATCCATCAGTCTATTCATGGCTGGGTGGAGCTTTCCGCAAGATGTCATGGCGCTTATCCATGCATCCCGGCCATCCGCTAGTTCCTCCAGGGTGCCCGTCAACCGTCCTCCACCCAGTAGTGAATTTTGACGTCCATCTTGATCTTGAAGTCATGGGGTTGTCATCATCTTGACTCTCGCATCTCCCTTATGAATCACTCAACCAACCCCGTCTATGAAAGCATAGCAATCAACTACATCGTCCCGGGCATTGGTAACAAGGGAAATGGGTTCATCCTACCTCATGATACTACTCAAGAACATAACTTAAAATTCTCCTACTGCATGCATGGCAGGGAGGAATAATTGTAATGCAACAAAAACATAGGTATTGTAAAACATGATCAAATGACTTGCCTGGTTGACGGTCTTCGAAAGCTAGTCACTCGTAATAGCAGGCCTCGCACTCCGGGAATTCTATCGAGTCAAACAATAGCACTAATAAGTATACTACAATATAACATAACAAGTTAATGTAAATCACCCAAGCACTCAAACCAAAACCAAGGAAAACTCGAAGAAAAACAAATCAAGATTTCCATCACTTCAAGCAACGACTAAGAAATAGTTTTATCCTACTAAAACTATTCTAAACAGACCCTAAACAAGGGCTTTGCTAACTAACAGAAAGGAAAACATCCTACAAACTAGGTGCAAAAAGAATCACATCAAAAACTATTATAGAATTCCTATTATGCCTAAAACAATACTAGCAATAATATGAAATAGAACTTTTTATTTTATTGTAAATAAAATTTCACCCTCTGTAACTACATAAACTAATCTAAAATAAATTATAACAGAGGCAAAATAAAATTCTATAATATAGAATAGCAGGAAACAGTAGCAAGCTAAACAAAACTAGAAAAACTTGATTTCGACTAAAATTAATTTTAATACAATCTAAAAATACCCACACAATTTCCTACTGCTAGGCAAGGTCAAAACTAAGCAGTAGCAAAATGAATCACTAAAAAAGAATAATCCTAACTCAATTTATGGCAGAAAAACTAATCTGACTAAAACTAATATAAAACTATTTTTATAAACTTAAACATGGCCTAACCTATTTTCTATAGAAACTAAAGGAAATTTTACAAAAACAAAACTGCTGTTAAAAACAAAACTGCTGTTAAAAACAGAAACTACAACTAAAACAAAAAAGAATAAAACAGGCACTACTGGGCCTATCTAACGCTCAGGTGGAAACTAGCTAAAACGTGCCTGCGGCTAACGGAAAAGTCGACCGGTTCGATCAAATGAAATAAACCGTAACTGAACCGGAAAAGACCGATCTATTCTAAAAAAACTAACCTTTCGCTGTTCTAATTTGGACCTTGGGTTTGAGATCCAACGGTGGGGAGCGACTCCGGTGACTTACAGAAGGTGGCGACGACGGTGATGGACGACGGCGGCTCGGGCGTGGTCGGCGACATCGCGCCGGTGGTCGGGGAAGACGGCGGAGACGTCGAGTGGCTGCGGCGGAGTCAGGCGAGGTCAGGGGTGGAGTTGGTGGAGGTTGAGGACGACGGAGATGAGCGGAACGAGCTCGACAGAGCTCCTGCTGAGCTCCAACTCCGCCGACGGGCGGTGATTCTCAAGGCGGCGGCTCAGGTGGTCCCTGGGCAAAGTGAGTATGTCAAAGAGATGCGGGAGGAGGTGGCGGTTCAAGTGAAGGTGTTGGGAGGGGCAGGGGAGGTACTCACGGCGTCGGGAGTGGCGGCGAACCGAGGCGGCGGTGGCAAGATCGGTTTCATGAGGGCGTGGGCGATGGTGGGGTTTAGGCTAGGGTTTTAGGGGGGATCTAGAGAGGATGGAGCTAGGTATTTATAGGACATTATATTGGGTGAGGGGGTGACGCGGGATCGCGATACCGAGAGGATCGCAGCGACGGGCGGCTCGGGTCATGCTCTGGCGCGGTATGGCGTGCGCCAGGGGGTAGGAGAAGGGTGGGGTCGGGGTGTCGGAGAGAGAGAGAGAGAGAGAGAGAGAGAGAGAAAAGCAGTCGGGCGGCCGGTGTGAGAGAGATTAGGGCGTGGCGCGCTGGGCTGCTGGCTCGGGCGCGCTGGTAGGCTGCGGCCTCGCTAGCTGGGCCGTCGGCCTGGCCAGCTCGGGGGGGGGGAGGTTTTCCTTTTTTTGAATTACTATATATATAGAGAAAACTAAATAGAGAATAAACTATATTATTTTTATATATGACATATATATATATATTAATTATCTCAGGGGAATTAACCCTACAACATGGACATTTTTCTAGAGGCAAAACAGAAACTAAAAAAAATATTTTCCAAAAATCCCAAATAAAATTCAAATTTGAATTCAAACTTTTTGGCAATATTTTCTTCTGACATTTTTGGAGTGTCATGTTTACTCCTCTCATACTTTTGCTCACGTATTTGTCAGGCATTTTTAAAGAAATTTCAATTGCCAATCAAGTTCAAATTTAAGAAAAACTCAACTGCCTCTGAAATTTCAAAGGCAACTCAATTTCAAACAGTATGCATAGATGCTTAGCTAATAATTGTAGAACATTCCAAATTGGAAATTTGGGATGTTACAAACCTACCCACCTTAATATGAATCTCGCCCTCGAGATTCGGGTTGGCTAGGAAATAGGTGCGGGTGATCTCATCGGAGATCTTTTTCTCGCTCCCTGGTGGCTTCCTCCTCGGAATGATGACTCGACAGAACCTTGCAAAAGTTGATGATCTTGCTGCGGGTAACTCTGTTCGTAGTCTCGAGAATTCTGACAGGTTTCTCCTCATAATTAGATCACTATCGAGCTGTATGGCCTCTAGGGGCAATGTGTCTCTCAAAGGAATATCGTCCATCTCAGCATGGCATTTCTTCAGCTGGGAAACATGGAAGACATCGTGAACTCCGGACAATCCTTCCGGCAATTCCAGCTTGTAAGCAACTTCTCCAGAACGTTCAAGGATTTTGTAGGGGCCAATGAACCTGGGTGCCAACTTTCCTTTAACACCAAACCTCTTGATTCCACGAAGTGGGGACACACAGAGATATGCTCGGTCTCCCGCTTCATACGTTACTTCCTTGCATTTACTGTCGGCATAACTCTTCTGCCTCGACTGAGCTACCTTGAGTCTATCTCAAATCAATTTGACCTTCTCTTCAGAGTCTCTGATAAGATCGGGACCGAAAGGTTTTCGATCTCCAACACCATCCCACAGCAATGGTGTTGTGCACCTCCTTTCATATAGAGCTTTGAAAGGGGCCATCTTCAGACTGGTCTGATAGCTGTTATTGTACGAGAACTCTGCGTATGGCAAATTATCATCCCAGCTAGACCTGTAGTGTAGCGCACAAGCTCTCAACATGTCCTCCAGAATCTGGTTGACTCTCTCGGTCTGTCCATCTATTTACGGATGAAAAGCTATACTGAACTCCAGCCTCGTACCCAGAGTTTCATGCAACCGATTCCAAAACTTTGAGGTAAATTGTGTTCCTCTATCTGACACGATACTGCTCGGAACTCCATGCAGACATACGACCCTGGTCATGTATATCTTGGCTAACTTAGCGCTGGTATAGGTAGTCTTCACGGGAATGAAATGAGCTAACTTGGTCAAGCGATCAACCACTACCCAGATGGAATCATAACCTGAACGGGTCCTGGGTAATCCTGTGATAAAATCCAGTCCAAGTTTCTCCCATTTCCACTCGGGAATCGGTAGAGGTTGAAGTAATCCTGCTAGATTCTGATGTTCTGCCTTTACTCGCTGGCAAACATCACATACTGCTACGTACTCGACAATATCCTTCTTCATACCTGTCCACCAGAAACTTTCCTTCAAATCCAGATACATCTTGGTGTTACCTGGGTGAATCGAGTACGGTGAGTCATGTTCCTCCTGAAGAATTAGCTTCCTGAGTTCGGGATCATAGGGCACATAAATACGATCCTCGAACCATATAGCTCTGTATTCATCCTTACGGAACCCTTTAGCTTTTCCTTCATTCATCCTTTTCTTTATCTCATCAATTTCCTTGTCCAACTTCTGGGCTTCGCGAATTCTCTCGGCCAAAGTGGACTGAACTTCCAGTGTTGCAACATATCATCCCGGAACTATCTCTAGTCGAAGATCTCTGAGGTCATCGACTAACTCCTGGGGTAATCCTCCTGCTATAAGAGTATTCACATAACTCTTACGGCTCAAGGCATCTGCTACAACATTAGCCTTTCCTGGGTGGTAATGCAATCTCATGTCATAGTCCTTGATCAACTCTAGCCATCTCCTCTGTCTGAGGTTCAACTCCTAGTGCGTGAAAATATACTTCAAGCTCTTATGATCCGTGTAAACGTCACAACTATTCTCGACAAGGAAATGTCTCCAGGTCTTGAGTGCATGCACTATGGCTGCTAACTCCAAATCATGTGTGGTGTAATTCATCTCGTGAGGTCGTAGCTGTCTGGAGGTATAATCTACAACCTTCCCTTCCTGCATGAGTACTCCTCCGAGTCCCTGACGAGAAGCATCACAATATACCTGGTAATCCTTGTGCATGTCCGGCAAAATTAGCACTGGAGCTGTAACCAAACGTTTCTTCAATTCTTGGAAACTGGCTTCACAATTCTCGGTCCAAATGTACTTGGTGTCCTTCTTCAACAGCTCAGTCATGGGCTTGGCAATCTTGGAGAAATTCTCGATGAACCTCCGATAATATCCTGCGAGTCCGAGAAAACTGCGGGTCTCCTTGACCGAGGTTGGTGACTGCCAATTGGTGACTGATTCAACCTTGGTGGGGTCGACTGCTATTCCTTGTCCTGTAATAACATGTTTGAGGAATCCGACTTCCTTCTGCCAAAATTCGCATTTGTTGAACTTGGCATATAACTGATGTTCTCTAAATTTCTCCAGAACTAGACGCAAATGTTCCTTATGCTCTTCCTTGCTCTTGGAGAAAATCAATATATCATCGATGAACACCACGACAAACTTGTCCAGATATTTCATAAATACCTTGTTCATCATACTCATAAAATATGCAGGGGCATTAGTCAATCCGAATGACATGACGGTATACTCATATAAACCATACCTAGTGGTGAAAGCTATTTTGGGTATATCCTTTTCACGGATCTTCAACTGATGGTACCCTAATCAAAGATCGATCTTGGAGAATACTTTGGCTCCAACTAGCTTATCAAATAAATCATTAATCATCAGCAAAGGGTACTTGTTCTTGATGGTCACGTCATTCAACGAACGATAATCCACAACCATTCTCAGGGTTCCATCCTTCTTCTCTACCAAAAGAACTAGGGCTCCCCAAGGTGATGAGCTTGGCCAAATATATCCCTTCTCCAATAGCTCATTAATTTACTTTTTGATCTCTTCCAAATCATTCGGGGGCATTCGATAAGGTCTCTTGGATATTGGGGTTGTGCCGGGCAATAACTCAACCAGAAATTCAATGTCTCTGTCCGGTGGCATTCTTGGTAATTCCTCCAGAAATACATGGGAAAATCCTGCACTACCAGCACTTCCTCCTGAACAACCCCTGTGAGGGAATTCACCTGATGTTTTGTCGTGGTGCGTCTGGATACATACTTAATCCTCTTCTGCTCCGGGGTGGTGAGCAAAATTGTCTTGCAAGAATAGTCGAGGTTTCCTTCAAACTTCGTCAACCAATCCATGCCTAGGATTACATCCAAACTCTGGGATTCCAATACTATGAGGTCTGTAGGAAAATTATGGTTTCCAATGCTGAGGGTTGAATGACAGCCAAAGCTTGCCATCATCTCTCCTCCTGGGGAACTGACTTGAAGAGGGCTTCTAAGGATTCTAGTGGGCAACCCGTACTTTTCCACAACTACCTTTGATATAAATGAATGCGTTGCACCAGAATCAAAGAGTACCAATACTGGAAGCGAATTTAATAAAAAGAAACTTACCAACCACAGTTTCTGGCTGATCATAGACGTCCTCCACGTCAATGTGATTCACCTGAGCACGAGGAAAAGGGTTGGGCTTCTTTGCTGAGCTTCCATTGCCGTTGCCGTTTCCATTCCTCTGCTTGGCCTCTGGGTAGTCAGTGGCATAGTACCCTGTCTTCTGGCACTTGAAACAGGTGATGTGACTCAGATCCTTCTGAGCCGGGGCTGGATGATGCTGGTTTCCATTGCCTCCATTGCCTGACTTGGAGTTGTTGTCGTGGTTGCGATTGTTCCCATTCCCTCCATGGTTATGTACTCCATAATTATGTCCTCCATGGGTGTGATTGGTATGTCCTCCCGAGTATGGGGCATAATGAGGCTTCTGTTAAGCTCCGGAGTTGTACTTCCCCTGGCCATACTTCTGCTTGCGGCAATCAATCTACTGCTGCTTGGCTTCAAGTATGGTGGCCTTGTCTACCAGCTCCTCGTAGTTGTTGAAGGTAGGTACCATCAGCTGCATTCCCAGCTCGTCATTGAGTCCCTCGATAAACTTCTCCTGCTTTGTGGCATCTATGGCCACATCATCTGGGGAATAGCAAGATAATTTGCTGAACTCATCTACGTACTGCCCCACAGTACGGTTCCCCTGGCTTAACTCGCGGAACTCACACTTCTTCAGACTCATGGCTCCAGCTGAGACATGAGCGGTGCGGAAGGCCTGCTGGAACTGATCCCATGTCATGGTGTGAAAGCACAAGTGCTCCCTGGGTGATTTTGGTAATTAATGTCAACATATCTCTTGTTGGACTAATACTTTTACCTAGTATGTTTCAGATGAGTTCAACAATGAAGTGGCATGGACTAGAGGATGTGGAACCCCTTCAAGATGCTAAGGACAAAGGATTGGCTCAAGCTCCAAGCTCAAGACTCTATATTTTCTGGTTTTAGTGATCCAAGATCACATTGAGTCTATAGGAAAAGCCAATACTATCAAGAGTGGATGAGGTGTTGCTTAATGGCTTGCTTGCTCAAAGTGCTTAGTGATATGCTCCAAAGCCTTCAACTACCTTCTCACATCCACATATGACCTAAACCAAAAGCCCAACTCGGCCCCACCGATTCTTCCTATCCGGCGCCACCGAGTTCAGATGTCATAGCCACTTCCACAAACCCTAGGCAAATCGGTCTCACCGATAGGGATCTCAGTCCCACGGAGATGGGGTTGTAATCCCTCTGTGTATGTCCATTACGAAAATCGGTCTCACCGATTTTGAGTTATCGGTACTATCGAGATTACAATGCAAACTCTCTGTTCCTCTTCGTAACATCTCGGTCCAATCGAGATGAGCGAATCGGCCCCATCGAGTTTGCCTGACCAACTCTCTGGTTAGCTTATTACAAAAATCGGTCTCACCGAGTTTGTGTAATCGGTCTCACCGAGATTATGTTATGCCCTAACCCTAACCATATCGGTCCTACCGAGTTGCATGTCGGTCCCACCGAAAACCCTAATGGTCACATTATTTGCTAAATCGGTCTGACCGAGTCTCTTAATTCGGTCCCACCGAGATTGGTAAGTTGTGTGTAACAGTTAGATTTTGTGTTGAGGCTATATATACCCCTCCACCCACTCTTCATTCGTGGAGAGAGCCATTAGAACATGCCTACCCTTCCAGCATTCATTTTCTGAGAGAGAACCACCTACTCATGTGTTGAGACCAAGATATTCCATTCCTACCATATGAATCTTGATCTCTAGCCTTCCCCAAGTTTCTTTCCACTCAAATCTTCTTTCCACCAAATCCAAATCCTATGAGAGAGCGTTGAGTGTTGGGGAGACTATCATTTGAAGCACAAGAGCAAGGAGTTCATCATCAACAGACCATTTGTTACTTCTTGGATAGTGGTGTCTCCTAGAATGGCTAGGTGTCACTTGGGAGCCTCCGACAAGATTGTGGAGTTGAACCAAGGAGTTTGTAAGGGCAAGGAGATCGCCTACTTCATGAAGATCTACCCCTAGTGAGGCAAGTCCTTCGTGGGCGACGGCCATGGTGGGATAGACAAGGTTGCTTCTTCGTGGACCCTTCGTGGGTGGAGCCCTTCGTGGACTCGCGCAGCCGTTACCCTTCGTGGGTTGAAGTCTCCATCAACGTGGATGTACGATAGCACCACCTATCGGAACCACGCCTCAAAAATCTCCGTGTCTCCAAATTGCGTTTGCACACTCCAATCCCATCCCTTTACATTCTTGCAAGTTGCATGCTTTACTTTCCGCTACTCATATACTCTTTGCATGCTTGCTTGATATGTACTGTGATTGTTAAACTTGTGCCAAAACTCCACTTCAACTTAAAGAAATTAAAAACTGCAACTTTTCTCACTTAGTGTCTAATCACCCCCCCTCTAGACACCTCTTCTCGATCCTTTCAATTGGTATCAGAGCATTGGTCTCCATTGCTTTGGTTTAAACACCATTGGAGGAAGATGTATGAGTCTACTTTGGGGAGTCTTAGACATAGAGTGCCTATACTTGATGGAGAGTATTTTCATGAGTGGAAAAATGAGATGCTTTTGATTTTTAATGAATATCATTTGAACAAGTACATTACTAGCCCTTGTGCACCTCATGTTGTTCCTATGCATCCTACCCTTGATGAGTAAATTCACATGATTCGCAATCTTAGAACTGTTGAACTTATCAATAGAGGCTTGCCTAGAAACTTGATTGGATGTTTGCCTACTCTTAAGTGTGCATACACCATATGGAAATTTTTTGAGGAACGTTTTCCAAATTATTCCTTGAAAAATCTAGATGAAATTCTCCATAAGTCTATTGCCTTGAGTAAGATGAATTCCAGTGATCCTATGTTTGGTGATTGTCTATTTGAGTTTACAAACCTTATGCGTGCCAAAGGAGATGGAATTATTAGTGATATTATTTCCGAAGCTATTAAAATTCATAAAGAAGATCATTGTCAAACTCACTCTAATGAATCCTCCTCTCTAGGATTTGATCCACCACTTGACGATGTTGAACATGGATACTATGATGAGGATGATGATAGTGACTTTGATCTTGATGATGCAATGAGACACTTTGGTATTATGGCAAATCTTTGGGGATATATGGCAGGAGGAAAGGAATGGGTTCTTGATAGTGGATGTACCGATCACATGACCGGAGATAAAGATATGTTTCGTGAGCTTACTGAAAATGACGGCCCTCGAAAGTATGTCACCTTCGGTGACAACTCAAAGGGTAAGGTGGTTGGCCTCGGTAAGGTGGCCATATCACATGATAGCTCCATACAAAATGTCATGCTCGTTGAATCTCTTGGATACAATTTACTTTCAGTATCTAGACTTGCTGATTTCGGTTTAAATGTCCTATTTACTAAAGTAGATTGCCAAGTGTTTCGTAGAGATAATCATAAAATGGTCTTTACCGGTATACGTAGAGGTGATCTTTACATAGTTGATTTCACTAAAAAGGCTCAACCTAGAACTTGCTTCATCGCTAAATCCTCTAATGGTTGGTTATGGCATAGACGATTAGGTCATGTTGGTATGCGAAACCTTGACAAGCTCATTAAAGGAAATCACATCCTTGGCGTTAATGATGTCATATTTGATAAGGATAGACTTTGCAGCGCTTCTCAGGCAGGTAAACAGGTTGGAGGGAGGCATCCCGTGAAGAACATCATGACCACAAGGAGGCCACTCGAGCTACTTCACATGGATCTTTTTGGTCCCAACGCCTACAAAATTACCGGTGGAAATTCTTTTGGTCTAGTTATAGTTGATGATTTTTCAAGATTTACGTGGGTATTCTTTCTCGATGATAAATCACAGGTTCAAAAGATCTTCAAGAACTTTGCTAGGAAGGCCCAAAATCAATTTGAAGTGAAGATCAAGAAGGTTTGAAGCAACAACGGAACGGAGTTCAAGAACGCGAATGTGGACACCTTTCTTGATGAAGAAGGGATTTCACATGAGTTCTCGGCTACGTACACACCTCAACAAAATGGAGTTGTTGAGAGGAAGAACCGGACGCTCATCAAAATGGCGAGAACGATGCTTGATGAGTACAAGACACCGAAGCACTTTTGGGCGGAAGCAGTTGAGACAGCTTGTCATGCAACAAATCGCTTGTATATTCACAAGCTACTCGGCAAGACGGCATACGAGCTCCTCACTAGTAACAAACCCCAAGTTGGATACTTTCGAGTATTCAGCTCAAAGTGCTACATTCTTGATAAGCATTGTCATTCTAATTTTGCTCCTAAGTCTCATGAAGGCTTCCTACTTGGTTATGGCTCAAACTCTCACACTTACCGTGTCTACAATAATTTCACCCGAAAGGTTGAAGAGACGGTAGATGTCAGTGTGAAACGACACCTATGGGATCACTGTAGTCCCTTCTACAGTTGCGGGACGCGGAGATCGTGAGGAAAGCAGGACTAGTAGACAACACAAGGGGGATTTACCCAGGTTCGGGCCGCAAAGATGCGCAAAACCCTATGATCCTGCTTTGGTGGATGTATTAGTGTTCTTGAGCTCTCGAACTAGCTCTAGGTGCTGCGAGGTTCGAAAGAGCCGAATCCTTTCTCCGTGTGCCACGGGCCTCCTTTTATAGATGAAAGGGGCTGCCACAGTGGCACACAGGAGGTGGAAAGTGCTACAGCATTGCGAGCTTATCGCTCGTATTACAGGAAAAGACGCATTTAATGCGAGGCTTAGGTGTCCCTTCGCTTTATCGGGGACGGGGGCGAGGCCCGTCCCATCCGTCGCCGCTTCTCTTTGCTTCGACACGCGCCCTGGCCAGCGATGCATGCGGTGCCATGTAGGCAGGCAGGCAGCTGAGGTGGCGCGGTGGTGGAGCCTCCACGAAGAGCTGCATGTTGCCACGCAGGTGCCTTCCCAGCTGGCTGGGTCGGCAGCTGCATGCGAACGACGGCAAAGACTTGGCTGGCTCGGGCCTGGCAGTGGCCCTGCTGGTGCGCTTGGCGAGGGTCTTGCCGGGTGGCCCAGCAAGGGTCTTGCCGGGTGGCCCAGCAAGGGTCTTGCCGTGGCGCGCTGGCTCCCCTGGAAAGGATCTCGCCGGGGGTCTTGTGGGTTCCTTCGGTGAGGATAGTTGCCTTTCTATCCTCTTTTGATCTTGAGCATTTTATGTCTTCACAAAGATCTGCATGCCACAACGGAGGTGCCTCCCGAGCCATGTCCCAACGCTTTTGTCGAGCGCTGGTGGGCTCAAGGGTGGCTCACTTTGGTTGGCGTGGGCGAGCTGCCCCGGCAAGGGTCTTGCCGGGGCTGCTGAGGCTGCCCGGGCAAGGGTCCTTCCCGAGGGAACCTGCTACGCCTATCTGATCTTTGTGGCCTTGGTCCTTGTTGTTCTTCGATTGTCCTTGTGGCTTGGGCTTTCCTCTGGCTTCCCTTTCCTGCCATGTTATGTGTGGCCGTGGCGGGAGGCTCTGACTGCCCGTGCACAAGTAAAGGGGTCAAAAGCAGAGCCCCTACTTTTGTACCCCGACAGGAGCCCCCGGGCCTGGGCCACACATAAGCGCAGCACGTTGTTGGGCCAAGCCCAGAACAGTGTGCGGGCAGTTGGGGCGGATTTTTACCGCGGCCACTGTTCCATCCGCTACGCTTCCCCATGACCCGCGTTGAACGCCCGACGTAGGCTTCATGCGCGCGCATGACATGGGAGGCATGCGTGGGACAACGCTCGCACGCATGCGTCACATCGCAGTTAATGGGAAAGGAGGCGGCCCGCACCTTCCCCATAAAAAGGAATAACCGCGGGCGTGCTGCTCACTTTGCCCCTTCCCTGCGCCTTCCCCCAATCTCAGAACCGCCGCCCCCTTCTTCTCGAGCCTCTCTACTTTCGCCCATCATTGCTGTGCTTCCGCCATCCTCTGCTTTTTCGCTTCCCGCAGCCGCCATGGTGCCGAAGTCCACCAAGAGCAAAGGAGCGGCGAAGTATGCTGGCGTGTCAGAGCAACCGGAGAGCAACCTGGTGGCGCGGCGGGTGTAGTCCGCCTACTTCCCCTCGACGGTCGGCGTGCCCGAGCTCCGGGAGATGTTCAAGTGTTTGTGGGGCGTGAAGACGGGGGGAGAGAAGACGGGGCATCCAGCCACGACCGTCGTCCCTGCCAGCGCCGGGCCCTCCCCGCATCGGTACCCCTTCTTCGTCGACTATTTCTCCTGCGGGCTCTGTCCCCCTTTCTCTGATTTGTTCAAGGACATCATGCACACCTACGGCTTCCGCCTCTTGGATTTTACTCCGAATGCCGTGGCATGCATGGCCCTCTTCGCCCATCACTGCGAGGGGTTCGTCGGGGTGTACCCCAGCATGGCGCTCTTCTTCCATTATTTCTCCCCTCGGATCTAGAAAGGGGGCGCCATTGCTGGCTGCCTCACCTGGATCCTGAGGGCCAAGGGGGCATACCCGGATGGCGCCACGAAGGAGAGGTGGGAAGAATGGCGGGGCTGGTGGTGCTGGATTCAGGAGAAGGACCCGCCAGCGTTCTACGAGGTTCGCCAAAAGCCGCCGGTCCGTGGCACTGATTGGGGCGATGTCGACGCTGATGACGCGAAGCTCATGATCGCCACTACCAGGATTCTTCAGCTCATGCAGGCCGGGCTCACCCTCGAGATGATCGGGGGGACTTCATCCGCCGCCGGATCACTCCTCTGCACGACAAGGGAAGGCTAGCCTAGCTCTTCGTGAACACCGCTGACATCATGAGGCTGCGCCCCGGCACTACTAGGGAAAAGCCTAGCAGCAGCGCAGGATTTAGGTACATTAGTGGCGCGGGTGCCCGCGCTACTGATACAGCGCTACAACTAACTGGTAGTAGTAGCGCGGGTGCCACCCGCGCTACTACTACGTCCGTTAGTAGTAGCGTGGATACCACCCGCGCTACTACTAACTAGTAGTAGCGTGGGTCTGTACCCTCGCTACTTCTAACTAATTAGGAATTAAAAAAATAAATTCCAGCCATGGCTGCTGCTGCTAGCTAGGCGCCATCGTCCTCTTCATCCGTGGTCGATGCTGATCCTAGAGGGGATGAAGTCGTCCATGGTGATACACCTCTCCTTTGCTACTGCTACAAAAAAAGAGAAGGATTAGAATAGGAAGAGAGAGATAGAGAGGAGTAGGTGCAGCAACTCACCGGTGGTCACCGGAGTTGGAGCCGAAACCCTAGATGACGCCATGGATGGCGCTCTGCTCGATCTGGAAGATGGAGAGAGAGAGAGAGAGAGAGAGAGAGAGAGGAGTAGGAAGAACAACTCACCTGTGGTTGTGTCCATGGCGGATCTGGCCGCCGCCATGGATGGCGCTCTGCTAGATCTGCCTCTCCTTCCAACATCGGAGAAGGAGGAGGCAGGAGGAGGAGGGGGCTGCGGTGGGTGTGGAGGTCGCCGGATTTGGGGGAGGCATGAGGTGCGAGCTCGGCGGTGGTGGCGGATGAGGAAGGGAACCGCGTGTGGGAGGGAGAAGCTGAATGGGAGAGCCTATGGATAGAGGGGGGAGAGTGAGGGAGAGAGGACGGACACAAGTTAAATTTTTTAAAACTTTGAGCATGAAGATAACTTAGCTGGCTAATGTGTTCGGTATTTATGACACGGTCCGAGCGTGATGCGGGACAAGGTTCCATCCCCGAGCCAGTCCCGAGGTGGCGGAGCAAAGAGCTCGGCACTCCGAAGTGGTGACATAGCGCGGTCAATGCAGGACGGCAGGGTGATGCCGAAGTCCCCGGCATAGGGTAATGAAGTGTTGACGAAGCCCCCCGTCCAGCCGAGGTGACGCCAAAGGATATAGTCCGGCTGGATTATTTTCCTGTGCACAAAAAATAGTGCAAACCGGAGATAATAGTAATAATAATAAAAAAATTCATTGCATAACAAATAATTTATGCAAAGTGAGTAATAAAAGAAATATGGCCTGGCGCTGAAGTCAATGTCGATGTAGGGCGGCGGCGTGATGCGGTAAAAGCATGGCAAGGCCTGAATTCATAGGTCGGTTTAAGTTCCGGATGTGGCGTTCGCCGGACTATGCACGGAAACTGACCGAACCACTATACGACCATCGTTAATGCGGCCACCATTTGATAGACCTGCGTACATATGATGGACAAACCAGAGTAATAATTCGAAACAAGCAAAAAATACTACGATTAATAGCACCTGGCTTATTTGTTGCAGCAATCCGAAGAAAGGTGATTCCTAAAATTGGGACTCGATCCACACACCTATCGCCTGATGGGCGGGAAAGCAATGGCATGGCGATGCTGGCAAAGGTTGGTTCACCGAGGCAAAGGCCTCGGTCCAGCTAACGTGACAGAGCTGGTCGGCCAGCGACGCCGAAGTCTCCGGAGTAGGTTGATGAAGAGATGGCGAAGCCCCCAGTCCAGGCGAGGAGACGCAGCAGGTTGGTGAGGAGATGTGTCAGCCGAGGTGTTGAAGTAGTTCGGCGTGATGGTCACCGGCTCGATGAAGCAATAGTGCGGCCCTGCCGATGCAGGTCGTGACGTGGTCGATGCCAGCTTGATGAAGCGATCGTGCGGCGGTGCCAGTATGCCCGCTCCGTGTAATTCGTGGGGCGGCGATGTTGGTGATGATTTATCCTTCGCGATGCCGAACTATTGTTCGGCTGGCCGAGATGATGATTCGAAGAAACTGAGCTCGGCTCAACAAAGCGACGACATGTCTAACGCAGGTCGGCCGCCGTGGAGTGATGTTGTCGGGCTGGTTTGACACCGGCGCGACGGTGAAGTTCGTATTGCAAGAATACTTTTAATACTACTGGGATGTGTTTGAGAATAAAACACAACACCCCTTACGAAAACTTCCTTCAAAAAGGATGTCCGAGATCCCGTTCATAAAGAAGATGAATTCGGGTCGGATTCGTTCTCGCGCAGAAAACAGATCCAAAAAGTGATGCACTAATCGGAAGTTTCCCGGAGTTTGGACGGTCGGATCGAGCTGAATTTTTGGCAGGTGGTAGATATGTGAATTCCGCAGCAAATCAACGGTTGGATCCTCCAAAAGACATCCGAGCTAGATGCTGGATACCATGTCCTAAACTCGTCCGGATTCTCGTCCAGATTCAACAGGGCTCCGGTATATCGGAGATTGCCGGAGATTCCTCCATCGGAACTCGACGAAATTTTTGCAGGGTTGTTGTAGACTTAATTCCGCATAATTCCACCGAATTAATCGTTTAAGCAACACTCGAGGAGGTGGTGGCGGCGGATACAAGTTTGTTGTGCAGAAAAACAGCACGGTCGCCTGAGGGCAATGTTGACGTTGAGCCCCCGAGCTCCATGGATGACTCCTCCATGATCTTGATAGAGATCGGAGTTGGTGTTTTATGAAGTCCTTCATCCGAACATGATGATCGGAGGTAGGGCGCAGTCCTCGGTCAAGCCAAGGTGACCAGTCGAGCTGGTGACAAAAAAGCCGACGTTGAAGTTGACCTGCAGTCGAGCCATTGATCCTTTCGTCGATCACACAGCGGAACTCTCAATGAAAGCACCAATGTCGGTGTCAAAACCGGCGGATTTCGGGTAGGGGGTCCCAAGCAGTGCATCTTAGGATCAATGGTAACAGGAGACAAGGGACACGATGTTTTTACCCAGGTTCAGGCCCTCTCGATGGAGGTAAAACCCTACGTCCTGCTTGATTGATATTGATGATGTGGGTATTACAAGAGTAGATCTACCACGAGATCAAGGAGGCTAAACCCTAGAAGCTAGCCTATGGTATGATTGTTGTTGTATATCTATCGACTAGCCTGGCCCCGGTTTATATAATGCACCAGAGGCCTAGGATAACAAGAGTCCTAGCCGAATACACCGGTGGGGGAGGAGTCCTTGTCTTGATCGCCAAGTCTTCTTGATTCTTCCTTGTATGCGGCAGCTGTCCGGACTGGCCCATGAGTATACGGCCATGGGGATCCTCGGCCCAATCCACCTGATCAGGAGACGACATGGTGAGTACCCCCTAGTCTAGGACACCGTCAGTCGTCATGCATGGCACGTGTTTGACACCAACCGACGAAAGTCCTTGTTTGTTCATGTGTAATCCAGTCGTCAGACTGCTCCGGGTATTTGGAGCGTAGAATATTCTTGTGTTCCTCCATATATGAAGCCACCAAGGCGGAATTTTGTAGAACTATGTAGTGTTCTTGAGTGAGAGAATGCCCGTCCATACATATTATTTGATTCGGTCCTAGCGTGCCATTTCCATCCAGTCTGCCCTTATGCCGCGATTCAGGAAAACCAATCGGCTTAAGGTCAGGAATAAAGTCAACACAAAACTCAATGACCTCCTCATTTTCATGGCACTTGGATGCTTCCTTCTGGCCTAGCACGGTTATGAACATATTTCTTTAAGACTCCCACAAACTTCTCAAAGGGGAACATATTGTGTAGAAATACAGGACCCAGAATGACAATCTCTTCGCATAGGTAATCTAGGACACGCGTCATGATATTGGAGAAGGATGGTGGGAACACCAACTCGAAACTGACAAGACATTGCACCAAATCATTCTCTAACCTTGGTATGATTTCTGGATCGATTACCTTCTGAGAGATTGCATTGAGGAATGCACATAGCTTCACAATGGCTAATCGAACGTTTTCTGGTAGAAGCCCCCTCAATGCAATCGGAAGCAACCGCTCATAATCACGTGGCAGTCATGAGACTTTAGGTTTTGAAACTTTTTCTCTGCCATATTTATTATCCCCTTTATATTCGACGAGAAGCCAGTCATGACCTTCATACTGACCAGGCATTCAAATAAGATTTCTTCTCTTCTTTGATACGAGTGTAGCTGGCATGACCCTGATGTATGCCGTCTTTTTCGTGCATATGTTGCTGATCCTCCCATGCCTCCAGCGTATATTTTGTCTTCCCATACACGCCCAAGAAGCCAAGCAGGGTCACGCAAAGATTCTTCGTCACGTGCATCATGTCGATTGCAGAGCGAATCTCTAGGTCTTTCCAATAGGGTAGGTCCCAAAATATAGATTTCTTCTTCCACATGGGTGCGCATCCGTCAGCGTCATTCGAAACAGATTGTCTGCCAGGACCCTTTGTCACGCCCAATATGCGATCCTATCCAAAAGGAACTCGAAGGTCCCACCATAGACCCGCATATTGGGACGCTTTTGCAAGGTGGATATCATTACATCAACATTACATAATAGATGGGGATACATACAAGAGGCATACAATGCCACACGAATACAACATGACAATACAAAAGAGCATCATCCGACTACGGATGAATCACAAACAGAAACTCAAATGACATCCACCCTGCTAGCCAAGGCTGCCGACCTGGAACCTATCCCTGATCGAGGAAGCAGAAGAAGAACTCAACACAAGCAAACATCGCTCTCGCGTCATGATCATCGGGTAAACCTGTACCTGCAACTGTTGTTGTAGTAATCTGTGAGCCACGAGGACTCAGCAATCCCATTACCGTGGGTATCAAGACTAGCAAAGCTTAAAGGGAAAGGAAGGGGTAATGTGGTGAGGTTGCAGCAGCGGCTAAGCAAGATATGGTGGCTAACATACGCAAATAAGAGCGAGAAGAGAACAAGCGGAACGGTTGTCAACTAGTAATGATCAAGAAGTGATCCTGAACTCCTACTTACGTCAAACATAACCCAGAAACCGTGTTCACTTCCCGGACTCCGACGAAAAGAGACCATCACAGCTACACACGCGGTTGATGCGTTTTAATTCGGAACTGGTGTCAAGTTATCTACAACCGAACATTAACAAATTCCCATCTGCCTATAACCACAGGCACGTCTTTCGAAAGATTATACCCTGCAGGGGTGTCCCAACTTAGCCCATGACAAGCTCTCGCGATCAACGAAGGAATAGACCTTCTCCCAGGAAGACCTGATCAGACTCGGAATCCCGGTTTACAAGACATTTCGACAATGGTAAAACAAGACCAGCAAGACCGCCCGATGCGCCGACAATCCCGATAGGAGCTGCACATATCTCGTTCTCAGGGCAACACCGGATGAACACTACGTACAACTAAAACCAACCCTCAAGTTTCCCCGAGGTGGCGCTGCAAGTGGCTCTGGTTCGGACCAACACTTAGACAAGCACTGGCCCGGGGGGGCTATAATAAAGATGACCCTCGAGAGAGCGACTCCCAAGGGAAAAGTAGGTGGTGGTGAGGCAAATGGTAAAAGTCAATGTTGGGCCTTGCTGGAGGAGTTTTATTCAAAGCGAACTGTCAAGGGGGTCCCATAAATCACCCGACCGTGTAAGGAACGCAAAATCCGGGAACATAACACCGGTATGACGGAAACTAGGGCGGCAAGAGTGGAACAAAACACCAGGCAAAAGGCCGAGCCTTCCACCCTTTACCAAATATATAGATGCATTAATAATATAAGAGATATTGTGATATCCCAACCAAAATCCTGTTCACCATGGAGAAATCTTCAACTTCACCTGCATCTAGCAATGCTATAAGAGGGGCTGAGCAAAAGCGGTAACATAGCCAAGCAACGGTTTGCATAGGAAAGGTGTCAAAGGTTAGAGGTTCATGGCAATTTGGGAGGCTTGATGAGCAAAAGATAGGTAACGCAGCATAGCGATAGAACGAAGCAACTAGCATAGCAATGATAGTAGTGAGATCCAGGGTAGTGGTCATCTTGCCTGAAATCCCGCAAGGAAGAAGAACGAGTCCATAAAGAAGACGAACGGATGAAGCCAAACCAACCGTAGACGAACGAATCCTCACGATCGCAACGAAACAGGAACTAACAAGAAGAAGCACACAACATGGTAAACACACCACGCATAGACAAGACATGATGCACAACAAGCATTATGCATGACAAAGGCTACACGAAGCTACTCATGGCAAGAGATGATGCAAACAAGAGCAACACATCAAGGCAAGTTTAAATGAGGCCAAGAACAACATATAACAATTCCGGTAAGTCCTCATATGCATATTTCGAAATTGGTCCAGATCTGAATAAACCTTTAGTTGAAGTTGTTAAACAGCAAGTTAAAATGCACCAAGAAGATCTACACGAGATTCTAGTCAAGTTACATATAAAGTTCATTAGATTCGGAGCTACGGCCTAGAAGATATGAGCAAGACAAGATAAACATGGCATTGATGCAAAATGCATACAAACATCAAGCAAACACCTCAAAACATGGATGCAACATGATAATATGAAGCTACATGCAAAATCAAGCAAGTTTCATATAGAGCACACTCAAAACGGAGCAACGGTTCAACACACGCACTATACAAGTCATAGCAACAATTTGTCCATAACAGCAAGTAGGCATATCGCAAGCATCAAAACAACATACTACAGTATCTCAACGTAATACCAAAAGGCATGGGCATGATGTACAGGTAAAGCATAACAAAACATGAACACTGAGCTATCTCCAAAAATCACTAGAACATGCTCAAACAGACATGGTAAGATTGCAAATAATAACAGTTTCAGACTTTAGCAGAAATAACATCAGGTTGCAATGTTCAGAGCTATCAAACAACATGCTATAGAACTTATCATGGCAAACAAAGGCATGGAATGAATATACTAATTGCATAGAACAAAAGTCCCTTACTGACCAAGAGTCAAAAAGGATCAGAAAATAAGATGGCACCCATGTAAACATGGCAAGTTATATGACAGATTCAAACATGGCAGAAACAGAATTATGAAGGCATGTAGATGAGCTTGTGAAACTCACTACAGAGCAAAACATGGCATGGCAAGGCACCCAACAGTAAGAAGGCATGTTTATGAAGCTAAGCATGGAAAGAGTAAGTTCATATGGTGCATGGGACACTAGCAAAACACATGGGAACAAGTGAACTTAATGTTAACAGGCTGACAGCAACATCATTTAGCAACTTTGGAGCAATGAAAACAATAAACTACAACAAACTATAAATGCAACCAGGGTCATGGATGGATAGGGCATAACATGTAGATCAAAACATGTTTATAGAACATCTCCAGATTATGCATAGAATGATTAGTAGCAACATGTTTACATAGCAACAAAATATGACAGAATCAGCCTAGCAAAACAGCAACAGCAAGTACACTACTTAACAAGCTTGAATCACTCACCACAAGTCATTGCATGACAATATAAGCATAGCATCATCAAGAAGACATGTTTGTGAAACAAACCAAGTCAAGAACAAGTCCATAGCATGCAAGGATCAACTATAGCAAGCTTGGCTAAATTGAATAACAAGTAAACAATCTGCCAGGAAACATTTTGAAGCAAAAGTAGAGCACTCAAATGACATGCTAGACTACTCCATAATGGCAACAAAGGCAGGGATGGATAGACAACAACCATATGTTCAAAACACCCTTACTGAAGTATCTCAAAATATGAATGAATCTCTCTGTAGCATCAAGTTTACATGGCATAAAAATAATAGCAGAACAGGGACTGAAATCAGCAACAGCAAGTACCCTACTTAGCAAGCTTGATGCACTCAGCACACAAATCAAAAAATACATGGATAGCACCTCTGTAAAGATGGCATGGCATAGATCAAAACACATGTAGACATCAACCTCATAGGATGCACACATCAATCATGGCAAAAATGACAAATGAGCAAGTTATAACAGTTTCAGCAGATTAACATCACTTAGCACTCTTCTAATGATGATTCTGGCATCAAGATGAGCTCAAATGAATATGATGCAATGGAATTAAATGATGTACTCGTCGAGACGAACAATTTGACATATTACACGCATAAAACGGAGCTACGGATGCAGAGATACAATAGATCAAACATGGCATGAAAATGACAAAAATCTGGGACTTAGTGGATTCGGGGTCAACCTCTGGATTTGCACGGATTTCGAGGCAGCCGGAAAACTCGCCGGAGACGACGGGGAAGACGCCGGGGTGGCCGGAGATGGCGGATCCGGGCCGGATCTCGCCGGATCCCGACGCGGGGAGGCGGAGGAGGTCACTGGGCGGAGCTCGGGCGGCGCGGGCGGAGGGTGGCGGCGGCCGGCCGGCTCGGGCGCGGGCCGGGGCGGCGCCGGCGGGGGCTGCCAGGGCGAGGCCGAGCTGCGGAGGCGCAGGCGGGGCGCGGGGCGGCGCGCCCGTGGCGGCGGCGGCCGGCGGGGATCCGGGCGGCGCGGGGAGCAGCGCGCCGGCGGGGCGCCGGAGGCGGCGGCCGGCGATGGGCGGCGCCGACAGGAGGCGGCTCGGGCGGCGCGGGGAGGCTCGGGCGGCCGCGCGGGCCTGGGCGGGCCGCGGCGGTGGTGGGCGGCGGAGGGACACGTGGCATCATGCGGTTGGCTGCGGCGGCGGGACGGACATGTCCGGCTGCGGCCGGACGTGTCCGGTGGCAGCGGGAGGAAGAGGACTAGGGTTTCGCCCGAAATTTCGGGGGAGGGGGGCTAATTTATAAGGAGAGGGAGCTAGGAGAGTCCAAATGAGGTGCGGTGTTCGCCCACACGATCGTGATCGAATGACCGAGAGCATGGAGGGGAGTTAGATGGGTTTTGGGCCACTTTGGAAGGGGTGTTGGGCTGCACACAAAAGAGGCCTTTGCGGTTACCCGGTTAACCGTTGGAGTATCAAACGAACTCCAAATGGCACGAAACTTGACAGGCGGTCTACCGGTGCTATACCAAGGCCGCTTGGTAAGACTCGGTCCATTCCGAGAAAGTTTAACACCCGCACAGGAAAAGAGATAAGAAGGGGACGCCGGGGGACATAGGAGTGCCGGGTTGCAAAACGGACAACGGGGAAAAGGCTCGGATGCATGAGACGAACACGTATGCAAAATGAAATGCACATGATGACATGATAAAATGCAACACGCAAGCAAATGACATGGCAACGGCGGCGAAATACTGGCAGACACCTGGCGCAACGAATCCGGGGCGTTACACCCTTTCTAAAGATTACCTTCAAATCCTTGACCATATCATGTACATCATCACCAGTATGGGCGAGGCTTCGTCTAGTGATCTGCCTCACCTTTGAAATGTTTGCCTTTCTTTCTTACGGGATGCCTGCTCAGAAGAAATCGATGATGTCCCAGGTACACATTCTTCTTACAATTATCCAAATATGTACTGTTGGTATCATCCAAACAGTGCGTGCATGCGCGGTATCCCTTGTTTGTCTGTCCTGAAAGGTTACTGAGAGCAGGCCTATCATTGATGGTCACAAACAACAACACATGTAGGTCAAATTCCTCCTGTCCGTGCTCATCCCATGCACGTACACCTTTTTCATTCCACAACTGTAAGAGTCTTCAACTAATGGCCTTAGGTACACATGAATATCATTGCCGGGTTGCTTAGGGCCTTGGATGAGCACTGGCATCATAATGAACTTCCGCTTCATGCACAACCAAAGGAGGAAGGTTATACATACATAGAGTCACATGCCAGGTGCTATGATTGCTGCTTTGCTCCCCAAAAGGATTAATGCCATCTGCTCTTAGACCAAACCATACATTCCTTGCGTCACCTGCGAAGTCCTCTTAGTACTTTCTCTTGATTTTTCTCCACTGCAACCCGTCAGCGGGTAATCTCAACTTCCCGTCTTTCTTACATTCTTCTCTGTGCCATCGCATTAACCTGGCATGCTCTTTGTTTTGGAACAAACATTTCAACCGTGGTATTATAGGAGCATACCACATCACCTTGGCAGGAATCTTCTTCCTGGGGCACTCGCCCTCAACATCACCAGGGTCATCGCGGCTGATCTTATAGTGCAATGCACCACATACCGGGAACACCTTCAAATCCTCGTACTCACCGCGGTAGAGGATGCAGTCATTAGGGCATACATGTAGCTTCTGCACCTCTAATCCTAGAGGGCAAACAATCTTGTTTGCTTCGTATACTCTCGGGCAATTCGTTGTCCTTTGGAAGCATCTTCTTTAACATTATCAACAACTTTCCAAATCCCTTGTCAGACACACCATTCTCTGCCTTCCATTGCATCAATTCCAGTGTGGTGCCCAGCTTTTTCTTGTCAGCTTCGCAATTTGGGTACAACAATTTCTTGTGGTCCTCTAACATGCGCTGCAACTTTGGCCTCTCCTTCTCACTTGGCAGTTTCTCTTTGCATCGGAAATGGCCCGACCTAGATCATCAGCGGGCTCATCTGATGCCTCTTCTTCAGCTTCTTCCCGCATTGCCGGCTCAACTTCTTCGCGCATTGCCGGCTCAGCTTCTCCCCCATTGTTGTACTATCGTATTCAGGGAACCCATGGCCAGGATAGCTGTCGTCATCCTCTTCTTCTTCATTGTCTTCCATCATAACCCCTCTTTCTTCGTGCTTGGTCCAAACATTATAGTGGGGCATGAAACCGGACTCAAACAGGTGGACATGAATGGTTTTTGACTTAGAGTAATTCCAATCATTCTTACAGCTAACACAGACAAGACATAAAACCATCTTCCCGCTTGTTTGCCTCAGCCGCAAGCAGAAAAGTATGCACGCCATTAACAAACTGGGGAGAGCATTGGTCATCGTACATCAATTTCCGACTCATCTTCATTAAACAGCATAGAAAAGACCAAATTAATACAAGTTATACATAAAGTTCCATACACACTTATTCTCATAAAACAACATACAAACTCTCTAGCTAAAGCATTTAAATGCAACAACAAATGCGATCAAGATCGCAACTAAGGTAACAATTGATCCAACATCATAATGATGCCAAGCCTCACTATCAATGGCATATTTTCTAATCTTTCTAATATTCAAGCGCATTTTCTCCATCTTGATCTTGTGATCATCGACGACATCGGCAAGATGCAACTCCAATTGCATCTTCTCCTCCTCAATTCTTTTCAGTTTTTCTTTCAAATACTCATTTTCATTTTCATCTAAATTTAACCTCTCGACAATAGGCTCACTCAGATTGCTCATTCTGTTGCACAACCAACACAAACTGCTTTCATGCCTGGGCGAAACATCTTAGAAGGGGTTGTGGTCCTACATGAAACTCTTCATGAAATCCATTCGAAGAAACTAGATGGGGTTTTCTTCAAAGTGGATCGTGAGAAGACCTATGACAAGGTCAAATTGCCCTTTCTCCAACAAGCCTTACGGATGAAGGGGTTCAATGAAGCCTGAAGGAAGTAGGTGGATTCCTTTATTCAGAAAGGTAGTGTTAGAATTAAGGTAAATGATGACATAGGTCATTATTTCCAGATGCATAAAGGATTACGACAGGGTGAATCGATGTCTCGAGTCCTGTTCAACATAGTAGCGGATATGTTGGCAGTCCATATTAGTCAGGCTAAAGAGAATGGCCAAGTTAATGGGCTAGTCCAACATCTTGTGGATGGGGGAGTGTCCATATTACAATACGTCGATGACATGATTCTTTTCATGGAACATGATATTGCTAAAGCTAGAAATATGAAGTTAATTAGTTCTTTGTGTTTTTGAACAGTTATCGGGCCTTAAGATCAATTTTAACAAAAGCGACCTATTCTGCTTTGGGATAGCCAAAGAGGAACAAGACGCATATAAACAACTGTTCGGCTATGAAATGGGTTCGTTACCATTTAGCTACCTAGGGATTCCCATTCATCACCGCTGACTTACTAATAAGGAGTGGAAGTGCATTGAAGATTTCTTCAAAAAAAGGCTAAGCTGCTAGAAGGATAAGCTTATGTCCTATGGAGGTCGCCTCGTACTAATAAACTCGGTGCTGACGAGTTTGCCGATGTGTTGGGGAACGTAGCAGAAATTCAAAATTTTCCTACGTGTCACCAAGATCTATCTATGGATAAACCAGCAACGAGGGGAAGGAGAGTGCATCTACATACCCTTGTAGATCACTAAGCGGAAGCGTTCAAGAGAACGGGGTTGAAGGAGTCGTACTCGTCGTGATCCAAATCACCGGAGATCCTAGTGCCGAACGGACGGCACCTCCGCGTTCAACACACGTACAGCCCGGTGACGTCTCCCATGCCTTGATCCAGCAAGGAGAGAGGGAGAGGTTGAGGAAGACTCCATCCAGCAGCAGCACGACGGCGTGGTGGTGGTGGAGGAGCGTGGCAATCCTGCAGGGCTTCGCCAAGCACCGCGGGAGAGGAGGAGGACTTGGGAGAGGGGGAGGGCTGCGCCAGAACTTCATGTGTAGCTCCCATGCGCCTCCCCACTATATATAGGGGTGGAGGGGCTGGTTTCTTGCCCTCCAAGTCCATTGGTGCGTTGGCCAAGGTGGGAGGAAAGAAATCCCATCATTTCCTTCCCCACCGATTGTTATCCCCCCTTTTTAGGGATCTTGATCTTATCCCTTCAGGATATGATCTTATTCCTTCTAAGGGGGGATCTTGGTGCGCCTTGACCAGGGGTGTGGGGCCTTTCCCCCACTACCCACGTTCATGTGGGTCCCCCCATGCAGGTGGGCCCCACTCCGGAACCTTCTAGAACCTTCTAGAACCTTCCCGGTACAATACCGAAAAATCCCGAACATTTTCCGGTGGCCAAAATAGGACTTCCCATATATAAATCTTTACCTCCGGACCATTCTGGAACTCCTCGTG
Source organism: Triticum timopheevii (assembly GCA_963921465.1). Taxonomy (NCBI): domain Eukaryota; kingdom Viridiplantae; phylum Streptophyta; class Magnoliopsida; order Poales; family Poaceae; genus Triticum; species Triticum timopheevii. The sequence goes on from OY997274.1 coordinate 109,015,462, forward strand.
ACGTCCGGGATCTCATCCGGGACTCCGAACAACATTCGGTAACCACATACAAACTTCCTTTATAACCCTAGCGTCATCGAACCTTAAGTGTGTAGACCCTACGGGTTCGGGAGACATGTAGACATGACCGAGACGTTCTCCGGTCAATAACCAACAGCGGGATCTGGATACCCATGTTGGCTCCCACATGTTCCACGATGATCTCATCGGATGAACCACGATGTCAAGGACTCAGTCGATCCCGTATACAATTCCTTTTGTCTAGCGGTATTATACTTGCCCGAGATTCGATCGTCGGTATACCGATACCTTGTTCAATCTCGTTACCGGCAAGTCTCTTTACTCGTTCCGTAACACATCATCACGTGATCAACTCCTTGGTCACATTGCGCAAATGATGATGTCCTACCGAGTGGGCCCAGAGATACCTCTCCGCTTACACGGAGTGACAAATCCAATCTCGATTCGTGCCAACCCAACAGACACTTTCGGAGATACCTGGAATGCACCTTTATAGCCACCCAGTTATGTTGTGACGTTTGGTACACCCAAAGCACTCCTACGGTATCCGGGAGTTGCACAATCTCATGGTCTAAGGAAAAGATACTTGACATTAGAAAAGCTCTAGCAAATGAACTACACGATCTTTGTGCTATGCTTAGGATTGGGTCTTGTCCATCACATCATTCTCCTAATGATGTGATCCCGTTATCAACGACATCCAATGTCCATAGCCAGGAAACCATGACTATCTGTTGATCACAACGAGCTAGTCAACTAGAGGCTCACTAGGGACATATTGTGGTCTATGTATTCACACGTGTATTACGATTTCCGGATAATACAGTTATAGCATGAATAAAAGACAATTATCATGAACAAGGAAATATAATAATAATACTTTTATTATTGCCTCTAGGGCATATTTCCAACAGTCTCCCACTTGCACTAGAGTCAATAATCTAGTTCACATCGATATGTGATTAACACTCAAGGTCACATCCCCATGTGACTAACACCCAAAGAGTTTACTAGAGTCAATAATCTAGTTCACATTTACCATGTGATTAACACTCGATGAGTTCTGGGTTTGATCATGTTATGCTTGCAAGAGAGGTTATAGTCAACGGGTCTGAACCTTTCATATCCATGTGTGCTTTACAAATCTCTATGTCATCTCCTAGATGTAGCTACCACGTTCTATTTGGAGCTATTCCAAATAACTGTTCTACTTGGAGCTATTCTAAATTGTTGCTCCATTATACGTATCCGGTATCTCTACTCAGAGCTATCCGGATAGGTGTTAAGCTTGCATCGACGTAACCCTTTACGACGAACTCTTCTACCACCTCCATAATCGAGAAAATTCCTTAGTCCACTAGTTACTAAGGATAACTTTGACCGCTATCCTGTGATCCATCCTTGGATCACTCTTGTACCCCTTGACTGACTCATGGCAAGGCACACTTCAGGTGCAGTACACAGCATAGCATACTATAGAGCCTACGTCTTAAGCATAGGGGACGACCTTCGTCCTTTCTCTCTATTCTGCCGTGGTCGAGCTTTTATGTCTTAACTTCATACCTTACAACTCAGGCAAGAACTCCTTCTTTGCCTGATCCATCTTGAACACCTTCAAGATCATGTCAAGGAATGTGCTCATTTGAAAGTACCATTAAGCGTCTTGATCTATCCTTATAGATCTTGATGCTCAATGCTCAAGTAACTTAATCCAGGTTTGCTATTTGAAAAACACCTTTCAAATAACCCTATATGCTTTCTAGAAATTCTACATCATTTCTGATCATCAATATGTCAACAACATATACTCATCAGAAATTCTATAGTGCTCCCACTCACTTCTTTGGAAATACAAGTTTCTCATAAACTTTGTATAAACCCAAAATCTTTGATCATCTTATCAAAGTGCACATTCCAACTCCGAGATGCTTACTCCAGTCCTTAGAAGGATCGCTGGAGCCAGCATACCTTTTAGCATCCTTAGGATCGACAAAAACTTTTGGATTGTATTACATACAACCTTTCCTTACAAAAACTGGTAAGGAAACTTGTTTTGACATTCATCTGCCAGATTTCATAAATGCAGCTAATGCTAACATGATTCCGACAGACTTCAAGCATCGCTACAGATGAGAAAATCTCATCGTAGTCAACTCCTTGAACTTGTGAAAAACTCTTCGCCACAAGTCGAGCTTCATAGATGGTGACATTACCATCCACGTCCGTCTTCTTCTTAAAGATCCATTTATCTCAATGGCTTGCCGATCATCGGGCAAGTCCACCAAAGTCCATGCTTTGTTCTGATACATGGATCCTATCTCGGATTTCATGGCTTCTAACCATTTGTCGGAATTTGGGCCCACCATTGCTTCTCCATAGCTCGTAGGTTCATTGTTGTCTAGCAACATGACCTTCAAGACAGGATTACGTACCACTCTGAAGTAGTACACATCCTTGTCATCCTACGAGGTACGGTAGTGACTTGATCTGAAACTTCATGATCACTATCATAAGCTTCCACTTCAATTGGTGTAGGTGCCACAGGAACAACTTCATGTGCCCTGATACACACTGGTTGAAGTGATGGTTCAATAACCTCATCAAGTCTCCACCATCCTCCCACTCAACACTTTCGAGAGAAACCTTTCCTCGAGAAAGGACCCGATTCAAGAAACAATCCATATTGCTTTCGGATCTGAATTAGGAGGTATACCCAACTGTTTTGGGTGTCCTATGAAGATGCATTTTATCCGCTTTGGGTTCGAGCTTGTCAATTCTGAAACTTTTTCACATAAGCGTCGCAGCCCCAAACCTTTAAGAAACGACAACTTAGGTTTCTCTAAACCATAATTCATACGGTGTCATCTCAACGGAATTACGTGCTGCCCTATTTAAAGTGAATGTGGTTGTCTCTAATGCCTGACCCATGAACGATAGTGGTAATTCGATAATAGACATCATGGTACGCACCGTATCCAATAGGGTGCAACTATGATGTTCGGACACACCATCACACTATGGTGTTCCAGGCGGCATTAATTGTGAAACAATTTCCACAATGTCTTTGTTGCGTGCCAAATCTCGTAACTCAGATACTCATCTCTATGATCATATCATAGACATTTTATCATCTTGTCACGATGATCTTCACTTTGAAATTACTTGAACCATTCAATAATTCAAACTTGTGTTTCATCAAGTAAATATACTCAGTATCTACTCAAATCATCAGTGAAGTAAGAACATAACGATATTCACTGCATGCCTCAGCACTCACTAGACTGCACACATCAAAAATGTGTTGCTTCCAACAAGTTGCTATCTTGTTCCATTTTACTGAAACCGAGGCTTTTCAGTCATCTTGCCCATGTGGTATGATTTGCATGTCTCAAGTGATTCAAAATCAAGTGAGTTCCAACGGTCCATTTGCATGGAGTTTCTTCATGCATATACACCAATAGACATGGTTCGCATGTCTCAAACTTTTCAAAAATGAGTGAGCCCAAAGATCCATCAACATGGAGCTTCTTCATGCGTTTTACACCAATATGACTTACATGGCAGTGCCACAAGTAAGTGGTACTATCATTACTATCTTATACCTTTTGGCATGAAAATGTGTATCACTACGATCGAGATTCAATAAACCATTCAGGTTTAATACTAATCTTGATGGTAGAGGGAGCGTGCGATGTTTGATCACATCAAACTTGGAAACAATTCCAACATATATCGTCAGCTCACCTTTAGCTAGTCTCCGTTTATTCCGTAGCTATTATTTCGAGTTACTAACACTTAGCAACCGAACCGGTATCTTATACCCTGGTGCTACTAGGAGTACTAGTAAAGTACACATTAACATAATGTATATCCAATATACTTCTATCGACTTTGCCAGCCTTCTCATCTACCAAGTATCTAGGGTAATTCTGCTCCAGTGGTTGTTCCCCTTATTACAGAAGCACTTAGTCTCGGGTTTGGGTTCAACCTTGGGTTTCTTCACTAGAGCAGCAACTGATTTGCCGTTTCATGAAGTATCCTTTCTTGCCCTTCCCCTTCTTGAAACTAGTGGTTTCATCAACAATTGATGCTCCTTCTTGATTTCTACTTTTGCGGTGTCAAACATCGTGAATACCTCAAGGATCATCATATCTATCCCTGATATGTTATAGTTCATCACAAAGCTCTGGCAGCTTGGTGGCAATGACTTTGGAGAACCATCACTATTTCATCTGGAAGATCAACTCCCACTCGATTCAAGCGATTGTTGTACTCAGACAATCTGAGCACAAGCACAACAATTGAGCCTTTCTCCGTTAGTTTGCAGGTTAAGAAAATCGTCGGAGGTCTTATACCTCTTGACGTGGGCACGATCCTGAAACCCCAATTTCATCCCTCGAAACATCTCATATGTTCCGTGACGTTTCGAAAACATCTTTGGTGCCTCAACTCTAAACCGTTTATCTGAACTATCACGTAGTTATCAAAACGTGTACGTCCGATGTTCGCAACATCCACAAATGACGTTTGGGGCTCAGCACAGTGAGCGGTGCATTAAGGACATAAGCTTTCTACTGTCCGCATAATCGCTACTGTCAACTTTCAACTATATTTTCTCTAGGAACATAACTAAACAGTGGAACTATAGCGCGAGCTTACGACATAATTTGCAAAAGGTCTTTTGACTATGTTCAGGATAATTAAGTTCATCTTATGAACTCCCACTCAGATAGACATCCCTCTGGTCATCTAAGTGATTACATGATCCGAGTCAACTAAGCCGTGTCCGATCATCACGTGAGACGGACTAGCCATCATCGGTGAACATCTTCATGTTGATCGTATCTACTATACGACTCATGCTCGACCTTTCGGTCTCCGTGTTCCGAGGCCATGTCTGTACATGCTAGGCTCGTCAAGTTAACCCTAAGTGTTTTTGCTGTGTAAATCTGTCTTAAACCCGTTGTATGTGAACGTAAGGATCCATCACACCCGATCATCACGTGGTGCTTAGAAACGACGAACTGTAGCAACAGTGCACAGTTAGGGGAGAACACTTCTTGAAATTTTTTGTAAGGGATCACCTTATTTACTACCGTCGTCCTAAGTAAACAAGATGCATAAACATGATAAACATCACATGCAATCAAATAGTGACATGATATGGCCAATATCATTTTGCTCCTTTTGATCTCCATCTTCGGAGCTCCATGATCATCATCGTCACCGGCATGACACCATGATCTCCATCATCATGATCTCCATCATCGTGTCTCCATGAAGTCGTCTCGCCAACTTATTACTTCTACTACTATGGCTACCGATTAGCAATAAAGTAAAGTAATTACATGGCGTTGTTCAATGACACGCAGGTCATACAATAAATTAAGACAACTCCTATGGCTCCTGCCGGTTGTCATACTCATCGACATGCAAGTCGTGAATCCTATTACAAGAACATGATCAATCTCATACATCACATATCATTCATCACATTCTTTTTGGCCATATCACATCACATAGCATACCCTGCAAAAACAAGTTAGACGTCCTCTAATTGTTGTTTGCATGTTTTACGTGGCTGCTATGGGTTTTTAGCAAGAACGTTTCTTACCTACGCAAAACCACAACGTGATATGCCAATTGCTATTTACCCTTCATAAGGACCCTTTTCATCGAATCTGTTCCGACTAAAGTGGGAGAGACTGGCACCCGCTAGCCACCTTATGCACCAAGTGCATGTCAATCGGTGGAACCTGTCTCACGTAAGAGTACGTGTAAGGTCGGTCCGGGCCGCTTCATCCCACAATACCGCCGAAACAAGATTGGACTAGTAACGGTAAGCATATTGAACAAAATCAACGCCCACAACTACTTTGTGTTCTACTCGTGCAAAGAATCTACGCAATAGACCTAGCTCATGATGCCACTGTTGGGGAACGTAGCAGAAATTCAAAATTTTCCTACGTGTCACCAAGATCTATCTATGGAGAAACCAGCAATGAGGGGAAGGAGAGTGCATCTACATACCCTTGTAGATCACTAAGCGGAAGCGTTCAAGAGAATGGGGTTGAAGGAGTCGTACTCGTCGTGATCCAAATCATCGGAGATCCTAGTGCCGAACGGACGGCACCTCCACGTTCAACACACGTACAGCCCGGTGACGTCTCCCATGCCTTGATCCAGCAAGGAGAGAGGGAGAGGTTGAGGAAGACTCCATCCAGCAGCAGCACGACGGCGTGGTGGTGGTGGAGGAGCGTGGCAATCCTGCAGGGCTTCGCCAAGCACCGCGGGAGAGGAGGAGGACTTGGGAGAGGGGGAGGGCTGCGCCAGAACTTCGTGTGTAGCTCCCATGCGCCTCCCCACTATATATAGGGGTGGAGGGGCTGGTTTCTTGCCCTCCAAGTCCATTGGGGCGTTGTCCAAGGTGGGAGGAAAGAAATCCCATCATTTCCTTCCCCACCGATTGTTATCCCCCCTTTTTAGAGATCTTGATCTTATCCCTTCGGGATATGATCTTATTCCTTCTAAGGGGGGATCTTGGTGCGCCTTGACCAGGGGTGTGGGGCCTTTCCCCCACTACCCACGTTCATGTGGGTCCCCCCATGCAGGTGGGCCCCACTCCGGAACCTTCTAGAACCTTCCCGGTACAATACCGAAAAATCCCGAACATTTTCCGGTGGCCGAAATAGGACTTCCCATATATAAATCTTTACCTCCGGACCATTCCGGAACTCCTTGTGACGTCCGGGATCTCATCCGGGACTCCGAACAACATTCGGTAACCACATACAAACTTCCTTTATAACCCTAGCGTCATCGAACCTTAAGTGTGTAGACCCTACGGGTTCGGGAGACATGTAGACATGACCGAGACGTTCTCCGGTCAATAACCAACAGCGGGATCTGGATACCCATGTTGGCTCCCACATGTTCCACGATGATCTCATCGGATGAACCACGATGTCAAGGACTCAGTCGATCCCGTATACAATTCCTTTTGTCTAGCGGTATTATACTTGCCCAAGATTCGATCGTCGGTATACCGATACCTTGTTCAATATCGTTACCGGCAAGTCTCTTTACTCGTTCCGTAACACATCATCACGTGATCAACTCCTTGGTCACATTGCGCAAATGATGATGTCCTACCGAGTGGGCCCAGAGATACCTCTCCGCTTACACGGAGTGACAAATCCCAGTCTCGATTCGTGCCAACCCAACAGACACTTTCGGAGATACCTGTAATGCACCTTTATAGCCACCCAGTTATGTTGTGACGTTTGGTACACCCAAAGCACTCCTACGGTATCCGGGAGTTGCACAATCTCATGGTGTAAGGAAAAGATACTTGACATTAGAAAAGCTCTAGCAAACGAACTACACAATCTTTGTGCTATGCTTAGGATTGGGTCTTGTCCATCACATCATTCTCCTAATGATGTGATCCCGTTATCAACGACATCCAATGTCCATAGCCAGGAAACCATGACTATCTGTTGATCACAACGAGCTAGTCAACTAGAGGATCACTAGGGACATATTGTGGTCTATGTATTCACACGTGTATTACGATTTCCGGATAATACAGTTATAGCATGAATAAAAGACAATTATCATGAACAAGGAAATATAATAATAATACTTTTATTATTGCCTCTAGGGCATATTTCCAACACGATGTTCCTTCTATCTTTCTTTGAGGTACTTGTAGGGGTACGGAAAAGATTAGACTTCTATCGATCTCTCTTTTTCTGGCAATCTGATGATGATAAGAAGAAATATAGGTTGACTAGATGGGATATTATTTGTAGGCCCAAAGATCAAGGAGGGCTAGGGATTGAAAATTTAGAAGTTAAAAATAAATGCCTTCTCTCCAAATGGCTTTTCCGTCTATCCACCGAGACCGAGGGTACGTGGATTCAAATTTCACATAATAAATACATTCAATCTAAGACTCTGGCCCAGGTCACTGCGAGACCTAATGACTCGCCTTTCTAGAAAGGGCTGATGAAGATGAAATTCTCCTTTTTCAGTGGGTTAGATTCATTGTTGGTAATGGTCTTTCGACAGATTCTGGGAAGATACATGGTTAGGGGAGACACCATTAGCCCTGCAATATCCCACTCTATATGATGTTGTACAAAGTAAGGAAGATTATGTTGCTAAAATATTGTATATGGTCCCCCTTAGTATCCAATTCGGGAGGTCTTTGGTGGGGGGACGGTGGACTTCTTGGTTACACTTGGTCCATAGATTGATGACAGTTCAACTATCTGACCACGCAGATACCACCTTTTGGAAATTATCAACGAATGGTAGTTTCTGTGTGAAGTCTCTGTACATGGATGTAAGGCCAATTTCGAGATCACTTCACATATGGAAGGTTAAAGTGCCGCTAAGAATTAAAATCTTCATGTGGTTTGTCCACAAGGGAGTGATCTTGGTGAAAGATAATTTAATTAAGAGGAACTGGGTTGGTAGCTCTCGTTGGTGTTATTGCAACCAGGATGAATCTATTCAACACCTCTTTCTCGATAGCCCATTGGCAAAATTATTGTGGCGCACGGTTCATATAGCCTTTAACGTTCACCCTCCAATTTGCATCAACACGTTATTTGGAACGTGGCTAAACGGAGTGGATTAAAACATAGCGCGACATGTTCGGATAGGAGTATCCACATTATTATGTGCTATATGGAACACTAGGAACGACATGATCTTTAACCGGAAAAACTTTATCAACTTTTTGCAGGTTATTTACAGAGCTACTGCTTGGATCCGTACGTGGTCGTTACTCATCCATGAAAATTCCAGGGAGCTTTTGGATACTGGGTGCAACCGGTGGGAGACGGTAGCACGGGTTATCTTCAACCGATTTGGATGGCGAGCTACTAATAGGCTAGGTGTATAGGCATCATGCCCTATTACTATTTTCACCGGATGTGGCACCTTTTTATTCAGTTTCTTTTGCTCCATTTGTGAGCTAGAATTTACACTACAGACTTGTTTGCATACTTGTTTTAATAATATGGCTGGATGCATCACTCTGATGCAGAGGCCGAGGGTTATCCTCCTTTTCCAAAAAAATGAATGGCACCAGCAAAGTACTTTGGTGTGACCTCCATGGACAATCATAAGCTAAAGGCCTCAAAAATCCACTCACTGCCATTCCTTTGTATGAGTTTCTCTAAGCTCCGATACTTCCAATGATTATCCCCTAGTACTAATGAGCCACATGTGGTTATTCATACTCAGAGAACAAAACCAGTTTCAACAATTCGAAGCCGCTTTTTAGTTCCTGGACTACTGAGCCATTTCTCTTTGAAACATACTTAGATAACTAGGGGCGTGTTTGGTTACATTACCAATCGAGCCTGGCTCTAGTGAGCCGGTTTGAGGGGATGCAGGCAAAAAGACCCCAGATGCACATAGTTTGGTTGCCTACATGTAACTTAGTTGCATGAGACAACCATTTTGACCCGGCGTTTGGTTGCCCGCATTGCATTAGGCGCACATATGACATGGTGTTTGGTTGCAACCTGCATAAGGTGTTGTCACCACTTCTAACTAGGGTGAGCTTACCACACACAATCTGAACATGTAGTGCCAACTAGTTAAACAAATGACAGTTCATCCTAACTACTATCAAATGACAGAACAAGTTATTAAGAACCATTGGCTAAATAGGAGATAGTTCATTGGTGTTGCTGCTACTTGATCTTCCTCTTCTTATGCTTCCGCTTCTGCTTCTTCTTATCCCTCCTCTTCAAATCTTCCACTGACCTCTGTTAAGCCACATTGCCTCTGCCCACTCCAACCTTTTGTTCTTCCAAGCGTCATTGTCAAATGACTCCACACCATGGTCGGAGCTAACAACATTTTCAGGCTCGATGTCTTCCTCCTCAGACACGTGTTCATCAGAGCCCCACTAGAGGATCCAATTATGAAGAATGCAACAAGCAAGAACAAGCTTAACCTGAGTGGAGTATGGGTGGAATGGCTTCTGATCTAGGATCTTAAACCTATTCTTCATAGCTCCAAATGCCCTCTCAACAGTTACTCTAAGGCTGGAGTGTCTGAGATTAAACAACTCATGTGCAGTCCTAGGATAATTCCTACCAGAGAACTCGTTGAGATGGTACCTGGTTTTCCTGAAGGGTGGAAGAATACCCGACCGACATGCATAGCCAGCATCTCCAAGGTAGAACTTGCCGTTGGGGATGTTGATCCCATCAGGTCGACTCATGCTGTCACTGAGAATGTTAGCATCATGTGTTAACCCCTCCCAGCCAGCCAGCACATATGTGAACTTTAGATCAAAGTCAACAACAGCAAGCACATTCTGGCTTGTGTAGTGCTTCCTCCTCCTGTATGCTGCAGACTGTGACCTAGGAACTCTGACAGTGACATGAGTACCATCTATTGCCCCAATGCAATCCTGAAAATGGGATCACAAGCCTGCGTTAGTGCTCAACTTGAACAATACAAGCATATCAAGCCATGAAAAGTGTACATTGTCAATGCTCACCTTGAAGTATGGATACCATCTTGGGCTGCCGCGAATCTTGGGTGGAGTCTGGCCAGATGGTCTCCTGATCATCTCTCCTCTAAGCTCCCCAACAGCAAAAAGCACCTGCTTGAAGTACCTAGAGAAGGTCTCCATTGATCTCCTGAACGTGTTGTGAATGACCCTGAACCTCTCGTTATGGCCAACAACATGGAGGAACATGGCCACTTTCTCTTTCACACTGGTGATACGTCTCCAACGTATCTATAATTTTTGATTGTTCCATGCTATTATATTACTCCTTTTGGATGTTTATGGGCTTTATTTTTACACATTTATATCATTTTTGGGACTAACCTACTAACCAGAGGACCAGCCCGTATTGCTGTTTTTTTGCCTATTTCAGTATTTCAAAGAAAAGGAATATCAAACGGAGTCCAAACGGAATGAAACCTTCGGGAGCGTGATTTTTGGAACGAACGTGATCCAGAGGACTTGGAGTGCAAGTCAAGAAGCATCCGAGGCGGCCACAAGATAGGAGGGCGCGCCCCCTGTCTTGTGGGCCCCTCAGGCGGCCACCAACGTACTTCTTCCTCCTATATATGCCTACGTACCCCGAAAACATCCAGGGAGCCAATGAATTCCACCACCGTAACCTTCTGTATCCGCGAGATCCCATCTTGGAGCCTTCGCCGGTGCTCCACCGGAGGGGGAATCGACCACGGAGGGCTTCTACATCAACACCATAGCCCCTCCGATGAGTTGTGAGTAGTTTACCACAGACCTTCGGGTCCATAGTTATTAGCTAGATGGCTTCTTCTCTCTTTTTGGATCTCAATACAATGTTCTCCCCCTCTCTTGTGGAGATCTATTCAATGTAAACTCTTTTTGCGGTGTGTTTGTCGAGATCCGATGAATTGTGGGTTTATGATCAAGTTTATCTATGAGAAATATTTGAATCTCCTCTGAATTCTTTTATGTATGATTGAGTTATCTTTGCAAGTCTCTTCGAATTATCAGTTTGGTTTGGCCTACTAGATTGATCTTTCTTGCCATGGGAGAAGTGCTTAGCTTTGGGTTCAATCTTGCGGTGTCCTTTCCTAGTGACAGCAGGGGCAGCAAGGCACGTATTGTATTGTTGCCATCGAGGATAAAAAGATGGGGTTTATATCATATTGCATGAGTTTATCCCTCTACATCATGTCATCTTGCTTAATGCATTACTCTGTTCTTTATGAACTTAATACTCTAGATGCAGGCAGGAGTCGATCGATGTGTGGAGTAATAGTAGTAGATGCAGGCAGGAGTCGGTCTACTTGTCACGGACGTGATGCCTATATACATGATCATGCCTAGATAATCTCATAATTATTCGCTTTTCTATCAATTGCTCGACAGTAATTTGTTCACCCACCGTAATACTTATGCTATCTTGAGAGAAGCCACTAGTGAAACCTATGGCCCCCGGGTCTATCTTTTATCATATAAGCTTTCAATCTACTTTTATTTGCATCTTTACCTTTTGCATCTATATTATAAAATACCAAAAATATATTTATCTTGTCACACCATCTCTATCAGATCTTACTTTCGCAAGTGGCTGTGAAGGGATTGACAACCCCTTTATCGCGTTGGTTGCGAGTTCTTTGTTTGTTTGTGTAGGTGCGTGGGACTTTTGAGGAGCCTCCTACTGGATTGATACCTTGGTTCTCAAAACCTGAGGGAAATACTTACGCTACTATTGCTGCATCACCCTTTCCTCTTCAAGGAAAACCAACGCAAGCTCAAGACATAGCAACTGGTGTTGATGTTATCTTGTAGCAGCCCCCTGCTCCTGAAGGTCTCGACAAGCCTAGCAAATGGTGCTCTTTTCATTCGAAGCATCCACAGAGCCTCGACATTATTGTAGTTGTAGATGTAGTTCCAATTTTGGATCCTCTCCTGTTCCCAGATAAACATTGGACCATAGCGGATCAAAGGTCTCCCAGCACGACGAACAACTCTCCGGTGCATGAACATGACCCATGCCTGAATCACACTTATTAGTGTTGCTGCCAGAATTATCAACCTCATCTGTGCGTCCATAACCTAGTTGACATCGACGGTTCAGTCAGTGGAAATCGATCCTACACCTTGCCTAACGGCCTAACCACTGACCTAACAAAGGGGGAGGGGGTGCTGCTTACTGACATCGGAGATGAGGACAGCGTAGGGGGAGCCATGGCACAGACAAGGTCGACCAGACGGTGGCCAACAACAAGGGGAGCACCAGATCTGCCGCAAACGTCACCGCCTCTTCCGCCGCTGGTGGTGGTGAGGCAGTAGGGAAGAAAGAGGGTAGGGAAGAAAGTGGCTATGGGTGAGCGAGTAGAAAGATGGGTGAGGCTAGATTTGGCGCCGGGACGGCCTGCCAGATTTTCCATCTCCCGCCATCCCCCTTCGCCCTCACCTTGCATGTGCCCGTGCGACCTTGCACCGCACTCGGCCTAGCTTGCCAGAAACTGCCGATTTGAGCGTTTCCAGTGAGCCAGGCTCTAGGCTGCTTTGAGAAACGTGCGGTGCAGGCCCAACAGTGAAACCAGGCAACCAAACAGGCCTCTTCCTTCTGTGCGGGCCTGGTTGGGCTTGATGCGGGCAACCAAACACGCCGTAGATGTTTCATTGATTCAGAAGTGGCGCTAGAAGTTTGCTCACCAAACTGAGGCCATGTTCGGGACAAAGTTCCAGGTGAAATCACTCTCAGAACTGCCAATGAACATTGGACCCGGAACTTCCTTTATGTGGGAAACAAAAAATTGTGTTATTCATTATAGATGGCAACGACAAGTGAAATTCGTCCCCATGGGCCACCCATTTAATTCCTGGTGGCAGCCATAGGGTGGTAAAAGTGAAATTTATGGGATCATGATTATAGTTTCGTGTTTAGTTTTTTTTTGAGCAACTATTTTTTTAGGGGGTAAAACACCTTTATTCATCAAACTCCACAGATAGTGGGATACAAGTGGAGTTATGGGGCTGGCCTAGCCAAGTATGCCGCCCCGACCCTCTACTAAGTGCAAATCTAGCTAGCCTATGAGCTTCCATATTGGATGCACGACCTTCAAAAGTAAATTTACAAAGAAAACCACTTGACCGGGTATTTATCTCCCTAACTATTGAACAATTCTTCCCCATGCTAGCATTGTTGATGTCTAGTATCGCCTGTTTGGAATCAGAAGCAATTAGCACATTGTGTAGATTTAGGTCTTCCCTAGGGCAAGAGCCTCTCTACATGCGATAGTTTCCAAAATTAGTGGATCATCCAGACCAGCTATTACCAATGCTGAACTTCCAAGATAGGTGCCATTGTGATCTCGACAAATAGCCACTGCCGAGCCTCCCCTACCCGCTCTGACTCCGGCATCAACATGAATTTTCACGTAACCCATTGGCGGGGTCTTCTGTCGGGTGGAATGAGTAGGGGTGTGGCCTCCTGCCCCCCTCCTGTAATGTTGGTGGCTTCATTATCTGATAGGACAGTGAGCTCTTGGATGAAGTTACTTACAAACAAATGAGTAGCTCGAGGGGTTTGGAATATATGCTCATGAATGGCTTTACGTCTGGCTGTCCAAATTGCCCAAAGTGTGACTGCGACCATTATAAACTGCTCATGCGATAAAGAGTCAATGAGTGTGAATAGCCGTTGCTTAGCCTTGGTCTCATTGGTGTTCACTAGTTGGCTGGCTAGCTCGTCATCGACCAGTGCCCATGTGCACCTTGATGTTGTACAATTGATAAGGGAGTGATTCCACGAGTCTGGAGCGCCACACATTCCACACAAAGGTGAATCAGCCATATGTCGATGCGCTCGAACATCTTCTGTTGGCAGCGGTTGCTTTGACAGTCTCCAAAGAAACATTCTCACTTTCCCAAGAACTTTAATCTTCCACAGATTCTTCCATTGTGTCTCATCAGCTGCACCTGTTGATGGTCCGGCAACATTCTCCAGCCATGCTTCTCAACGCTGACGAGTGGATACCAGCATACGATAAGCAGACTTGACCTAGAAGATTCCATTCCTTTCAAAATTCCAACTCCAAAAATCGCTAGCATTGTGTGTGCATATGGGAATCCCCATGATGGTTCGCACATCCATGGGAAAGAAAACTTGCCTGATCCACGTCCTAGGTGGCACTCGTATGATCAATTATCTCGAAGACTAGATTCGGCGGATTGTTTACTAAGCATGCATATGGCCGCATCCCAGATGGATGTAGTCTCTCCGTTGACAAACCTGCAAATGAGGCCTTGTTTTAGTGTGTCCCTTCCTTCAATTACTGCCCTCCAGATTTGGCTTGGATGTCCCCCCAATGTGGCCTGAAGGATGGTGGAGTTTGGGAAGTAGATGCTCTTTAGGATATGATCGCTAAGTGACTCCGGATTCTGCAGGATTCGCCATGCTTGGTGGGCTAACATGGCGAGATTGAAAAGCTCGAAGTCCTTAAACCCTAGACCACCCATCCCTTTTGGTTGTGTCATGGCTTTCCATGAAACCCGGTGAGGCTTTCTTTTGCCATATTTGCAACCCCACCAAAACTTCCTTATGAGCATATTGAGGTGTTCATATAATCCTCTTGGAAGCTTGAAACAGGACATAGAAAAAACTAGGACAGCCTGGGCAAAAGTCTTCACCAAAACTTCTTTACCTGCGGATGACACTGTGTTTTCTATCCACCCTTGTACCTTGCTCCATAATCGATCTTTCAGATATTTCAATGAGCCATTTTTTGAGTTTCCCACATCTGAAGGCATCCCTAGATACTTCTCATTCAATTTTCATTTGGGACATTCAATATATTCTTGATCTCCATTCTAGCATTTTCGGGAACCCCTTTGCTAAAATATATAGAAGATTTTGCAAAATTAATGAGCTGACCCGAAGCTTGGCAGTAACTGTTCAGTACCAGGTTCACCTCATTAGCTCCATTACTATTTGCCTTATAGAACAGCAGGCTGTCATCAGCAAATAGAAGATGGCTCACCGGTGGCGCCGATGGTGCCACTTGAAGACCACCAAGATTGGATGACTCATTCTTAGATTTTAACAGGCATGACAGGCCCTCTGCTGCTAGCAAGAACAAGTACGGAAATATTGGGTCCCCTTGTTTGATTCCTCATGAAGGCTCAAACTCTTCCAATTTCTTCCCATTGAACATGATTGAAAATTTCATAGTAGTAACCAGTGACATTACTATGTTCACCCACCTTTCACTGAAACCAAGTTTGATCATGATGGCCCGGAGATAAGGCCATTCGATCCTGTCATAGGCCTTTGTCATATCAAGTTTCAGTGCATATGACTAGTGCTTCTTCGCCTTGTTTCTCTTCATAAAGTGGAGACATTCATATGCTGTGATAATATTATCTGTTATCAACCTGCCTGGGACAAAGGCAGACTGCTCTTCAGATACTATGTCCGGAAGTATCAGCTTCAACCGGTTTGATATCACCTTTGGTGCAATCTTGTAAAGAACATTACACAAGCTAATTTGTCAGAATTGACACAACTGAGTAGGGTTTTTAGCTTGGGTATAAAGACCAAGACTATTTCATTAATGCATGTAGCCGACTCTGTACCTTCTACGATCATAATTACCACGATAGTGATCTCCTCACCACAAATATCCCAATGACGCTGGAAGAAGTGGGCTGGGTAACCGTCAGGGCCTGGGGCCTTCGTCAGGAACATTTGGAATAGGGTAACCTTCACCTCTTCTCTGCTATAGGGAGCGTTCAAAGCTGTGTTCATCTCTTGAGTGACTTTGCATGGCACGGTGTCAAGGACATGCCGTCACCCCCTCGGTGGTATACAATTCCTTGTAGAAGGTCGTTGTCATTGACTCCATCTCATGTGTGTTATCAGTGATTTGTCCATCTGGGTGTTGCAAAGCTCTGATCTGATTCTTCCTTCTCCTCCGGCTAGCTTGTAGGTGGAAGAAGTATGTGTTTTATCGCCATGAAGTAGCCATTCAACTCTTGCTCGTTGTCTCCACAGAATCTCTTCACGGTGAAAAAGCTCAATTAGGCGATCATTAATCTTAATTTCTTGCCGAGACAGTCTGAACCGACCTGCTGCTGTACATAGTGCTTCGAGCTTAAACTTTAAAGCCTTAATTTCCTGCCTGACATTACCAAACTTCACCCTATCCCATGTAGCTAGATCACCTGACAGTGCTCCAAGCTTGGTGTGTATCTGCTCCACAGTATTCGCTGCTGCATGCGTCCAGCCATTGCTAATCACCGATGGGAGGGTTGGGTCCCTTTCCCAAGCAACCTCACATCTGAAGGGTCTAGGGCCCCTTATTCGTACGTGCTCTTCCTGCATGTGTAGTAACAAGGGTAAATGATCTGAGCTCGCTGCTGTTAAGTGCTTCAGCAATGCCACAGGAAACGCTAGGAGCCATTCCGTATTAGCTACTCCTCAATCCAGCCGCACTCTAGTATATGATCCTCCCAGTACCTTCTTCTCAAAGGTCTAGCTGAGTCCCTCATAGCCTATGTATGAGAGGCTGCAAGTATCCAACGCGTCGCGAAACGCATCCATCTAAGCTTGGCTTCTCGATCCAATTCCGTCATGTTCATGCGCATGAAGGACCTCGTTGAAGTCACCTATGACCACCCACGGAAGATTGCTCGTGCCAGCTATACCACGTAAAGTGTCCCAGGTTTTATACCTCTCTTGAGTTTGTGCTTCACCGTAGATGAACGTGATTCTAGTCCGAGTTTCTGTTAGCTCTTTCACATCAACATCAATATGGTAACTAGAGTAACCAATAACTTCTAGCTTTATTTCTTCTTTCCAAAATATTCCAATACCACCGCTCCTCCCAGAGCTACTTACAACAAAACTTTTATCATAGCCCAAAGTACCAACTAAATTCTCTACTCGTGAACCCTCTATTTTAGTTTCAAGGATACAAACAATGGAGGGGGCATATTGCTTCGAGAGGTCCCGAAGCTCACGAACTGGCGCGGGTTTGCTAGCCCCGCGACAGTTCCAAACTAGGCAACTCATTGCGCTAGGCGCGCCCCACCATTGGGGCCCGCCACACGTGCATTAGTGTGTGTGTGTGTGTGTGTGTGTGTGTTCGTAACCTTGTTCTTGCTGCTGTTCTTGTCCAAAAGGTTGGAGATTGTCCTTAGTTTCTTTGGGTCTTGTTTAGACGAGGGGCTCGCTGGTACTACTCCCGTCGTTGCCGCTGCTTGATCATTCTGTGGATTTGATGCATCCAGAGCTGTGAGGAGGGGAATAGATACTCCCCTTTTTCTGTTCATGTTCACCTCTCCCATCACAAAGTCAGCCGCTGATTCTGGGTCGACCTGCATGTCCCCTTCATAGTTCTGGCTACGCTGACCCTGACCACGTCCACCACGGCCTCCTCTGGCGTTGCCTTTGCCACCTGCACCTCTGCCGCCTCGGCCTGCCATGCCCTCACCCGGGCCTTGCCCAGGTCCGCGGAACCAGGAGGCACGTAGATCCTTGAAAAGTAGTGCTTTGGGTTCATAGACACCATCTCCACACTCTTTGTGCATGTGGCCCAAGTGACCACAGACCGCGCACCAATCCGGCAGTCTCTTATATTTGACATGAAAGATCTCCCGTTTCTTCTTCTTGACGAGCGAAACTGCATTCTTGAGCGGCTCAGTGACGTTTATCTTCACGCGGACACGCACGGAATTGCCTTCGAAGTCTTGAGACCTTGGTTCATGGTAGATATATTCGCCAATGGTCGCAGCCAGGGATTTGATCAGAGGGAAATAATCGTCAGGGAAATCATGAATTTGAGCCCAAATTTCCACTTTGTCCAGAGCAACTGCAGACGGCCTGGTGAACCCATCATAGGGCTCGACCACCACTGCTTTCCCTTTGTACTGCCAGGGCCCCTCCTCCATGACTCTCTCCCAGTCTCCAAGGCACATGAACTGCATGGTGTATAGGTTATCCTCGAGGGGGCGGATCTTGACTTCTTGAGCGAGATCCCACGCCGCCCTCATATTCCAGTAGAACCAGTACTGGCCAGCTTTGTCCGTGTGTACGAGGACGATCGCCATCCACCTGACAGCTTCCTCCGGCAAGTCGTCGTCCTCAACCATCACATCCTGGATATTGCCTTTGTTTAACCCAAGCTCTTCCATCATGGACTCCAGATCGGTCACCCCCGATCCTGAAGCCCCGGTCGCCATTATATCTCTTGCCCGTGGAAAAGTTACGCGGGCGGGGTGTTCCCTACCGCCGACAACACCCCAGTGCTGCCGGAGCACCAGGCTCCGAACGACGGTGGTGGGTACAGCGGAGAGGATCGGATCTCAACGGGAGATGTGATCGCCGTCGCCGCCCGAGAGGAGAGGGAACCCTAACTTGAGGGAGCAACTAGTTTCATGATTTAGTAAAAAAATATTTATTAAAAAAAACGATGAAACATTCTTCGGCCCACTTTA
Organism: Triticum timopheevii; assembly: GCA_963921465.1. NCBI lineage: Eukaryota > Viridiplantae > Streptophyta > Magnoliopsida > Poales > Poaceae > Triticum > Triticum timopheevii. The sequence goes on from OY997274.1 coordinate 109,034,471, forward strand.
CACGTTTTGGAACTGCAAGGCCCATTGAATTCCTATGGTGCAGATCGATGCGACGCTCCGACACGTTAAGCAGAGAGGCCGCAAGAAAATGGAAGCAGCAGCAGCACGAGCGCGACCACGAATGGCGTCGACCTCAAGATTGTGCCGCCGGCCGGCTTCCTCCTCCACCGCCGCGCCGCCGTCCCCAGCGCCCCTATTCTCCGGGGGAGGAGCGCGAGCGGGCGGTGCGGCCTCGCCATCTTGGTTTCGTCCTCCAATGGTAGATCTGCCGTTACCTGCTCCCCCTTCTTGCATTTCTCCGTGGAATTGTTTGAGATCTTGCAGTTGAGTTCAATTATAGTAAGATGAGGTGCGAGGAGTCGAATTTTACACATGGTCCATTCTGAAGCCATAGCGGTTCAGTTGAATCCGGTAAGATTTAATTCCAACTTCTTCGCTAATTATCCTGAGCTGGCAAAATTAGAGATCCATTTGGAGTGGAATCGCATGTAAATGGTGTCCAATTGGGCGTTGTTGAGATCCATCATGGTGTTGAATATACATGACAGGATAGTTTCCTTGTGCAATATTCAGTTACAAACTTGTAATTCAGAAGTCTATTTCTGATGTTTAAGTTCAGACTGCGCCCTTGAACATACACTGAAGTAACAATAGCTCATATTTAATGATGTAGGTGCAGCTGGGCTCTCCCCACTGAGTGACTCGGAGAAGAAAGGCCCTGTGGTGATGGAGATCCCGCTGGAAAATATCTGGAGGCGTGCCAATGATCCTGATGAGGTGCAGGAGCTCATGGACAGCATCCGTGTCATCGGCTTCCAAGTACCAGTGGGCATCTTTTTCTTTAACATTAATTTTTACCAAAATTATTTTCTTTTAGCTCATAAGTTAAATTATGTCAGAACTGGAATTTTCTTATGTGGAATTAAGTACATACAAATAAAGTTATATACAGAGCTAATACATGGCCGAACACTACTACTGAATTCAGTGATCTCCACACAGTTGTCTAGAGGACGTTTGTGCTATGGTTGATTGAGTATGTGCGTCAATATTCAAGTTGGGTTGTTTACATGCATATTCTGCGGTACACCGTCACAAAGTATAAATGCATTTTTTGTCCACGAGATCCGGCACTATTATGTCTAGAATGAGTTTTCCCTAGCTCATTTTGACATGTGAAGTCTATTCACCTGTGCTCCTCTAAATCAGTCTTAGTTCAAAGGAAGTTTGCCCTTTATGCCCGGATCAGTGGCTTTATAATTTCAATAGCGGCTCTATTATGTCTAAGATTGGATCTAATCTACGTCTAAACTAGGGTTTTACTTCTGCTGTCTTGGCCGTTGAAGTAGAAGGTGCCCCCTTCTGGTTCCGGCACACGGGTATTCATACCCGGTCTTGAGTCGGTTGGACGCCTTTCTTTCCTGGTCTCCTGGTTGCAAACGCCTTGAGCCTCCCAATCTTGATCTCTGAATGGTGGACGTCTCGGCCTCTTACCCGTGTGACAGGCGAACTCCCTTTCGCCTGAGGCCTTGACATTAAGGAAGGAGGGGCTGTTATAGATGTTCTCTTTAGCATACAAGTTTTCGCCTTTTAGAGGTAAGATTAAGGGTTTGAGCGACTCTGAACAGGGCCTGGCATGATGCGGTATGTGGAATTTCAACTTCCCACCGACATAGACCAGGGCTGGTGAGTTGAGATTCCACACATTAACGACCAACATCACAATGATGAGACCAAAGCAATGCATTACTCAAGATCGAGTAGCTCACATCACTCAACCTCTCTAGGAGGCACTTTTTAAAACAAGTAACTAAAATTAGTATATAACGGTAGACAACAATAAGTCTATAGTTCAGTAAAGAAAACTAAACCTGTAAATCTGTATCTATTAATTCATATCGGAACCCTTGCTGAAGCCGTATACATGACATAAGCAACACGCACGCATAAAAACCGTGCAAAGACAAAAAAAAAGACCTACTTGGGGAAAACGACAAGGACGTAACAAATGATTGAGGGTGTCTTTCTTCCTTTTCCTGAAGCACCCGTTTTTGTGGAATTGCTTATTGATGACCGAATCGCTTCAATGGCACCTCCACCTCATTATCTTGGTCTAGCGTCATCTCTCACTTCGCCATCTCAGCCTCCTACTCATTCTTCTCAACTCTCCGTACTTCCAATATGTCCTTCCATGTCTCCATCGATTAGTATACTGATTACAGACTCCCCATAAATCCTCATGTTAATGGGAGAAATACGAGAGATATGAGCCAACGGTCCAATCTACAGTGGCGCAAATGAACTTCAGGGGGACTGGATATGAGCCAAAAGAAGGAAAGAAAAACACTATCCAATGTTTCTTTATGAAATGACCCATTCTGATAAATGTTCATCTACTAATTTCTTCTTTTGGCCATCTCTGCCATTTCATATATAATCTTCCAAGCCTACGTCCCAACCTAGGTCTCTAGAGCAAGAACTTAACATGAAAATACCTCAATAAATGCCAATCGTGCCCCTGATCTCTTTATTCTCCATTCTCAAAGACACAAATTTAATATTATGGAGAGTGTTGGGATTTAAAATGATGGTGAGGGTAAGGTTTTTATAACTGATTGGTTTCTCTGCTTGACTCCCTAGTGACAAACTGCGAGCTATAGTGACGGTGAAATATGAAATCCTAAATTTAATTTATATCAAATATATCATTCTATCATCATATTTATATATATAGGCATTACATTGCCGCAACGTAGCAACACCACACAATATTAATTACTAGCGGCTCTTGGACCAAAAACGGGAAGAGCCAACATGCATGCTTTAGATAACTAGTGTTAGTATAGAAGGATCTGACTATCGAGTAGAAGGTCTGATTTTCAAGTAATTCGGCAATTGAATCTTATTTGATTTAGTCAACGAATATTTAACTTTTTTCTAAGATTCCTGTGCTTTTTCATGGGGTGATTGCGATCTCGTAATGTAGGCAAATTATGATACAACAGTCAGGGCCATGTATTGAGACAACATGTGCGCTTTCATATGGTAATACAACAATAATCTATAGTCTTACAAAATAAGGGAGATGACAAACACTTTTTTTAGCATGACAAACACTATTAAGATGATGAGATTATCGAAGGTGAAGTATTTTTTTAATATGGAAGTAGAGCTATTTATTCACTTATTAAACACATATGCGGCCATAATGTCTTGTTGCCATCTTTAGGAGGACAGTCCGTTTATTCATGTGACACATGCCTGGCTGGTATTCCAAACATGGCCCAAGCCTGCGGATCTACTACATCTTGTTCATGCATTGCCAAGATAAAAATAAGCTGACCCTTGTTGGCCATCAGGCACATAGTTTCCTACCCCTTCCATTACAGCTGCAGTAGAACCCATCATCTGCTGCTCACTCCACATTGGCTGCTGACCCACTTGTTGATTATATATGGAAGGGGAGCACTGAGCTAGGTTGTTCATGACTGTGAACGAGCTCGTCGGAGCCTGCAACCTAAAGCTTGGGTCATTGTTGAGGCTGGTGAAAGAAAGGGTTTGCCGAGGGGCAGAACTATTATTTGTTGCCAATAGCTCGGTGTCATGGAGCGTGACATCATTGATGCTGTAACGCTTTGTCCCTGACGATGCCTTTTTCTGTATTCTCTTGAAAAACTTTTGTGCATGGCTTGAAACTTGGACAGGGGTCTTAGTGGTGACGAAGTGCTTGGATATGTTTTTCCAGTCGCCACGACCATAGACTTCCAGCCCATAAAGAAATGACCTGTGGACATAATGTTCAAAAGAATTCTTAGGTTAAATTGTTTACTGAAAGATGAATCGTGCAGTTGTTTTATTGAAGCACCTAGTATAGATTGAAGCAAAGTACCTATTTGACAGGTTCGAACCACTACAACAACACATGCTTATTTTTGTTGATTTACGGGTATGGGATAGAATGCATGTATATCAGAAATCCATAAGTGAACGAACATTTTGTAACATATTGATAACTGAAAGATATTACAATTTCAAATTATCAAACCTCTTTTTCTATAGCGAAATGACGATCATTAAAGGTTATTGATCTGTTTCATTGGGATGACTGGGACAAGACGTACCATATTGGAATTTAATGTCCTGTTTAACCGCGTTTCTATTTTCTAATCAAAGTCCAACACATAAAAAATTTAGGGCAGAAAGAAAGTTCATCAATATCTAATTTGCAGAGATTAGTATTTATCAAAAATGTAAATTGTAAGCGTCCATACATACGATTAGTAAAGTGCAATATCGTTGCAAATTTAACATACCTGCCTCATAAAATTAATTTGCAGACATGCTTAATTATCATATGTTGATTTTAAATAAACAACAACTAAAACTACATGATAACGAAGAATATAGGGATCGACTAACTTGTGTTCCTCTTTGGTCCAAAACTTTCGTTGATGTGGGGCAACAAATGGTCGATCATTGGAAGTATTGTTCTCCAAGACCACCATTTTGTTCTTGTCTACCATCATCGGAGCCTCCTCCATCTTCCTAATTCTTGTATCCTCCGGTGCACAGTGAAATGAAAATCTATTATCATCCATGGTCATCTCCTCATCCTCTTGTACCTCAAAGTTTTCATTAACAAGGCCACCCATGCTGTAAATAGAAATTGACAGTGTCCATGTGTACAGTTAGTAAAGTACAATATCATCACAAACATAAGCTGATGTTCTCACATAATAAATTGGCACAACATTCTTTATTAGTATATGTTCACTGAAAACAAACAACAATTAAAACTACATGTCAAAGAAGAGTATACAACCGTGGACGAACCTGTGTTCCTCATCGGTCCAAAAACCCCATTGATGTGGGGTAATAACTGGTTGATCTATGGAAATACTGTTCTCCAACACCTCCATCTTGTTGTTGCCTACCATCAGTGGTGCCTCACCCATCACCGCGATACTCGTATCCTCCATTGCACAACCAAAGGACAATCCATTATTGTCCATGATTGTTGTTTCCTCCTCTCCTACCCCAAAGTTTTCATTCGCATGGTCAACCATGGTGTAGACACCATGTGTGCTGCTAGCACCATTCTCCTCCTTCGGTAGCTCATAGTTACCGTTGATAGGGTCACAAAAGGTGAAAATGTTTTGTGGGCTACCACTAGTAACATGGGTCCCCTCCTTTCGCTGGATCATATGTGTTTCCATGGCGAGATCAACATAAAGATCTATTACCTGTTTCATGGTCTTTGAAGGGAACAATGCATGGAGAGAATTCACGATGTAGTTGTGCTTCTTGTTCTTGTCATCGTTGTCATCGTACATGATTTTGTTGGTGTTGAGCCTAGCAATGAGTGAGCATGCCTCTTCTACCTCGGATGAGGTCCACCCCTGGTTGACTATTGGATCCATGAGAGATTGGGTAGTTGAACGCTATAGAATTATGAGGACTATGAACTATGAAGATGGGTTATAGCTTGGGGATGGAGACTCGAGAGTAAGATAGTGTATTTATAGCCATCTTGTGTGCAGTCCTACTTTTGCTAATTAATTTATCACATTGATAGTTTGTCGGTCCATACAAAAGTAGATTGAACTAAAGTTAAGATATTGCTTATGACCCTTTGAGGAACATGCCAAACGATTCTATGTTGACCTCGACATTGTGTCTTTCTTTGAATTTTTTTTATTTTGCCAATACAAATAATTGCCGCAGGCCTCCAAATATATGCAAGAAGATTGCTAGAAACAACACACGCAGGCCTATTGAGTATTCATCAATTTCGATCTAGATAGATAGAACACGCATCTTGTGCGCATGCATGACATGTGCTCTCATCTTAGAGTGCAAGACTCAAACCATGGTGTCCGCCGCTCTCAAATATGCATAGCACACAGGATATATCCATTCGGTTTTGGCTTCTAGTGACACATGCATCAATGGAGTTTTACTGCATACATATGTGCGAATAAATGCAAATAATTGATTAATATCTCCCCATGATAACTAGGCTACATATATGATACACACATTACCAGCAAAGGTAAAATATATTTTCTCTTAATTTTGGTGACCGCTTCCCACATCGAGCGCACGAAATTCCATCTATAGGCAGATTTCTTGGCTTAGGTCATTTAATGGCACTTCAAGGTAAAAAGGTTTAATACATGGGCCAATTAATTGTGTATGTATCAACATATCTTTTTATATCTCTACTACTTAAAAATAAACGCAAGGTTCTCATTTCACCTCTCCTTCGTCCAACCTTGCTTATATACATTCCATTTTTTCCTTCTCTTTGATTTTTTCCTCCCATCTTCGATTTTATTTCTCCCATCCATTCTCCCTAAAATAGAATCAATTGTCTCATATTTTATTAACTTACCAACATTAAAATATATTTTGTTTGGTTAAGTCATTGAATATCTTACCAAATAAGTGCTTAACAATAAAATGGCAGATAAATCATGTCGATTGCATACAAGAACTTGCTACGATTTTAGCGCATTAATATAATAATGGACGTGCAGTCACGGGCTAATCTACTAGAATGTTTATACTCCCGTTGCAACGCACGGACAATTTTCTAGTACAGATATAAATTAATAACCCATGAAGCCAATAAATTTGACACACTTATCTTCCATCTCTCTCTCCCTCCTTCCCTCCCTCTCTCTCTCCCCTTCCCCCCTCCTCTCCCCTCCCCCTCTCTCTCCCCTCCCTCTCCCCCTCTCTCCCCTTCCCCCTCCTCTCTCTCTCTCAAAATAATTTCAAGATTTCTACGTGATACACACAAACATAGAGGTTGCAAAACGAACATGGTTTTTTAAGTGCATGATGCATATTCTAGCTATCATATGGGAATATGTGCATACTCATGCACTCATATGCCGATGTTTCAGCAATGTCCATAAATGGGTTTTTGCTTCATAGTTTTAAACTAAGTTTTAATAAACTAGATTACAAAAAAGGCTTGTTTTACATCAATGATAACCGGCTTCACAACTATATTTATTTTCTAGTGAAGGCAAAAAATCAAAACGTAGGAGTATTAACTTTCAACTGATTGTTTCGCCAGATTGCTAACTGATAAAATCATAGGAGATTAAATTCTAAAGGTACATTGTATGTTTAGTTTATAATATGGACAACTTTGCCTAATTAATATGAAGCATACCAACACCAAGTCTACATTAGTGGAGCCAGATAGTCATGATAACTACAGTCGGGAAGTTGCTTGACGTTGCTAGAGATACTGGTGACAACAATCTGAAGCACGAACCTTCAACATTGAGAACAAGGTGAAGGCGAGGCAAGGAGACCCAAACCACCATGTCGATGATATAAGCTCCATACCAGGACTTATCGATGAGAGTACCAGCGCCACCGTGGATCGAGGTGGAAGCATTGTGGTTGACGACTCTCCCTCCCCCCTCCACCGTTATGGTAGATATAAATTCTTTTTATCCAGCTTCAACTATTTTGCTCAATGGATCATATCTTCAAAATACATTTCTGACATAATAAAACTTCTAATTTCCTCATATTGAGATGAAAAGGGGAAATAAATGGATTTCTAGTCAAATGCAACAATTTGCAGAATTAGTTCAGGCTGCTTTGTAACCGGATGGTGTTTTTGCAACAATCGAGGTTGTTGGTTCACTTTTGGTCTTGCTTTTCAAAAACATACACGATCAAAACGATTACTGGTTTTACGTCAAGCAATGCATATATTCGTTTTTTCCTTTTCCATTTTTTACGAATATTTTACAAATTTTATTTTAGTTTACCATCTTCACTTCCTTTTTATTGTTGATTCCCTTTCTTCTTAGTTTTTTTTCATCATTTATTGTGTACCCTACATATGGCACTCCCTTTATGTTTTCTTATTTATTGTATCTTTTCCACTAACCGATTTGTTCATTATGTTTGTTATCCATTCCTGAGGTAGTCCACAAACCTTTTATTATTGCTTCTAGTTTGTTATCCATTCTTGTTGACATAACTGAATATTTTCTTTGGTAGAGTTATAAACAACTCAGACTTAATACTATGTATGCTCTCAAATGTATGATGAAAATATGGTAACACTATTGTGAAAATATGTTCATGCTTTACTGAAAAAACATGACACATCTTGTTGATAAAATCAAGAAACATACAACTAAAGATATCTTTTCCTGATTTTTTAGCACAACTTTTATGTTTTTGTTGAAGATTTCTCACTAGAAAATTCTTACTTATTTTTTGTAAATTGGGTGAAATACCTGGAATTAGGGTTTCTACTTAGAAAATATGTTTTCATTTTAACATCACACTCCCACCGGTCCATCCCTTTGGCAAGATCACGCACACAGACACAAATGCCTTAGCATGCTTCTAGCGACTGACAATTATTGGCTTAATTTTGTCGAGGCGAGTAGTTGGAGAGTTACTATATCAAAACCTATATTCGTAAAGGATGAATGTTGTCTGCTCAGTGAGTAAATTGTTGTTGTTGAACTTCCCGAGAGTCTCCTAAATATTAATATTAGAGAAATAAAAAGTTGTGAGATTAAGACGAACCCCTGAATTAAGAAAAATGGGCACATGGATCTTCCCACTCCAAAATTTTTGCGCATACTCTCACCTGAAGTGGTGTGCACTTTACCGGGTCGGAGAACAAGTTATGTTGTACCTCGGGTTGGCCTGCAAATAGATTCGCCTCCATTCTCCTTGGGCTTCTTAGGCATTGCTAGATCCAGGTTGTGCTTGTCGCAAATAAGAAATTATAGTTGCGTCACCAACATTTTTGCCTTCATAATGCATAAATCAATTTTTTTTGTTAATTTTATAGTGGTGATATGTTTTGTTGTCCCCGAAAGCTACACAAGAATAAAGATTGTTCAAAAATAAAAATTGTTGTAATATAAGTTATAACCATTACAAATAACCATTTCTCTACATATAACAATTGGTCCTTAGAAAATAAGAAGAATAAACATATGGTCACACTATTTATCCATCTTACATATGCATGGGACAAATTCTTGCACTAAAGGCTTTGTATATTTGTTACTAGTTTTTGTTGGTGATATAAAAATGGAGAATATAATTGTATATTGGTAAAGATCTACATACCTAACCTAGGTACAAAAAGATGTCAATCATGCATAGTAGTAGTATGTGTGGTCTGGGGTCCTTTGATCTACACAAATTCGAAGTGTCACCATAGCATCATGCCTCCGGTGCATCTGCACCGACGTCATATCCTCACCGGTTGTCTCCCATGCTGAAGCACGACCCAAGAAATATGATAGAGGAAGGGCGCAAGAGCGGGGGCAACACCACATGGCTACTAGGTGGAAGCATGCTGATGAGAGAGATATGGGATGTGTGGATAATGCTTATTGGGAAGCATGCTCGATAGGGGAAGAGGAGGTGGTAGCTCATGAATATTTAAGGGCGCACAAGTTATTTTTGTCTACACGTGAACTTATATGGGTTTTGATCTATCCCCGAGTTTCTTCATCATCTAAAAGAGAAGCTTAAATACCATGGTGCAGGGCGGGGTCGGCGAAATGAGATTCCATCTAGCATCAGACCAAAGTAATTGAAAGAGCATGGTTCCCCCATGTTTGGTTTTGGTAATTTATGACAATCCCTATGGACCAATGGTTGCTTTGAGATACTTGAAGGGTTTGTCCATAGGTAATTCTTGAAGATCATATGTTGGCTTCAATGTTGAGTATAGAAGAGTATTGATGACCAAGGTGTTATTCAAGGAGTTATCCAAAGAATGGTCATGTGAGAGTTGAGCCTATTGAAAGCATGTGTTGAAGAAGAAGATTATATGAACACTAATCACTACTAGGAAAAGGCTTATACATAGAAGTTTACCAGTAGCGTGTGTTTTGGAGCCCACGCTACTGATAATTACCAATAGCGTGTGTTACAAACTGCGCTACTGGTACAACTTAGCAGCAGCGTTGGTTTCTAGAGGGTACGCTACTGGTAAGTTAGCCACACCACACCCCCCGGGAAAAAATAGTAGCAGCGTTGGTACTCTAACAAGCGCTACTGTTAAGAAAATAGCAGTAGCGCGGGGCCACCAAGAAGGGCTACTGCTACTTCTTCTATGTGTAATCTTTTACCAGTAGCTTGTTTTTTGGGCAAGTGCTATAGCTAGTTTTATGTACCAGTAGATATTTTGGCTGGCACACATAGCAGTAGCGCGCTTTGGTGCCCAGCGCTACTGCTATGGTCGCCAGCCAAAATATCTGCCGCCTTCCCCCCCTCTTCTTCCTCCCCCTTTCTTTCTCCTCCTCCCTCTTGCACTTGCTTGTTCTTCAATGCTTCCCTCTCTTCTTTGCCCCTCCTCCCCCCTCCATTAATGCCCTCCCTCCTTTCTCTTCCTTGTTTTTGCCCCTTCTCTTCTTTGCCCCTCCACCACCCCCTCCATTAATGCCCTCCCTCCTCCCTCTCATAGCTCTCTCTATCTCCCTCCCTAGCTAGTTGGAGCTATATTTATCATGTAGGTACCTCACTATCTAGAGCTACTAGCTAATTATAAGAAGGTGCTCGATATCCCTCTCGACAAATAGGTGAGCAAAAAAAGAGTTGTGCAAGAACGGAAATATGTGTGTTTGCGATTAGGACCGAAAGTATGTGCGATATGAATATACCGAATTGTGTGTGGCATGTGAGTGACATGAGTTGCCTATGTTATGCCGAAATGTCGATTCAATTCCATTTCGGCGAATTTCGGGCAAACTCAATATGTCCTATGTTTAGGGAAGGTCATGCCGAATTTTTGTATGAATTTGATCCATGCATGCATATATATGTGGTTATAATATTTGCTCCGCGCGCAGGTGATCATGAAGGTCTATGGAAGGATGGTGGAACGATACTGGCAATCCGCTGTGGATGACATGTATGAAAAAAGACTGAAGGATGTTTTATGTCCCTGTCAAAAATGCAAAGGAAGAGTCAGGCTCGACCCCTTTCAGGGTGGTAAATTCAAGGTGCACCTGCTCATGCATGGTTTCATGCATGGCCATACTCGATGGATAAGTGAAGATGATGATGATGATGATGATGAGTATGTCGACGGGGCAGGAAATAACGACATGGGGCCACCAGACGAAGAGATGACTGATTATGTGCCTGAAGAGGAAGACAACCTCGGAAATGTCGATGGCGAAGAGGCAGTTCAAGGTGAAGAAGACGTGGACACGCCGCCATCCTCATTGCTACTAAGTTCAGCCATGCGAGACCCACATGTTCGAGACCTACTTCACAAGAATATGACTAGCTACAGAGCTGAGAGAGGAGGCCAAACTGGCGCAACTGGAGGTAGACTCGATGACTCCTTTGTATGATGGTTGCAATCCCGAGGTGACCCGCTTGAGTTTCACACTAGAACTTCTAAAGACGAAGGAAAAAAACAAATGGACAGATACAAGCCTGGATGAGCTTCTGAAGTATCTAAAGAAGGTTCTTACCGCGGGAAGCCTGTGTCCTACTAGTGTCGAGGAGGCAAAGAAAATCGTGTGCCCCCTTGATCTGCCACACATTAGATATCACACATGCATCAATGATTGCATCATATATCAGAACGAGCACGCGGAAAAAAACCATCTGTCCAAAGTGCAATGCTTCATGATATAAAAAGGCCGGAAAGAAAGCTCCACAGAAAGTTGTATGGTACTTTCTGATCACTCTGCGTCTACAACAGTATTTCATAGATCCTAAGGAAGCAATGCTTATGCGCTGGCACGCGGAGAGGGTGAAGCCAGATGACGGAGATGAGCCGAAGCTGAGACACCTCGCAGATGCTAGCCAGTGGGGAGCATTAAATGCTGAATTTGATTTTTTCGCAAATGATCCAAGGAACATCATGCTTGGCGCTAGTAGTGATGGCATGAATCCATTTGGCAACCAGAACACCAATCATAACACATGGCCCGTGTTTGTATGGATGTACAACCTCCCCCCTGGTTGTGCATGAAGGAAAAATACATACACATGGCTATGCTTATTCAAGGGCCGAGACAACCGGGAAATGATATAAATCTGTATCTCGGGTTACTGAAAGAGGAGCTACATACCTTATGGAAAACACCGGGCAAGACATGGGATGCAAGAAAAGGAGAGTATTTCTACATGAGAGCCGTGCTGATCACGACGGTGCAGGACTATCTCAGTTACGACTATCTCTACGGCCAGGTGTGCCACGGATATTGCGGATGCACGAGGTGCATGGATGATACAACTTCTCTGCAGCTATCGAAAGATGGCGGGTCTTCGAAAATCGTGTACATGGGGCATCAAAGATGGCTCGAGAAGGATGACCCGTGGAGAAAGCGTGGAGATCTATTCAATGGTAAGGCTGAGCATCAAGGTCCTCCACGTAAGCGTAGCGGTGCAGAAATATATGAGTTATTGAAGAACTGGGAAGAGTGCCCCTCACCGGGAAAGACGAAGGAAAAGGCGCTGGAGCCCCTGCTGAAGGTATGGAAGATGAGATCTATTTTCTGGGACTTGGAATACTGGCCCATACTCGACACGCCTCATAGCCTTGATCAAATGCATATCTAAAAAATATCCTTGATAGTTTTCTTGGAATATTGATGAACATGCTGGAGAGGACCAATGATGGGCCGAAGGCAAGAAAAGACTTGGAATTTTTGAATATCAGGAAAGATCTCCAAATGCCCGGTAAAAGGTCGTCAGAGGAGACCGAGACGGAGACGGAGACGGAAGATAGGGGCAAAAAAGTAAACAAGAAGGAAGAACAATATTGCCCCCCCCCCCTTCTTGCTTCACCTTAGATCCGAAGGAGGTCGATCAATTGTTCAAGTGCCTTGCCGGAATCAAAGTTAGTTCTGAATACTGTGTGAAGATAAGCAGATATCTGGACACTAAGGAAAAAAGGTTCAGTGGGATGAAGTCTCGCGATTGTCATGTGATGATGACGCAGTTACTCTCGGTTGCACTTAGAGGGATTATGGACACACATCTGCGTGAGACCCTTACTGTCCTATGCCACTTTTTTGATGCTATCTCTCGAAAGTCGATCAGTGTGAAGCAACTCCATAGGCTACAGGAAGAGATCGTTGTCATACTGAATGAGCTAGAGTTGTACTTCCCGCCCATGTTCTTTGATGTCATGGTGCATTTATGTGTCCACATCGTGGATGACATCATCGACCTAGGGCCGACATTCCTGCATAGCATGACGCCGTTCGAGAGGATGAATGGGGTCATCAAAGGATTCATTCGTAACATGTCCCGTCCAGATGGAAGCATAGCCCAGGGATATCTGACCAACGAGTGCATCTCTTTCTGTGAGAGTTATCTAGTAGGCACCGGAGACCCTGTTGTTGGTTTGACCGTCAACAAGCACTATGGAAGGCTCGAAGGCGAAGGTCACACCAATGGTCATAGGGATGTGAATGTGTTATGCTCGGGCCAACAAAATGACCTTGACAGGGCAAACTTTGTAGTGCTACAACACCTAGATGTGCTAGAAGATTTTGTGACACTGCACAAAGAGACCATCGCAAAGAAGTACCGTGACCGTGGGGTGCACAGGACGGACTGAAGTTATTAGAGAGCACAACTCCACTTTCGTGCGTTGGTTCAAAGAGCGAGTTTTGGCTAATCCCCCGGAAGAGGGTTGTCCGAACGAAACACTCATATACGCCTTAGCACATGACCCCTCGACCAACCTTGTGACTTATCAAGCATACGATATCAACGGATACACATTCTACATGGAGGAGAAAGATATAAATAGTGATGACCAAAACTCAGGGGTGACGATGGAAGCCATGACCGGGAATGTAATTGAAAGATATTACGGAAGTGTCGAAGAGATATGGGAGCTTAACTACTCTGGATTGCATAGCGCGACGATGTTCCGTGTCAGATGGGCTAAGAATGTACACAGAGAAAACCAACATTTCACTACCATGTGTATACCCGACTCCGATAGCGGTACCGTCAACGCCATCGCCAAAAATGAGCCATGGGTACACGCTAAACACGTGACACAATGTTTCTTCATAATTGATCAGATCAATCCCAGCTGTGTTGTCGTGAGGATAAGCAAAAGTAGCATCGCCGGAATGGCTGGAGTCGCCAACGAGGAAGACTATGACCAGTACGGTGATCCGATGAGGGAAGATGATGCTGATGACGACGAAACATACGTCAAAAGAAGAATGAAGACTACATTACCTACGAAAGATCGTAATCCCTGGAGAAGGAAAAGTCACGACCATGGGCTCAATTATTCGACAATGAACAAAAGAGGGAAGAAGATCAGTCTGAAGCGTCGTTGTCGCCCAAGCTGACAAACTAATCCCCAAAGTTTGTGTGTGTCTAGCTATTTTGTATACCGCCGATAGCGGTCAAATGATGTAATATATATTATACTAATTATTATTCGCGGGGTAGCAGTGGTATTGCTCCAATGATAGACCAAATTAAAGGAAGGAAAGTGCAAAAGAAAGATAAGAAAAAGAAAAGTGCAAATGAAAGAAAAAGAAAAAGAAAGGAAGTTTTGCAAAATGAAATAAAAATAAAAATAAAAAGGAACTAATAAGTTGTGGAAAATGAAATGCAAGAAAAATAAAAAAAGAAAGGAAGGAAGTTAGTGGAATATGAAAAATAAAAAGAAAAAGAAAAGTGCAAATGAGAAAGAAAAAGAAAAAGAAAAAGAAAAAGAAAAATAAAGGAAGTTTTGCAAAATGAAAAAAAGTTTGTGGAATATGAAAAAGAAAAAGAAAAGGAATAATATAAATAAAAAGAGAAATAAAAGTAAAATAAGAAGGAAGGAAGTTGTGGAATATGAAAAAGAAAAAGAAAAAGAATAATATAAATAAAAAGAGAAATCAAAATAAAATAAAAAGAAAGGAAGTTGTCGAATATGAAAAATAAAAATAAAAATAAAAATAAAAATAAAAAAGGTTAGCAATAGCGCGTTTCTCGACCCCGCGCTATAGCTAAGTTAGCTATAGCGCATTTTGCCACGGCGCGCTATAGATAAGAAAAAGAAAAAGAAAAAAAGGTTAGCAGTAGCGTGTTGTTCAGCCTCGCGCTATAGCTAACTTAGCTATAGCGCGTTTTTCTGCCCCGCGTTGTAGCTAAGTTGCCTACACAGCCACACATCTCTTTCCTCTCTCTCACTCTCGCTCAATCCGATCGACCCCCTTTCTCTGTGCCGGCCCTCCCCCGCCGCCGACGCTGCACCCGCCCACGTTGCGCCCGCCCACACCGACGCCACACCCGCCGATGCCGCGCCTGCCCACGCCACTGTCGACGCGCGCCACCCCGAGCAGTCCCTCCACCGGCCGGTGCCCCTCCCCCCAGGAGTCTCTCTCTCTCTCTCTTTCTCTCTCTCTCTCTCTCTGACCGGCCGTATGTGTTCTCTGCAGCAGGTTTGGCCGGAAGCAAGGTGCTCGGCGAGGAGGAGAAGGACGTCAGGAACATCACCCGAACGCAAGGTGCTTGGTTCCTCCGGCGACAAGGTGCTCTATCCCTCTCCCGCCCCCTTCTACCTCAAAATCACATTTTAACAGTAGCATCACTAGTGCCTTATTGGAAACATTGATGCATGTGTGCTGTGTGTTGCTGCTATTTTTTTGCTATCATTGATGCATGTGTGCTGTTGCTGTGTGCTGCTGCTGTTTTCAGTTAGAGCAAACTAGAATTGTTCACTAACAGAATTCAAAGCAAACTAGAATACAAATATGATTTCATTTGAATTCAGTTAGAGCACACTGTTCAGTTACAGAAATTTTTGAAATTTTCAGTTAACTGAACATTTCAGTTTTGATAACTGTACAAACTTCAGTAAACTGATTCGGTAAATTCAGATTAACTTCAGTAAACTGAAATTTTCAGTTAACCGAACATTTCAGTTTTGATAACTGACTCGGTAAATTTTTGAATACAAATATGTTTAGGACGTGTATTATGTTGCTGTAGTGGCCGCTAAGTTTCAGAGTTGCCAATTTATGTTGTTGTATTATGTTGCTGTAGTACTGGCTCTAGTGGCCTCCTATGAGGTGTTTAGGAGATATTTTCAGAGTGTGTGGACTAAAAATGTTAGTACTGTTTATTATATCAAAGCAGATGAAAAATCATATTAAATGCTGGAGCAAAATGTGTGGTGTTAGAATGCCAGAGCTGTTGATTATCACTTTTGCAGCACTATAGAATGCCAGTTATCACTTTTGCAGCTTATGTTGCTGCTACTATGTCTGTGCTTGTTTTGCCGAAAACCGATTGCTAAGTGACCTATGTTTTTCCAGAAATGTTGATTCATTTCCATTCCGGCAAATTTCAGGCGCTCTATATGTGTGCACTTTCTAGCAAAGGTCATGCCAAAATTTTCTGTGAATTTCGGCATGGCTTGTGCTAGAAAGTTGGACATATCGAGTGCTCGAGATTTGTCACGACGGGATGAAACGACATTTCGAGCAAAACAAAGGTCACTTTTTTGTCATTATTCACTTTATTATATAAAGGTCGATAATTAAACAACTACGACATTGAAAACATGACCGACACCGATGAGGACGGAGGTTCTGAGTCCCAATTAGGTCGAGCACATGCCTACCTCGACTTTCTGGTGGATCAGGAGAGACAACAAGCTGGGTGTCAGGACCCCCTTGTCATGACGGAGGACGACGGTGGTGGCGCCAGCGCCGACACTGATGCCACCAACGACATCGGCACTAAGACTGGCGCTGATGATGTTGCTAACTACAACACGGAAGGTGGGACCTCCCAAGCCAGTGAGGGAAAGATGGAAAAGAGGACACGATGCCCAAATGAGCTCGGCACCGGAAGACTGGTGGTCATGGCAGTGCACCCTGGTGAGTTCGAGCCAATAGAGCCGCGGGAAGTGGCAGCATGTTATGGCAGCCAACTAGCATGCATCCTACGGGATACCGCTAACATCAACACCACAAAAATACGAAAGAATGAACATTTGAAGAAGCTGCTCCTAACTAGGTTGCACGCACGATTCCCGTTCCCTAGTCGGAATGACGATGTCGACCCATGGGATGATGATGCCATGAAAAAAAATCAACAACAAAGCCCTAGGGAAGTTCAACAAAGCATTGAGCGCTTGGAAAACTAGGGTGAAAAAGGCAATTCAAGTAGACCATGAAACCTACGCTGAGATTGTTGCAGACCATTCGAAAATTACGATAGAGGACTTTGAAAAGTTCAAGGAGACTTGCAATGAAGAAGCTGCCAAGGCCAGGTCGGAGAGAGGCAAGCAGCTGCAGGCAAAGAACATGGGGAACCACCGCCTTGGAAGTCGTGGTTACACGGGAAAGAGGCCCGTGTGGGCTAAGGAGGACGCAGAACATGAACATCAGGGGATCCCAGACCCATTGGCTGAGTTCACCGACCAGCAGGAGCACGACTCCATCAGGGCGTGATTCTTGTGGGACCCCAAGAAAAAGATTTTTTTCACCAACAGGCCGACTAGGAAATTCATGAGATTACTGGTAATTATCCTTTTACCACCTTACATATTAGGTTCTGATCAACGAAGTCTACTACATTCTAGTCGCATTCGTAAATGATTCACGGTCCATTTTGCAGAGAGAGCAACACAAGCTTGCGACCGAGAGCGACTCATCGACTCAGTCGTCGGTGAAATACAAGTGGGACACTCCTTTCAACCATGCCATGAACATAATGATGGGACACCCGCCTGGCCAGCGGCGGCAATATGGACGTGTGCATGGCACCGGGGATGGCGCCACATGGAAGTACTATTATATCTAGGACCCCGAGGCCAAAAGACAGAGAAAGAAGTTCAGTCAAGTGACTATCGACGAGAAGGTGGTGCGGGCGATGGAGAAAGCAAAAGCTGAGATAATCCGGGAAATGATAGCTGCCTGTAGAGATGATATGGTGGCTGCCTTTTCAATCTTGATTCCAACTGTGGTCACATGGGCGCAACAAAATCCAAACGCGCCACCAAGTGATTTTCCCATGCCCAGCTTCACCGGGAGCAACTCAATGAACACTGCACCCATACCCGTACCTAGTATGGCAACCGCACCCGCACCTCCTCCAGCACCTGCTTCGGCACCCAGTTGTCACAGCAGCCCTAGCTCCGTCTCTGGCTTGAACGCCGAGCCGTCAACATTGGCTGAGCTCGAAGCCCTCATGGTAAATATGCGTTGCACCTTCATCAACTCAACTAATAATCTTCAGTTGTCGTTCTTTTGGATCTCTAACGCCGCACATATATGTCTTTGTAGGCCGACTCCACTCTGTGCACCCTCCTTTACCACATGAAGGGTGGGTTGGTGGATGTGGGGAAGGGTACTATAGTGAAGCCCAAGGATCGATTGTTCCACCGCCGGCAGATGCCTGATAACACCTTAAGGGTCTCCATGGCAAGTGTGAAAGCGGGCTACGAGGGTTTCCCTCGTCCGATACAAACCGATGGAGAGGATGGCAAGATCCCCATGCAGCCTGTCCAATGCAAAAATTGGCCGATCTTGTGGCCGTAAAATCTTCTTCGTGTCGAGGTGGCCGGGAGCACACCAACGGGACCTCAGGAAGGTATGACCACAACCCCTCCTACACAAGTACAACCATCATCTATGCTGCTTGCTGAGATTGAGAGACACGAGGAAGGAGGGCCAACCATTCCGGCAGATGATGCCATCTGCCCCATGGAAGAGGATATGGATGATGACATGGAGGAGGCCGAGGACCCTCTCCAGTATATCAATACCGGCTATGACCACGAAGTGACACTGAGTCTACCATATGAATATGAGATGCATTTACCAAAGCCGGAACATCCTCGGGAGTGCAAGAAGTCTTTGTTCATGCAATCCACGCAGGACACGCCCCTAGATGCCGGTTCCACCCAAGCGCAACTAATTAGCCAGAGCCGTCCAGTGCTGAGCCCGGCAACACTAGGGGTGGTGCTCAGGGAGGGTCTGACAGAACCACCAGCACCTTAGCCCACCAAGAAGAAGCAGAGGAAGAGACCGACGGCGAGAAAATCCAATAAAGCTGGAAATGTTGGTTCTAGCAGCCAGCTGCCTTCGACCAAGGTTGATAGTGTACCGATGAAACATGCGCCATTAATCCATGTCGCGGGAGAGCCAATGGTACCGGCGAATGCACTAGCTGCCATAACAGGGGATCTCAGGAGACTCCATGACCATGTGCTTTTGACAGAGAGAAGCCTCCTCGCCTCGGATGATCCAGGATACCCACTTTATATGGTTCATGTGCCGAGCAGTTGCAAGATGTACGTCCACACATGCCCTGCAGACCTCTTCTTCCTGAGATTTGATTACATCTTCCAGATGTTTCAAATGAGGACACTCGATTTTATGTTCGTCCGCCTGTATGCACTGCACATGAACTACATCGTCAGGAGAGAGCAAGTCACCGGTCTTGCGGTCGCGGACCCATACTACATGCATGAGGGCTTCTTGTCAATCAGCGATGCCAACCGCCAATATGCGAGTCAGTACATCAAAGAATTCTTGGTCAGCAATAAGGACAAAGAAACGATTCTCCTACCTTATCATCCCGGGTAAGTCATCCGCGGATAGCACTATAACACATACATCCTTTCGTGTATTTCAATAATTACTTTGCACGCATGGAGGCTAACTTGATCTTGTATTTTGCGCAGCGGGGGGTGTCGTGCCGTTCTCATCGTTCCTTACCCTCGTTACTCCCGCACTCTGTATTTGGACCCTTCGAAGAACATACAGAAGAAAGATTACACACTCATAAAGTATGTTCTGGACAGAGCTATGCTGGGCTTCAGCATGTGGGGTGGCTACATCCAAAGAAAAAAAACAAATAAGGCCAGGCTCTGTTTCGGCCACAAGACTGACTTCTGTTGCATTCAGCAACCGGCAAGAAGTGAGAACGATGGATTCTATGTCATCCATCTAATGATGGAGTACAGAAGGGATGTGCAATCACTTTGCATGAAATCTTCATCCGATACCCATATCCAGAGATGGGCCAAAGCCTTTGGAGCCGTGCTGGATAATCGACTTCGAAATGATTTCTACCAGATCCAGCAGGAAATTGCATCCATCATTATGAAATATGTCCTCTAAGAGAATGGGATTTTCTACGGTGGCCAAATATCATGAGCTGACATCCGAACCCGCATTGCCCTACAATGTTAGGACATGACGCCTTTCACTAAGCTTGGGTCTGTCCTCCCGGATATAGACAGATGGGAAGAGTGCACTGCTTAAAAAAATGTGTCTGTTTAGTTACCTGTTACTTTCTGTATGACGAAACTTCGAATGTCTCAGTACGACAAAACTATTAGATGTATGGTGCCGCGCTCTAGTTAATTACTTTTGGTACGATGAAATTTGTTAACTATGTTTACTATATATGTTGCTTCTATTTCATAACTGTTTCGTTCAATTCGCTTCGTGACATCATAGTAGTGAATGTTCACCTTCAAGACATCATCCATGGATACTGAGAAGAAAAGGTTCAAGGTTGAGTTGTGCAAGTTCAAGAGGAGCATCATGAAGAGATCACATGATTGAATCTTGTGGTCCATTCTGGTGATAATGAGCAAGTGAAGATCTGCCGAAGAGAGTATCTCCCATAGTGGTGTATGAGGGAGCATTCTACAAGTCTTCATCCAGCCAACACAATCAATAAAGGATGTCCAACTTGAGGAGGCCAGGATCATAATCATCTAGCTGAAGTGGATTGTGCAAGGCAAAGGTATTACCTTGATAGGTTGTCTATCTTACCGGTCTCGTGGTGTTAGTTCAGAGACCAGGTTATAGGATCAATAGTTGTACTATTAATGGGGGATCTTGAGTGAGTAACTTGATTGTATCATTCGTAGAGAACTCAAACCTTTGCATCCTTGGCATCATCTTTCTTGGTTCTTGTTTGGCTTTTCTATTTGTGAGTCTTAGAACTTGTTCATCAGAAATGGATTTCCTTTGCATCTTCTACTACATTTTCAATGTTGTTGTTTTTTCCGGTTCTTCACTCATAGAGATTTCACACTTTTATATCATTGGTATATTTCTCTAGTCATTACATTTATATCAAGCTTTAGTTTGTTTGAAATCAGAGTTCTTTGCAGAAGTTACGACAGTTCTAATTTTACTTGTTTCCTGCAGTCTTTACCTGGTCTAGCTGTACCACTCGTGCTAGTTGTTGCCCCGCTCCTTGGAGTGAGCACAACTACACACAGCGAGGCGGTTGTACCGCATTCCTTGGCGGTTGTACTGCTACCTTCTTGAGCGGTACCACTATAAGAAATATGTCGACTTGTGACCTTCTGTCAGTGACCCTAGAAGAAATGGTCGTAAATCTACGACCATTTGAGACTAATTGGCCGTAAGCTGTTCGGATGGCTCGAAACCCTCAACCATAACGACCATTTTGGTCAGAAAGGTCGTAATTTCCTTACACGAAATGGTCGTAAAAGCAGACATCACTGGTTCGCTGCCTTATTTCTACCTGATCACAAACAATATAGATGGTCATAACCTTGTAAATTATGGTGGGTTGCAATGACTAGGTGCCACCTCGTCAGTTTTACCTATGTGTCATGTCCATGTGTCAATTTTTGCCCTACATTGTGAAGAAACCTACATTTCCGTCATTCCTAAAATTCCCAAAATATTCTCATAAATTCTTTTGATCATATATTCCTCAAATATGTCAAAACCCTTCCTTCCCTAGTTCAAAAATAATTCAACAATATTCACTTTCCTATTCTGTTCAGAACAACACTTTGTGAAGGAAGTGCTATTTATATTTTCTTGATTGCCCTTAAATTTTTTGGGCACTCTTTCCTATCCAAATAATCACCTCATGAAAAAATTAGATCCATTTTCCTAGTAAATCTTCCTCAGCAAATTTTTAGGGACCCGACCCGAAATCGGTCAAGTCTCTGTGTAGCTGTACCATCCCAAGATCATGTTGGCGCACACAGTACGTTGATGAAAAGATTCAAAGTTCAATCACACCTGAATTTATTACACAATTCTCATATCGAGTCTTTATTACATCATAATAAATTCGGCCGAAGGCCAACTCATGAGAAATAAACTAAATAAAGCTACGAAAGCATAGACGAATAGCGAGTCCATCCGACTCCATAGGGCAATCACCAAACATGGATCATAGCCTCACTCCCGGTCGGAAAACTCCTCTGCAACATAAGACGTTGCAGCCGTGTAGGTCAACATTTTTGAATATGCCGGCAAGTCATGAAGAGAGAACAACAACAAAATTACTAATAATATATGCAATTTGGCTGTGGGGCTCTAAGTTTTATGTTTTTGCGAGAAAGCCAATTTTTTCCCTACAACAAAGGACTTGTTTGCAATACTACAAAAATGTTGGTTTTTATTGAGATGGTTCCACCGACCAATGTCTCATTCCCAATTATTAAATAACCCCTCAATTAAATTATTATGTTCGGTGTTGAGATTTCTGAAATACTCCAAGTTCTAGAGGCTCAATTTGTCCGTAACGTGTCGCGGCCGGTTTTCCTGGTATTAATTTCCAGAAAATGGCCGTCGTGCTCACCAGCCCCAGGATTACTGTTAGCTGATGAGACATTGACTTGATACAGAATCTCCAAGCAAAATACAAAATATGTAGTACAAGACCATTCTGGCCTGTGAGTATAACAAATGGTTTCTAGTGGTTTATGGCGGAAGCGGTCTGTGAATCATCAGTGTCTATGGGACTCCATTTCCCACAAGAACAGCTGACCAGGCTAACTCCTATCTTCACGAGGCTGCTATCACCGTTGCTTAGGTTCCGGGGCCGTCATCGCGTCGCTCCTTCCGTGCAAGAAATCTGGCCAAGACAATAGCCAGGGACAAGCCAGTGAGTACTTTGAATGTACCCGCAAACATTATGAACACTGGAATAATATAAATGATATTCATGCACCGAAATATTCTATGATCACATCGTCAGTCATAAATAAATAAATAAAAAATCTTTTATGCATGCAAGCAAGTTATTTATATGCAACACGAATAAGCAATACTGGAGTGGAAATAAAATGCCGCAGTCGGGCGTCTGTGCGACGCCACATAAAGGGCTTATAAAGCAAATAAATAACAAGCAATGCCACAGTCGGGCGTCTCAGCGACACCACATAAAGGGCTTATTAAGTAACTAAATAACAAGCAATGCCACAGTCGGGCGTCTCAGTGACACCACATAAAGGGCTTATAAAGTAAATAAATAACAAGCAATGCCACAGTCGGGCATCTCAGCGACACCACATAAAGGGCTTATAAAATAAATAAATAACAAGCAATGCCACAGTCGGGCGTCTCAGCGACACCACATAAAGGGATTATAAAATAAATAAATAACAAGCAATGCCACAGTCGGGCGTCTCAGCGACACCACATAAAGGGCTTATAAAGTAATTAAATAACAAGCAATGCCACAGTCGGGCGTCTCAGCGACACCGCATAAAGGGCTTATAAAACAAATAATCACAATGAATATCCAGGGGGTAGAACCATCCCAGGGATAATCAATAATTCAAATAATATAATGGGTTAGTCCATAATAATAATCAAAATTATCATAATCAACACAAGTCATGATCCAAGTTTTGTTTTAATGGTTTCCCCTCCGAAGACCGACACTAAGACCGACACTTGACCCAACCCAGACTGTAGTCCTTAACCATGGACACAGCTACTCGAATAGGTTTAATCTCCGCAGAGGGTGTACTCTTTACCCACGAGTAACGGATTCCTTTAGTCCATCGGGACTAATTCCGTCTACGGTCTTTTAAATGAAAATGCACCTGACTTGCACACACCAGCTTAACTTACCGGTGTCTGGAATCACCCACGACACTCGTTAAGAAAAACTCTAAGTGGGGAGGCTACAACCTCGATTAGCATGGGATCACAAAATTTATACCGCGCTCAAAACTGGGGAGGCTATCCCCTCGGCTACAACCGAAACACCCATGCCCCCCGACCGGATGACTGGCTTTAATCCATGGCCATGTTACCCTCATCCCGGCCCCTCTGTACGGTGTGTGCTAGAAAGGGGTTGACAAATTACTGAACCGTACCCTACCCGTGGCAGGAACAAGTGGTAGCACGAAACAAGTGTGGGGGTTACTGGAACAAGACTCAATCTACGGTCAACTCAGGAGGTTTATAATTTCCCTGTATGACATGTATAACAATAATATTTCAACCAACAGAATCACCGCTCATTACACCTTACTATTCCATACCGGACATAACCGTCCCGACGGAGACCGGCGACAAGCTCACGCCTACCCAAGGCAGAGGCTTTCCCGGATTCCTTTCCGGCATGCATGCAAGGCACATGCGGATGATTACCATCACAGGTATATTCATTTGCAACAGCAATGAAATCACTAATATGCATTCATGCAAAGGATCATATCACCACATAAAATAATGAGTTTTTCCGAAATGAGGTGGTGTTATAATCGTGTCAACCAACGCATCAAAATATTATACCAGAGTTCAGGATGCTTGCCTTCAAGTTGTGGGGAGGCAAGGTGCACTCCAAAAGTTTTTGAAGGCTTTCTCCTTTCTCCAAAACTCCTATTTAGAAGATTTTTGAATCAATATATAGTTTCAAAAACAGTACCAAAAAGTTGTCTGAATTTTTTGAAATAAATCTTAAAATGAACTAGACAATATTTGGGAGAGGTAGGAAAAAGAATCAATTCATTTGGAATATTTAAAAAGTTATAGATAGTCAAAGTTTTGGTAAAAATCTGTTTTAAAAAAACAGAAAAAGAAAATGTTTCAAATGAAATTACGTTTTCAGCCAGGGGAGGCAGACTTGGGGTTTTACGCCTCCACTTATCCAGCGTGGACTGCGCGGGGAGTCACTGACAATGGGTCCAGGGGGCCCACTAGTCATGTTTGACTGGTCTCCCCTCCCTCTGCTTCTTCCACCTGAGCAGAGGCGGGACTCCGGCAACCGTCACCGGCGAACGGTGGTTCCTCGCGAGGAGCTGAGGACGGGGATGGATCCACGGATTAGTGGCGGTCCTCCCGGTGGTCGTAGGGTCGTCGGAGGTGGAGGAAATTGCCGGTAGTGAGCTCTGCGGCGGAGGAAAGCTTCGGTGGATTTGGGGGTTTGGGCTAGGATGATGTTCTATCGTTGTTTGGAGTCTGGGCGGCTCCGCAAGACGATGTGGTGCCGAGTGGTGGTGATGGAAGGGTGGGGGGGCCCTGGTTGCGCCGGGGTGAACCGAAACGAGGCGGCGGTCGAGTTGACCGGAGAGGTTGAAGATGGCCTTCTCCTCTTCAATTGATGGTAACGGGGCACTAGGGGGATGGTGTGAGGCTTCCTGTGTGCTCGGAGGAGCTCGAGGGGCTTCCTTTTATAGTGCTCCCAAGTCGGTTCGCGGCGGCCGTGGATGAGCTCGTCGGCGGACTGTCCTACTGTGCTGCAGAGCGACATGGCGGTGGCTGGCTAGCTCCAGGGGCTAACGACGATCACTCCACTATCGAAGGAGGTAAGCTGGCGCGCTGTGGAGGTTTGGGCGGTGCTGCCCATGGCGGTGGCGGATGTGGCCGCGGGCGTGCCGCCAAGCGGCTTGCTGGCAGCACTGCAGGGGGCAAGGAGGCGGTCGGGACTTCTAGGGTGACGTGGCGAGAGGGAGAGAATTTGGAGGAGCTCGGGGAAACTTATCCAGGGGGGTTGTGCTGGCTCGGGCGCGAGCACGTGCAAAACGCGTGCTCTGCTCGCGCTTTGGGCGTGCACGACACTCGTTCGACGAAATGCCAGGGCGACTAAAGTTGCTAGAGAGCCACTGCAAATTCACAGGACTAGGTTAGAGGCATGCAGAAGGCTACTGGACAACTTGGTTTGGTTCAAGGGAAAAGTTCACAACACAAAACCTTCAACCATGCCAAATCTGTCCATGCACACAAGGTGTTTGACAAAATGCCAGAGGCATCTAGGAAGTACTTGGGGTGGTCAAATCTTCCAGAGTGGGGTCTCTTTAGATGCATGAGATGGTGGTGAGGTTAGTTTAACAAATGAAGGAACTTGTTAGTGTAAGATTTGCAAAACTACAATTCTAGACAGGGAGTAAATGGCATCTATGCATGGACCAAAAATCTCCCAATGGGTTCGTGCTCTTGGACTTAAGGGTTTGGTAAGGTGTACTACAAGTAGGAGAAAGCACAAGGTCACTAGAGCAAAAATAAATAGGGTTGCAGTAGAAAACACAAGGCTGGACCAGAATGTAAAAGAGGTTGTTTCACTCAATTTTTTCAAAGGACATCACTGGGTTTTTGCAAAAAGATAACTAACATACTCATATTGACATCCCAAAATTTTGGCGGAAGCTTTAAAGAAATATTTAAATAGGCTATAGTGCAAAAATGCCCACTGGACCAGATTTGAAAAATAGGTGTAGAACTCAAAATATGCAATGAATGAAATATATTTTTTACATAAAAGTGATTTAAAAACATCACATGACATCTCCAATTTTTGGTGAAATTTATAAATGAATTTATCAAAGGGTTGCAGTGTAAAAGAGGCCTTGAAGCTTAAAAAAACCAAATCAGGGAAATAAAGCTCAGGGGAGAAATAATCCTACTGATAAAAGAATTGTTTTATTTGAGAGGGTAAATGAGTCTAATAAAATTGGAAAGTTTTTTTTTCACTTGAGGTAAAAACTCCATAAAAATAAAGGGAAGAATGGTTCTGGAATCAAAAGAAAATCCAGAAAACAAAAGTTTAAGTTTCCTGGCAAAATTTTAATTAATAAAACAAGGTTAAAATTTTTGGGGTGTTACAACACTACCCCCTTAAGAAAAATCTCGTCCTCGAGATTTGCTAAGGAGTCGTTTTGAAAAACAAATACTCCACGGTTACGTGTTTTTGCAAACAGGGTATGTGTTCGAGCGGTTGGGAGTCTGCTGCCGTG
The DNA here is from genome assembly GCA_963921465.1 of Triticum timopheevii. Classification (NCBI taxonomy): domain Eukaryota; kingdom Viridiplantae; phylum Streptophyta; class Magnoliopsida; order Poales; family Poaceae; genus Triticum; species Triticum timopheevii. Next base: position 109,061,454 of record OY997274.1, read on the forward strand.
GTGCTGTGTGACATAAAATAATCCATGTTGTGAGAAGGTTTATGATGCAGTAGCTCAGGGAAAAGAAATCTCACTCCAGGATTTTTCGCGAGAGAAAACAGTAGTATATTAGAGTCAAACCGTAATAGAACTACTCACATTAATAGAAACTAAATAATTTACTCGCCGCACAAACTCGGGGTGCCACGCATATGTTAGAACTCATAAATAAATGTTGCAAGAATAAACATAGCAGCGACGACTATAATGCAAATGGTAACTGGATGGGGTCCCGAGAAAACATCTCTGGTACTGGGACACACTCCTCTTCTATCGGGGGAAGTGGATTGACCAGTCGATGAACGCGTCTCTCCCGGTCGGGCCTCAGTGATTTGCCGATGGCGATCTGAGGATTTAAATCCGCGAGGCTCTGGAGATAACCCATCACACGTTGGGTTAAACGTTCTTGAGCGATGACGTACTGGACAAGATTGGCCAGTACTGGGTTCTCTCAATTCTTCCACCGGGAAAGGATGTTACTCTCTGGGTGCTGCACGGCTCGGAAAGTAATAATACCCTCATTCGCTGGCATAGGGTACCGCGAATCGAAGGCGAGCAAGCGCTTCGTACGCAGCAGCTTCTATGGCCATATGCGGGGTCGGCATAGATTTCCCCGCGAAGGAGACCTCTGTTGGGTCTTGGTTTGAGTCTACGGGAGGGATGTGTACTGCTGCCCAATATCTCGAGGTGGACCGGGTGATTCTCGATTTGAACAACTCATACTGGGGTGGCTGGGTAGAACCCATGGTACTGCAGGTAAAGTCCCACAATATTTTGACAAAGCTACCCGGGGTTGCATCTGGGGTTCTCAGATAAATACTAGGGCTCGGCATGGCAAGAAATGGTTGTTAGGGTGGTGCACGAGGTGAGGGGTGCTGGGTAAGGTCACGAGGTGGCCTTCTTATATAGCATCTGGGCTGGGTTATTTACCGTGGTGAAAGGTAATAAATTTACCAGATCATCTCCAAGGGTCGCGGTCAAAACCACAGATACACATATGTCAAAAAGGGGACGTGTTACTGTGGGTGTCGTCGGGGTTGGTTTTGGTAGCTGTGCGTGAAATAAAAATGCAACTGTAGGGTGACACAATTATGCAAGGGCTACTATTAAAACAGAGGCACAACGACAGGCTGCGTTTATTTACAAGGTCACACGATTACAAAGCGAGGATACACTGGGACTCGATACTACTCGAGTGACTTAGTCTACCTCGTTTATATCCAAGCGGGCGTGCCTTGTGGATGTTGAGGCTTCTCCTCGGGTCTCACTGTCGGGATTAGCTGGAGGAGGTTGAGGCGTTGCAGGGGCGGGGTGGCGATGATGACCATCGCGGGGACTATTGGCCACAATCCCGTTGGAGTGGGCTCCCAAAAGGCGACGAAGCACTTCTGGGGTCATCAAAGCACTTTGGTTGATGGCTGGGGCTAACCTCAGGGTCTCGATTGGGTGTCCGAACAGCACGACTGGGTTGTCGGCGTCGGGCTCGTCTTCCCTACTTGCCGGGGCTCGGTGAACCAGCTCTCCACGAGCTGCGATCAGATCAATGGTGATTTGATCGAACAGTGCCTCTAGTGCACCTACATAGCGTACTAGGTGCAACAATGCAGGATCCATCTCGTGATCTCCGTTGGAAACTTGGGGTGGTCTACCATACCCTTCACGTCTGGGGTAGTAGTGGAATGAGCGACAGTTAACTCTGGGCGACAGGTGCCTGAGATGAACTATAGCCTCTTGAGTAGCTAGCTGGATGGCTTGTGGCTCAAGGGAAGTTGTCCTTCCGGTGAACCTGTAGGGGCGTTCTGGCGACAGACTCCTACCGTAGATGTGCACAGTGGCCTAGAATTGACGTCCTCACCGCTCATGGGTCCTTGGTACACAACATATTCTGGGGGCTCTTCTAACGTATAGGCACGACGGGTGAGGTTTGCGAGTATGGTCACAAAACCTCCAAGGTTGGTTGCCGTGGTCTCATTGTGCACGACGGGGCCAGGCATTGTGGCTCGGTTTGGGGTTAGAGGCTGTGTTGTGCTGGGTTGAGGTTAGCGTGCCCTTTTTATAGGAAAAATGAGATGGAGTCTTCCTTCGCACGCTTGTGAATGAGACACCTTGGGTGCTGGTCACTGGTGCGTGATCGACAGGCTAGGTTGATAGGTTGGGCACCGACTGCCAAAAGTTGTCGGGGTCACTGTGTGGCTATCTTGCACAAGAAGCTTGGCTGGGGTTTGGTTAAGGTCTGTTGGGTTGGTTTGCCTAAGTTTTTCGACCTGGCTAAGATAGGATTAGCCAATGGTCAGCCTGGCTCTGATACCAAGTTTGTCGCGACCAGTTTTCCGGGTATTAATTTTCAGAAAATGGCCGTCGTGCTCACCAGCCCCAGGATTACTGTTAGCTGATGAGACACCGACTTGATACAGAATCTCCAAGCAAAATACAAAATATGTAGTACAAGACCATTCTGGCCTGTGAGTACAACAAATGGTTTCTAGTGGTTTATGGCGGAAGCGGACTGTGAATCATCAGTGTCTATGGGACTCCATTTCCCACAAGAACAGCTGACCAGGCTAACTCCTATCTTCATGAGGCTGCTATCACCGTTGCTTAGGTTCTGGGGCCGTCATCGCGTCGCTCCTCTCCGTGCAAGAAATCTGGCCAAGACAATAGCCAGGGACAAGCCAGTGAGTACTTTGAATGTACTCGCAAACATTATGAACACTGGAATAATATAAATGATAATCATGCACCGAAATATTCTATGATCATATCGTCAGTCATAAATAAATAAAAAAAATCTTGTATGCATGCAATCAGGTTATTTATATGCAACACGAATAAGCAATACTGGAGTGGAAATAAAATGCCGCAGTCAGGCGTCTGTGCGACGCCACATAAAGGGCTTATAAACCAAATAAATAACAAGCAATGCCACAGTCGGGCGTCTCAGCGACACCACATAAAGGGCTTATTAAGTAAATAAATAACAAGCAATGCCACAGTCAGGCGTCTCAGTGACACCACATAAAGGGCTTATAAAGTAAATAAATAACAAGCAATGCCACAATCGGGCGTCTCAGCGACACCACATAAAGGGCTTATAAAATAAATAAATAACAAGCAATGCCATAGTCGGGCGTCTCAGCGACACCACATAAAGGGATTATAAAATAAATAAATAACAAGCAATGCCACAGCCGGGCATCTCAGCGACACCGCATAAAGGGCTTATAAAGTAATTAAATAACAAGCAATGCCACAGTCGGGCGTCTCAGCGACACCGCATAAAGGGCTTATAAAACAAATAATCACAATGAATATCCAAGGGGTAGAACCGTCCCAGGGATACTCAATAATTCAAATAATATAATGGGTTAGTCCATAATAATAATCAAAATTATCATAATCAGCACAAGTCATGATCCAAGTTTTGTTTTAACGGTTTCCCCTCCGAAGACCGACACTAAGACCGACACTTGACCCAACCCAGACTGTAGTCGTTAACCATTGACATGGCTACTCGAATAGGTTTAATCTCTGTAGAGGGTGTACTCTTTACCCACGAGTAACGGATTCCTTTAGTCCATCGGGACTAATTCCGTCTACGGTCTTTTAAATGAAAACGCACCTGACTTGCACATACCAGCTTAACTTACCGGTGTCTGGAATCACCCACGACACTCGTTAAGCAAAACTCTAAGTGGGGAGGCTACAACCTCGATTAGCATGGGATCACAAAATTTATACCACACGCAAAACTGGGGAGGCTATCACCTTGGCTACAACCGAAACACCCATGCCCCCTGACCAGTTGACTGGCTTTAATCCATGGCCATGGTACCCTCATCCCGGCCCCCTCTGTATGGTGTGTGCTAGAAAGGGGTTGACAAATTACTGAACCGTACCCTACCTGTGGCGGGGACAAGTGGTAGCACGAAACAAGTGTGGGGGTTACTGGAACAAGAATCGATCAACGGTCGACTCAGGAGGTTTATAATTTCCCTGTATGACATGTATAACAATAATATTTCAACCAACAGAATCACCGCTCATTACACCTTACTATGCCATACCGGACATAACCATCCCGACGGAGACCGGCGACAAGCTCACGCCTACCCAAGGCAGAGGCTTTCCCGGATTCCTTTCTGGCATGCATGCAAGGCACATGAGGATGATTACCATCACAAGTATATTCATTTCCAACAGCAATGAAATCACTAATATGCATTCATGCAAAGGATCGTATCACCACATAAAATAACGAGTTTTTCTGAAATAAGGTGGTGTTATAATCGTGTCAACCAACGCATCAAAATATTATACCAGGGTTCAGGATGCTTGCCTTCAAGTTGTGGGGAGGCAAGGTGCACTCCAAAAGTTTTTGAAGGCTTTCTCCTTTCTCCAAAAATCCTATTTAGAAGATTTTTGAATCAATATATAGTTTCAAAAACAGTACCAAAAAGTTGTCTGAATTTTTTTGAAATAAATCTTAAAATAAACTAGACAATATTTGGGAGAGGTAGGAAAAAGAATCAATTCATTTGGAGTTATATTTAAAAAGTTATAGATAGTCAAAGTTTTGGTAAAAATCTGTTTTAAAAAAAACAGAAAAAGAAAACGTTTCAAACGAAATTACGTTTTCGGTCAGGGGTGGCGTACTTAGGGTTTTAGGCCTCCACTTATCTAGCGTGGACTGTGCGGGGAGTCGCTGATAGTGGGTCCAGGGGGCCCACTAGTCATGTTTGACTGGTCTCCCCTCCCTCTGCTTCTTCCACCCGAGCAGAGGCGGGACTCCGGCAACTGTCGCCGGCCAACGGCGGTTCCTCGCGGGGAGATGAGGACGGGGATGGATCCGCGGATCAGTGGCGGTCCTCCCGGTGGTCGTAGGGTCGTCGGAGGTGGAGGAAATCATCGGCGGTGAGCTCTGCGGCGGAGGAAAGCTTCATTGGATTTGGGGGTTCGGGCTAGGGTGATGCTCCGTCGTTGTTTGGAGTCTGGGCGGCTCCGCAAGACGATGTGGTGCCGAGTGGTGGTGATGGAAGGGTGGGGGAGGCCCTGGTGGCGCCGGGGTGAACCGAAACGAGGCGGCGGTCGAGTTGACCGGAGAGGTTGAAGATGGCCTTCTCCTCTTCAATTGATGGCAACGGGGCACTAGGGGGATGGTGTGAGGCTTCATGTGTGCTCGGAGGAGCTCGAGGGGCTTCCTTTTATAGTGATCCCAAGTCGGTTCGTGGCGGCCGTGGATGAGCTCGTCGGCGGACCGTCCTACTATGCTGCAGAGCGACGTGGCGGTGGCTGGCTAGCTCCAGGGCCTAACGACGATCACTCCACTATCGAAGGAGATGATCTGGCGCGCTGTGGTGGTTTGGGCGGTGCTATCCATGGCGGTGGCGGATGCGGCCACGGGCGTGCCACCAAACGGCTTGCTGGCAGCGCTGCAGGGGGCGAGGAGGCGGTCGGGGCTTCTAGCGTGACGTGGCGAGAGGGAGAGAATTTGGAGGAGCTCGGGGATACTTATCTAGTGGGGGGGGGGGGTCTGCTGGCTCGGGCGCGAGCACATGCAAAACGCGTGCTCTGCTCGCGCTCTGGGCGTGTATGGCACTCGTTCGATGAAATGCCAGGGCGACTAAAGTTGCTAGAGAGCCACTGCAAATTCACAGGACTAGGTTAGAGGCATGCAGAAGGCTACTGGACAACTTGGTTTGGGGCAAGGGAAAAGTTCACAACACAAAACCTTCAACCATGCCAAATCTGTCCATGCACACAGGGTGTTTGACAAAATGCCAGAGGCATCTAGGAAGTGCTTGGGGTGGTCAAATCTTCCAGAGTGGGGTCTCTTTAGATGCATGAGAGGGTGGAGAGGTTAGTTTGACAAATGAAGGAACTTGTTAGTGCAAGATTTGCAAAACTACAATTCTAGACAGGGAGTAAATGGCATCTATGCATGGACCAAAAATCTCCCAATGGGTTCGTGCTCTTGGACTTAAGGGTTTGGTAAGGTGTACTACAAGTAGGAGAAAGCACATGGTCACTAGAGCAAAAATAAATAGGGTTGCAGTAGAAAACACAAGGCTGGACCAGAATGTAAAAGAGGTTGTTTCACTCAATTTTTTCAAAGGACATCACTGGGTTTTTGCAAAAAGATAACTAACATACTCATATTGACATCCCAAAATTTTGGTGGAAGCTTTAAAGAAATATTTAGATAGGCTATAGTGCAAAAATGCCCACTGGACCAGATTTGTAAAATAGGTGTAGAACTCAAAATATGCAATGAATGAAATATATTTTTACATAAAAGTGATTTAAAAACATCACATGACATCTCCAATTTTTGGTGAAATTTATAAATGAATTTATCAAAGGGTTGCAGTGTAAAAGAGGCCTTGAAGCTTAATAAAATTGGAAAGTTTTTTTTCACTTGAGGTAAAAACTCCATAAAAATAAAGGGAAGAATGGTTCTGGAATCAAAAGAAAATCCAGAAAACAAAAGTTTAAGTTTCCTGGAAAATTTTTAACTAATAAAACAAGGTTAAAATTTTTGGGGTGTTACATAACCGGGGACACGACTAATTGATTAGGCCTTCACTCTGCAGAGTCTTGTGCACTTTACCAGCAAGAATCGTTCCCTCCTTTTAAGTCCTCACACTGCCTGGTGTTTGAAGATGGGACGAATGAAACAGGGTCTTCCGAAGAGTTCCTCTGGGCCACTGCCGGTGCCCATCCAATCCTACCGTTCTTCTACATCTCGTAGCACCGTCCGACTAGAGTCACGCCTAGGGTCGACGAAGCCAGAGCCCATAATGGCTTGCGGCTGCACAGGTAGGCTTCCTATCAATGCGGTATCCATCCGTCTATTCATGGCTGGGTGGAGCTTTCCGCAAGATGTCATGGCGCTTATCCATGCATCCCGGCCATCCGCTAGTTCCTCCAGGGTGCCCGTCAACCGTCCTCCACCCAGTAGTGAATTTTGACGTCCATCTTGATCTTGAAGTCATGGGGTTGTCATCATCTTGACTCTCGCATCTCCCTTATGAATCACTCAACCAACCCCGTCTATGAAAGCATAGCAATCAACTACATCGTCCCGGGCATTGGTAACAAGGGAAATGGGTTCATCCTACCTCATGATACTACTCAAGAACATAACTTAAAATTCTCCTACTGCATGCATGGCGGGGAGGAATAATTGTAATGCAACAAAAACATAGGTATTGTAAAACATGATCAAATGACTTGCCTGGTTGACGGTCTTCGAAAGCTAGTCACTCGTAATAGCAGGCCTCGCACTCCGGGAATTCTATCGAGTCAAACAATAGCACTAATAAGTATACTACAATATAACATAACAAGTTAATGTAAATCACCCAAGCACTCAAACCAAAACCAAGGAAAACTCGAAGAAAAACAAATCAAGATTTCCATCACTTCAAGCAACGACTAAGAAATAGTTCTATCCTACTAAAACTATTCTAAACAGACCCTAAACAAGGGCTTTGCTAACTAACAGAAAGGAAAACATCCTACAAACTAGGTGCAAAAGGAATCACATCAAAAACTATTATAGAATTCCTATTATGCCTAAAACAATACTAGCAATAATATGAAATAGAACTTTTTATTCTACTGTAAATAAAATTTCACCCTCTGTAACTACATAAACTAATCTAAAATAAATTATAACAGAGGCAAAATAAAATTCTATAATATAGAATAGCAGGAAACAGTAGCAAGCTAAACAAAACTAGAAAAACTTGATTTCGACTAAAATTAATTTTAATACAATCTAAAAATACCCACACAATTTTCCTACTGCTAGGCAAGGTCAAAACTAAGCAGTAGCAAAATGAATCACTAAAAAAGAATAATCCTAACTCAATTTATGGCAGAAAAACTAATCTGACTAAAACTAATATAAAACTATTTTTATAAACTTAAACATGGCCTAACCTATTTTCTATAGAAACAAAAGGAAATTTTACAAAAACAAAACTGCTGTTAAAAACAAAACTGCTGTTAAAAATAGAAACTACAACTAAAACAAAAAACAATAAAACAGGCACTACTGGGCCTATCTAACGCTCAGGTGGAAACTAGCTAAAACGTGCCTGCGGCTAACGGAAAAGTCGACCGGTTCGATCAAATGAAATAAACCGTAACTGAACCGGAAAAGACCGATCTATTCTAAAAAAAACTAACCTTTCGCTGTTCTAATTTGGACCTTGGGTTTGAGATCCAATGGTGGGGAGCGACTCCGGTGACTTACAGAAGGTGGCGACGACGGTGATGGACGAGGGCGGCTCGGGCGTGGTCGGCGACATCGCGCCGGTGGTCGGGGAAGACGGCGGCGACGTCGGGTGGCTGCGGCGGAGTCAGGCGAGGTCAGGGGTGGAGTTGGTGGAGGTTGAGGACGATGGAGATGAGCGGAACGAGCTCGACAGAGCTCCTTCTGAGCTCCAACTCCGCCGACGGGCGGTGATTCTCAAGGCGGCGGCTCAGGTGGTCCCTGGGCAAAGTGAGTATGTCAAAGAGATGCGGGAGGAGGTGGCGGTTCAAGTGAAGGTGTTGGGTGGGGCAGGGGAGGTACTCACGGCGTCGGGAGTGGCGGCGAACCGAGGCGGCGGCGGCAAGATCGGTTTCATGAGGGCGTGGGCGATGGTGGGGTTTAGGCTAGGGTTTTAGGGGGGATCTAGAGAGGATGGAGCTGGGTATTTATAGGACATTATATTGGGTGAGGGGGTGACGCGGGATCGCGATACCGAGAGGATCGCAGCGACGGGCGGCTCGGGTCATGCTCTGGCGCGGTATGGCGTGCGCCAGGGGGTAGGAGAAGGGTGGGGTCGGGGTGTCGGAGAGAGAGAGAGAGAGAGAGAGAGAGAGAGAAAAGCAGTCGGGCGGCCGGTGTGAGAGAGATTAGGGCGTGGCGCGCTGGGCTGCTGGCTCGGGCGCGCTGGTAGGCTGCGGCCTCGCTAGCTGGGCCGTCGGCCTGGCCAGCTCGGGGGGGGGGGGGAGGTTTTCCTTTTTTTGAATTACTATATATATAGAGAAAACTAAATAGAGAATAAACTATATTATTTTTATATATGACATATATATATATTAATAAACTCAGGGGAATTAACCCTACAACATGGACATTTTTCTAGAGGCAAAACAGAAACTAAAAAAAATATTTTCCAAAAATCCCAAATAAAATTCAAATTTGAATTCAAACTTTTTGGCAATATTTTCTTCTGACATTTTTGGAGTGTCATGTTGACTCCTCTCATACTTTTGCTCAAGTATTTGTCAGGCATTTTTAAAGAAATTTCAATTGCCAATCAAGTTCAAATTTAAGAAAAACTCAACTGCCTCTGAAATTTCAAAGGCAACTCAATTTCAAACAATATGCATAGATGCTTAGCTAATAATTGTAGAACATTCCAAATTGGAAATTTGGGATGTTACAAACCTACCCACCTTAATATGAATCTCGCCCTCGAGATTCGGGTTGGCTAGGAAATAGGTGCGGGTGATCTCATCGGAGATCTTTTTCTCGCTCCCAGGTGGCTTCCTCCTCGGAATGATGACTCGACAGAACCTTGCAAAAGTTGATGATCTTGCTGCGGGTAACTCTGTTCGCAGTCTCGAGAATTCTGACAGGTTTCTCCTCATAATTAGATCACTATCGAGCTGTATGGCCTCTAGGGGCAATGTGTCTCTCAAAGGAATATCGTCCATCTCAGCATGGCATTTCTTCAGCTGGGAAACATGGAAGACATCGTGAACTCCGGACAATCCTTCCGGCAATTCCAGCTTGTAAGCAACTTCTCCAGAACGTTCAAGGATTTTGTAGGGGCCAATGAACCTGGGTGCCAACTTTCCTTTAACACCAAACCTCTTGATTCCACGAAGTGGGGACACACAGAGATATGCTCGGTCTCCCGCTTCATACGTTACTTCCTTGCATTTACTGTCGGCATAACTCTTCTGCCTCGACTGAGCTACCTTGAGTCTATCTCAAATCAATTTGACCTTCTCTTCGGAGTCTCTGATAAGATCGGGACCGAAAGGTTTTCGATCTCCAACACCATCCCACAGCAATGGTGTTGTGCACCTACTTTCATATAGAGCTTTGAAAGGGGCCATCTTCAGACTGGTCTGATAGCTGTTATTGTACGAGAACTCTGCGTATGGCAAATTATCATCCCAGCTAGACCTGTAGTGTAGCGCACAAGCTCTCAACATGTCCTCCAGAATCTGGTTGACTCTCTCGGTCTGTCCATTTATTTACGGATGAAAAGCTATACTGAACTCCAGCCTCGTACCCAAAGTTTCATGCAACCGATTCCAAAACTTTGAGGTAAATTGTGTTCCTCTATCTGACATGATACTGCTCGGAACTCCATGCAGACATACGACCCTGGTCATGTATATCTTGGCTAACTTAGCGCTGGTATAGGTAGTCTTCACGGGAATGAAATGAGCTAACTTGGTCAAGCGATCAACCACTACCCAGATGGAATCATAACCTGAACGGGTCCTGGGTAATCCTGTGATAAAATCCATTCCAAGTTTCTCCCATTTCCACTCGGGAATCGGTAGAGGTTGAAGTAATCCTGCTAGATTCTGATGTTCTGCCTTTACTCGCTGGCAAACATCACATACTGCTATGTACTCGACAATATCCTTCTTCATACCTGTCCACCAGAAACTTTCCTTCAAATCCAGATACATCTTGGTGTTACCTGGGTGAATCGAGTACGGTGAGTCATGTTCCTCCTGAAGAATTAGCTTCCTGAGTTCGGGATCATAGGGCACATAAATACGATCCTCGAACCATATAGCTCTGTATTCATCCTTACGGAACCCTTTAGCTTTTCCTTCATTCATCCTTTTCTTTATCTCATCAATTTCCTTGTCCAACTTCTGGGCTTCGCGAATTCTCTCGGCCAAAGTGGACTGAACTTCCAGTGTTGCAACATATCGTCCCGGAACTATCTCTAGTCGAAGATCTCTGAGGTCATCGACTAACTCCTGGGGTAATCCTCCTGCTATAAGAGTATTCACATAACTCTTACGGCTCAAGGCATCTGCTACAACATTAGCCTTTCCTGGGTGGTAATGCAATCTCATGTCATAGTCCTTGATCAACTCTAGCCATCTCCTCTGTCTGAGGTTCAACTCCTAGTGCGTGAAAATATACTTCAAGCTCTTATGATCCGTGTAAACGTCACAACTATTCTCGACAAGGAAATGTCTCCAGGTCTTGAGTGCATGCACTATGGCTGCTAACTCCAAATCATGTGTGGTGTAATTCATCTCGTGAGGTCGTAGCTGTCTGGAGGTATAATCTACAACCTTCCCTTCCTGCATGAGTACTCCTCCGAGTCCCTGACGAGAAGCATCACAATATACTTGGTAATCCTTGTGCATGTCCGGCAAAATTAGCACTGGAGCTGTAACCAAACGTTTCTTCAATTCTTGGAAACTGGCTTCACAATTCTCAGTCCAAATGTACTTGGTGTCCTTCTTCAACAGCTCAGTCATGGGCTTGGCAATCTTGGAGAAATTCTCGATGAACCTCCGATAATATCCTGCGAGTCCGAGAAAACTGCGGGTCTCCTTGACCGAGGTTGGTGACTGCCAATTGGTGACTGATTCAACCTTGGTGGGGTCGACTGCTATTCCTTGTCCTGTAATAACATGTTTGAGGAATCCGACTTCCTTCTGCCAAAATTCGCATTTGTTGAACTTGGCATATAACTGATGTTCTCTAAATTTCTCCAGAACTAGACGCAAATGTTCCTTATGCTCTTCCTCGCTCTTGGAGAAAATCAATATATCATCGATGAACACCACGACAAACTTTTCCAGATATTCCATAAATACCTTGTTCATCATACTCATAAAATATGCAGGGGCATTAGTCAATCCGAATGACATGACGGTATACTCATATAAACCATACCTAGTGGTGAAAGCTATTTTGGGTATATCCTTTTCACGGATCTTCAACTGATGGTACCCTAATCAAAGATCGATCTTGGAGAATACTTTGGCTCCAACTAGCTTATCAAATAAATCATTAATCATCAGCAAAGGGTACTTGTTCTTGATGGTCACGTCATTCAACGAACGATAATCCACAACCATTCTCAGGGTTCCATCCTTCTTCTCTACCAAAAGAACTAGGGCTCCCCAAGGTGATGAGCTTGGCCAAATATATCCCTTCTCCAATAGCTCATTAATTTACTTTTTGATCTCTTCCAAATCATTCGGGGGCATTCGATAAGGTCTCTTGGATATTGGGGTTGTGCCGGGCAATAACTCAATCAGAAATTCAATGTCTCTGTCCGGTGGCATTCTTGGTAATTCCTCCAGAAATACATGGGAAAATCCTGCACTACCAGCACTTCCTCCTGAACAACCCCTGTGAGGGAATTCACCTGATGTTTTGTCGTGTTGCGTCTGGATACATACTTAATCCTCTTCTGCTCCGGGGTGGTGAGCAAAATTGTCTTGCAAGAATAGTCGAGGTTTCCTTCAAACTTCGTCAACCAATCCATGCCTAGGATTACATCCAAACTCTGGGATTCCAATACTATGAGGTCTGTAGGAAAATTATGGTTTCCGATGCTGAGGGTTGAATGACAGCCAAAGCTTGCCATCATCTCTCCTCCTGGGGAACTGACTTGAAGAGGGCTTCTAAGGGTTCTAGTGGGCAACCCGTACTTTTCCACAACTACCTTTGATATAAATGAATGCGTTGCACCAGAATCAAAGAGTACCAATATTGGAAGCGAATTTAATAAAAAGAAACTTACCAACCATAGTTTCTGGCTGATCATAGACGTCCTCCACGTCAATGTGATTCACCTGAGCACGAGGAAAAGGGTTGGGCTTCTTTGCTGAGCTTCCATTGCCGTTGCCGTTTCCATTCCTCTGCTTGGCCTCTGGGTAGTCAGTGGCATAGTACCCTATCTTCTGGCACTTGAAACAGGTGATGTGACTCAGATCCTTCTGAGCCGGGGCTGGACGATGCTGGTTTCCATTGCCTCCATTGCCTGACTTGGAGTTGTTGTCGTGGTTGCGATTGTTCCCATTCCCTCCATGGTTATGTACTCCATAATTATGTCCTCCATGGGTGTGATTGGTATGTCCTCCCGAGTATGGGGCATAATGAGGCTTCTGTTAAGCTCCGGAGTTGTACTTCCCCTGGCCATACTTCTGCTTGCGGCAATCAATCTACTGCTGCTTGGCTTCAAGTATGGTGGCCTTGTCTACCAGCTCCTCGTAGTTGTTGAAGGTAGGTACCATCAGCTGCATTCCCAGCTCGTCATTGAGTCCCTCGATAAACTTCTCCTGCTTTGTGGCATCTATGGCCACATCATCTGGGGAATAGGAAGATAATTTGCTGAACTCATCCACGTACTGCCCCACAGTACGGTTCCCCTGGCTTAACTCGCGGAACTCACACTTCTTCAGACTCATGGCTCCAGCTGAGACATGAGCGGTGCGGAAGGCCTGCTGGAACTGATCCCATGTCATGGTGTGAAAGCACAAGTGCTCCCTGGGTGATTTTGGTAATTAATGTCAACATATCTCTTGTTGGACTAATACTTTTACCTAGTATGTTTCAGATGAGTTCAACAATGAAGTGGCATGGACTAGAGGATGTGGAACCCCTTCAAGATGCTAAGGACAAAGGATTGGCTCAAGCTCCAAGCTCAAGACTCTATATTTTCTGGTTTTAGTGATCCAAGAGTGATTGAGTCTATAGGAAAAGCCAATACTATCAAGAGTGGATGAGGTGTTGCTTAATGGCTTGCTTGCTCAAAGTGCTTAGTGATATGCTCCAAAGCCTTCAACTACCTTCTCACATCCACATATGACCTAGACCAAAAGCCCAACTCGGCCCCACCGATTCTTCCTATCCGGCGCCACCGAGTTCAGATGTCATAGCCACTTCCACAAACCCTAGGCAAATCGGTCTCACCGATAGGGATCTCAGTCCCACCGAGATGGGGTTGTAATCCCTCTGTGTATGTCCATTACGAAAATCGGTCTCACCGATTTTGAGTTATCGGTACTATCGAGATTACAATGCAAACTCTCTGTTCCTCTTCGTAACATCTCGGTCCAATCGAGATGAGCGAATCGGCCCCATCGAGTTTGCCTGACCAACTCTCTGGTTAGCTTATTACAAAAATCGGTCTCACCGAGTTTGTGTAATCGGTCTCACCGAGATTATGTTATGCCCTAACCCTAACCATATCGGTCCTACCGAGTTGCATGTCGGTCCCACCGAAAACCCTAATGGTCACATTATTTGCTAAATCGGTCTGACCGAGTCTCTTAATTCGGTCCCACCGAGATTGGTAAGTTGTGTGTAACAGTTAGATTTTGTGTTGAGGCTATATATACCCCTCCACCCACTCTTCATTCGTGGAGAGAGCCATTAGAACATGCCTACACTTCCAGCATTCATTTTCTGAGAGAGAACCACCTACTCATGTGTTGAGACCAAGATATTCCATTCCTACCATATGAATCTTGATCTCTAGCCTTCCCCAAGTTTCTTTCCACTCAAATCTTCTTTCCACCAAATCCAAATCCTATGAGAGAGAGTTGAGTGTTGGGGAGACTATCATTTGAAGCACAAGAGCAAGGAGTTCATCATCAACAGACCATTTGTTACTTCTTGGATAGTGGTGTCTCCTAGAATGGCTAGGTGTCACTTGGGAGCCTCCGACAAGATTGTGGAGTTGAACCAAGGAGTTTGTAAGGGCAAGGAGATCGCCTACTTCATGAAGATCTAACCCTAGTGAGGCAAGTCCTTCGTGGGCGACGGCCATGGTGGGATAGACAAGGTTGCTTCTTCGTGGACCCTTCGTGGGTGGAGCCCTTCATGGACTCGTGCAGCCGTTACCCTTCGTGGGTTGAAGTCTCCATCAACGTGGATGTACGATAGCACCACCTATCGGAACCACGCCTCAAAAATCTCCGTGTCTCCAAATTGCGTTTGCACACTCCAATCCCATCCCTTTACATTCTTGCAAGTTGCATGCTTTACTTTCCGCTACTCATATACTCTTTGCATGCTTGCTTGATATGTACTGTGATTGTTAAACTTGTGCCAAAACTCCACTTCAACTTAAAGAAATTAAAAACTGCAACTTTTCTCACTTAGTGTCTAATCACCCCCCTCTAGACACCTCTTCTCGATCCTTTCAATTGGTATCAGAGCATTGGTCTCCATTGCTTTGGTTTAAACACCATTGGAGGAAGATGTATGAGTCTACTTTGGGGAGTCTTAGACATAGAGTGCCTATACTTGATGGAGAGTATTTTCATGAGTGGAAAAATGAGATGCTTTTGATTTTTAATGAATATCATTTGAACAAGTACATTACTAGCCCTTGTGCACCTCATGTTGTTCCTATGCATCCTACCCTTGATGAGTAAATTCATATGATTCACAATCTTAGAACTGTTGAACTTATCAATAGAGGCTTGCCTAGAAACTTGATTGGATGTTTGCCTACTCTTAAGTGTGCATACACCATATGGAAATTTTTTGAGGAACGTTTTCCAAATTATTCCTTGAAAAATCTAGATGAAATTCTCCATAAGTCTATTGCCTTGAGTAAGATGAATTCCAGTGATCCTATGTCTGGTGATTGTCTATTTGAGCTTACAAACCTTATGCGTGCCAAAGGAGATGGAATTATTAGTGATATTATTTCCGAAGCTATTAAAATTCATAAAGAAGATCATTGTCAAACTCACTCTAACGAATCCCCCTCTCTAGGATTTGATCCACCACTTGACGATGTTGAACATGGATACTATGATGCGGATGATGATAGTGACTTTGATCTTGATGATGCAATGAGACACTTTGGTATTATGGCAAATCTTTGGGGATATATGGCAGGAGGAAAGGAATGGGTTCTTGATAGTGGATGTACCGATCACATGACCGGAGATAAAGATATGTTTCGTGAGCTTACTGAAAATGACGGCCCTCGAAAGTATGTCACCTTCGGTGACAACTCAAAGGGTAAGGTGGTTGGCCTCGGTAAGGTGGCCATATCACATGATAGCTCCATACAAAATGTCATGCTCGTTGAATCTCTTGGATACAATTTACTTTCAGTATCTAGACTTGCTGATTTCGGTTTAAATGTCCTATTTACTAAAGTAGATTGCCAAGTGTTTCGTAGAGATAATCATAAAATGGTCTTTACCGGTATACGTAGAGGTGATCTTTACATAGTTGATTTCACTAAAAAGGCTCAACCTAGAACTTGCTTCATCGCTAAATCCTCTAATGGTTGGTTATGGCATAGACGATTAGGTCATGTTGGTATGCGAAACCTTGACAAGCTCATTAAAGGAAATCACATCCTTGGCGTTAATGATGTCATATTTGATAATGATCGACTTTGCAGCGCTTCTCAGGCAGGTAAACAGGTTGGAGGGAGGCATCCCGTGAAGAACATCATGACCACAAGGAGGCCACTCGAGCTACTTCACATGGATCTTTTTGGTCCCAACGCCTACAAAATTACCGGTGGAAATTCTTTTGGTCTAGTTATAGTTGATGATTTTTCAAGATTTACGTGGGTATTCTTTCTCGATGATAAATCACAGGTTCAAAAGATCTTCAAGAACTTTGCTAGGAAGGCCCAAAATCATTTTGAAGTGAAGATCAAGAAGGTTTGAAGCAACAACGGAATGGAGTTCAAGAACGCGAATGTGGACACCTTTCTTGATGAAGAAGGGATTTCACATGAGTTCTCGGCTACGTACACACCTCAACAAAATGGAGTTGTTGAGAGGAAGAATCGGACGCTCATCAAAATGGCGAGAACGATGCTTGATGAGTACAAGACACCGAAGCACTTTTGGGCGGAAGCAGTTGAGACAGCTTGTCATGCAACAAATCGCTTGTATATTCACAAGCTACTCGGCAAGACGACATACGAGCTCCTCACTAGTAACAAACCCCAAGTTGGATACTTTCGAGTATTCAGCTCAAAGTGCTACATTCTTGATAAGCATTGTCATTCTAATTTTGCTCCTAAGTCTCATGAAGGCTTCCTACTTGGTTATGGCTCAAACTCTCACACTTACCGTGTCTACAATAATTTCACCCGAAAGGTTGAAGAGACGGTAGATGTCGGTGTGAAACGACACCTATGGGATCACTGTAGTCCCTTCTACAGTTGCGGGACGCGGAGATCGTGAGGAGAGCAGGACTAGTAGACAACACAAGGGGGATTTACCCAGGTTCGGGCCGCAAAGATGCGCAAAACCCTACGATCCTGCTTTGGTGGATGTATTAGTGTTCTTGAGCTCTCGAACTAGCTCTAGGTGCTGCGTGGTTCGAAAGAGCCGAATCCTTTCTCCGTGTGCCACGGGCCTCCTTTTATAGATGAAAGGGGCTGCCACAGTGGCACACAGGAGGTGGAAAGTGCTACAGCATTGCGAGCTTATCGCTCGTATTACAGGAAAAGATGCATTTAATGCGAGGCTTAGGTGTCCCTTCGCTTTATCGGGGACGGGGGCGAGGCCCGTCCCATCCATCGCCGCTTCTCTTTGCTTCGACACGCGCCCTGGCCAGCGATGCATGCGGTGCCATGTAGGCAGGCAGGCAGCTGAGGTGGCGCGGTGGTGGAGCCTCCACGAAGAGCTGCATGTTGCCACGCAGGTGCCTTCCCAGCTGGCTGGGTCGGCAGCTGCATGCGAACGACGGCAAAGACTTGGCTGGCTCGGGCCTGGCAGTGGCCCTTCCGGTGTGCTTGGCGAGGGTCTTGCCGGGTGGCCCAGCAAGGGTCTTGCCGGGTGGCCCAGCAAGGGTCTTGCCGTGGTGCGCTGGCTCCCCTGGAAAGGATCTCGCCGGGGGTCTTGTGGGTTCCTTCGGTGAGGATAGTTGCCTTTCTATCCTCTTTTGATCTTGAGCATTTTATGTCTTCACAAAGATCTGCATGCCACAACGGAGGTGCCTCCCGAGCCATGTCCCAACGCTTTTGTCGAGCGCTGGTGGGCTCAAGGGTGGCTCACTTTGGTTGGCGTGGGCGAGCTGCCCCGGCAAGGGTCTTGCCGGGGCTGCTGAGGCTGCCCGGGCAAGGGTCCTTGCCGAGGGAACCTGCTACGCCTATCTGATCTTTGTGGCCTTGGTCCTTGTTGTTCTTCGATTGTCCTTGTGGCTTCGGCTTTCCTCTGGCTTCCCTTTCCTGCCATGTTATGTGTGGCCATGGCGGGAGGCTCTGATTGCCCGTGCACAAGTAAAGGGGTCAAAAGCAGAGCCCCTACTTTTGTACCCCGACAGGAGCCCCCGGGCCTGGGCCACACATAAGCGCAGCACGTTGTTGGGCCAAGCCCAGAACGGTGTGCGGGCAGTTGGGGCGGATTTTTACCGCGGCCACTGTTCCATCCGCTACGCTTCCCCACGACCCGCGTTGAACGCCCGACGTAGGCTTCATGCGCGCGCATGACATGGGAGGCATGCGTGGGACAACGCTCGCACGCATGCGTCACATCGCAGTTAATGGGAAAGGAGGCGGCCCGCACCTTCCCCATAAAAAGGAATAACCGCGGGCGTGCTGCTCACTTTGCCCCTTCCCTGCGCCTTCCCCCAATCTCAGAACCGCCGCCCCCTTCTTCTCGAGCCTCTCTACTTTCGCCCATCACTGTTGTGCTTCCGCCATCCTCTGCTTTTTCGCTTCCCGCAGCCGCCATGGTGCCGAAGTCCACCAAGAGCAAAGGAGCGGCGAAGTATGCTGGCGTGTCAGAGCAACCGGAGAGCAACCTGGTGGCGTGGCGGGCGTAGTCCACCTACTTCCCCTCGACGGTCGGCGTGCCCGAGCTCCGGGAGATGTTCAAGTGTTTGTGGGGCGTGAAGACGGGGGGAGGGAAGATGGGGCATCCGGCCACGACCGTCGTCCCTGCCAGCGCCGGGCCCTCCCTGCATCGGTACCCCTTCTTCGTCGACTATTTCTCCTACGGGCTCTGTCCCCCTTTCTCTAATTTGTTCAAGGACATCATGCACACCTACGGCTTCCGCCTCTTGGATTTTACTCCGAATGCCGTGGCATGCATGGCCCTCTTCGCCCATCTCTGCGAGGGGTTCGTTGGGGTGTACCCCAGCATGGCGCTCTTCTGCCATTATTTCTCCCCTCGGATCTAGAAAGGGGGCGCCATTGCTGGCTGCCTCACCTGGATCCTGAGGGCCAAGGGGGCGTACCCAGATGGCGCCACGAAGGAGAGGTGGGAAGAATGGCGGGGCTGGTGGTGCTGGATTCAGGAGAAGGACCCGCCAGCGTTCTACGAGGTTCGCCAGAAGCCGCCGGTCCGTGGCACTGATTGGGGCGATGTCGACGCTGATGACGCGAAGCTCGCGATCGCCACTACCAGGATTCTTCAGCTCACGCAGGCCGGGCTCACCCTCGAGATGATCGGGGTGGACTTCATCCGCCGCCGGATCACTCCTCTGCACGACAAGGGAAGGCTAGCCTGGCTCTTCGTGAACGCCGCTGACATCATGAGGCTGCGCCCCGGCACTACTAGGGAAAAGCCTAGCAGCAGCGCAGGATTTAGGTACATTAGTGGCGCGGGTGCCCGCGCTACTGATACAGCGCTACAACTAACTGGTAGTAGTAGCGCGGGTGCCACCCGCTCTACTATTACGTCCGTTAGTAGTAGCGTGGATACCACCCGCGCTACTACTAACTAGTAGTAGCGTGGGTCTGTACCCTCGCTACTTCTAACTAATTAGGAATTATAAAAATAAATTCCAGCCATGGCTGCTGCTGCTAGCTAGGCGCCATCGTCCTCTTCATCCGTGGTCGATGCTGATCTTAGAGGGGATGAAGTCGTCCATGGTGATACACCTCTCCTTTGCTGCTGCTACAAAAAAAGAGAAGGATTAGAAGAGGAAGAGAGAGATAGAGAGGAGTAGGTGCAGCAACTCACCGGTGGTCACCGGAGTTGGAGCCGAAACCATAGATGACGCCATGGATGGCGCTCTGCTCGATCTGGAAGATGGAGAGAGAGAGAGAGAGAGAGAGAGAGAGAGAGAGAGGAGTAGGAAGAACAACTCACCTGTGGTTGTGTCCATGGCGGATCTGGCCGCCGCCATGGATGGCGCTCTGCTAGATCTGCCTCTCCTTCCAACATCAGAGAAGGAGGAGGCAGGAGGAGGAGGGGGCTGCGGTGGGTGTGGAGGTCGCCGGATTTGGGGGAGGCATGAGGTGCGAGGTCGGCGGTGGTGGCGGATGAGGAAGGGAACCGCGTGTGGGAGGGAGAAGCTGAATGGGAGAGCCTATGGAGAGAGGGGGGAGAGTGAGGGAGAGAGGACGGATTCGACCGAGGATATGTAGATTTCACCTACCTAGTACTTAGTAGTAGCCAGGGGTATAAACCCACGCTACTACTATCAACTTAGTAGTAGTGCGGGTTCATACCCCTCGCTACTACTATGGCATGTCCCGGGGGGGGGCACGGTAGAGACTGCTTAGTAGTAGCGAGGGTTAAAAACCTGCGCTACTACTATCAACTTAGTAGCAGCGAGGGGTAAAAAACCGCGCTACTAGTAAGTTGCAGCAGCGAGGGGTATAAACCCGCGCTACTAGTAAGCGCCTGTCTATAAGCTTTTCCCTAGTAGTGCGGCCTTGACAACAACCTGACGGTGCTGCAGCACGCCCATCATTGCCAGCGAATCTTCCAGCTCGAGGCCGACGATGTGGGCGAGGTCGAGCGGTCCAGCAAGCTTGCCAGGGCCGCCACGAAGGCCGGCAAGGTCGACAAGGAGCCCGTTTTCAAGTTGCCGGCGGGGGTGGTCCCGCTGAGCAACAACTCTTGCCGGAACGAGATCATCGCCATGATGCCGCTCTTCAACGCGCATGGCCTTGACCCGAACTGGGTTGAGACGGACGGGCTCGTGGTGCAGGAGTTCCTCGATACTCTGCACGAGATATACATCACCGACGAGCCGCGGCTCATCCAGGACACCTCCCCGGCGGGGCTAGACTACATCGCCGCCAGGGTGGAGGAGGCGAGGCTTGCCGAGGAGGAGGCGAAGCTCCTCAAGGAGGCCGGCAGCACCGGCGGCGTGGTGGACATGGCCGCGGTGGAGGCGAAGGAGGGGGAGCTCGCCCGGTGGGCAGCAACCGCTGGGGAGGCCAGCGGCATCAACACCGGGGCTCCCCTCGTCAAAGACGCTATCGACAGGTCGTCAGAGCAGGAGGGCGAGGAGGGGAGGACCGCGACCGCCGATCCCCCGGTCACTAAAAAGAGGCGGGTCCTGTGGCAGGCCTCCTCCGGCGAGCCGGTCCGCCTCGACCGGGCCGTGCAGCTGTGGCAAGCCCAGGAAGCGCCCGTGCGCTAGACGAGGGCGGTGGCGATGAAGAAAACGGTGAAAGGTATGGCGTCGAAGAAGAGGACACCTGCTTCGTCCTCGTCCAAGCGCGCCCGGACGCCATCGCCTCCCCCCTCACCGGCAATCATTGGCGCGGGGATTGGGCATGATATGTTTGACTTCGGGCCTCTTAGCCCGGAGAGAGAGCTCGGGCCTCTTAGCCCGGAGCGGAAGAGGAAAGCAACAGAGGAGGAGGAAGAGAACGAAGAGTAAGCCTCTGCTTTTCTCCCCCATTCCTTACACTTCCCGCCAATGGCGTTGCTTACCTGTCTTCATCTTGCAGGGATGTGGAGACGCTGGCCCAGAGGATCAAGAGGGTCAGGATTTCGGCGAGTGGCCAGCCCCCGGTAGGCACCTCCAGTACGCCACTGGTGGTGTCGAGCAGCCCGGACAGCAGCCCCCAGCATAAGTCCACCATCCGCCCTCTATCAACGTGCGTCATGGTCGATGCTTTAGTGTTAACCGTGCCGTGGATGCAGGAGAGGAGCAGCACCAAAGGGAGACACAAAGGGATTCTCCGATCATGCCGCCCCCGTCGACTACATCGCCCCAAGGGGCATCCCCGGCAAGGACACCAAGCACTGAGGCCATGCACACGGAGGAGGGGAGGAGAACGCAGGCGCTGGCGGCTTTGCCTCGACACCAGACCTTGTCGGAGAAGGGGCTTCCGCCTCTCGGCCCGACACGGGTAAGCTACTCGCTCTTCTCTTCTACTTGCATTCTCCTTTTCCTCTTTTCCTCATTGGCTTTCGATCTTGGCTTCGCCCCATCTTTTTCTTGGCGTCCAGACCCCTCCTCGGAGGAGGTCGAAACCACCATCAAGGACATCGCCGCAGAGGCCGTGGCGGAGGCAGAGAAGATCGCTGCCGAGGAGGGCGCCAGGGGTGCCGCCGAGGATTCCGCCAAGGGGCCCACTGAAGAGCCCGGCAAGGGGCCTGCTGGGGACGCCGGCAAGGCCACTGCCGAGAAGGTGGCGTTCGACGACTTGCCCTCCTCCTCTGCTGCCTCTGGCTCCGGCAGGTACCTGAGGGTCCGCGACGACCTCTTCGTCCATCTCCTTGGCGCGTCGAGCACTAGGGCTCCCTTTCAGGGAGAGGTGTTCGACGAGGAGGCGCTTGCCACCGCCGGGCTCGAGGTTGTTGACGAGCTGGGCGCTGGCGGCGCCGGCTCGCAGGAGGAGCAGCTACTCCAAGCCATGGGCGCCTGCTTCCGGAAGCTCCAGGCGCTCCACCGCGCTTGCCTGGACAAGGCTAAGTCCAGGACGGCGGTGGTGGAGAAGATGGAGGAGGAATTTGGGGGGCGCATCGCCAAGGCACATGACTGGTTCCGCCAGGATCAGGACGAGCTGAAGGCCGCCCAGGGTGAGCTGGCCAACCGTGAGGTCGAGCTCGCCCTGAAGCTGGCCAACATCGAGAAGGCCCAGGAGACGGCGAAGAGGTTGGCCGATGAAGCTGAAGCCATCCGGTCCCAGCACGAGGCCGCCCTGAAGACCCAAGAGGAGGACCTTGCCGAGCGCGAGGAGAAGCTTGACGCCACGCTCCACAATAAGGACGAGGAGGTGAACAAGCTCGTCCTGCAGCGGACACAGGGGCTGGAGCGGAGGCATCAAGAGGCACTCAATGCCCTGGCTCGGGCCCACGCCGGCAAGGTGAAGGAGCTGGAGGAGCAAGCCCTGAAGCTGGCCCAGGAGAAGCACACGCTCAACGGTGCTCTGACGGTGGCACAGGGTGAGGTCATCAGCAAGTCTGGAGAGCTCTCCGAGGCCAATATCTCCATCAAAGACCTCAAGCTGAAGCTGGGAGAGCTCGAGGAGACGCTGTCGGGGGGCCATGACCCGGGAGGGGATCCTGGCCAAGGAGCTGGAGACGGAGAGGCAGCTGCTGAAGAATGAGACCGCCAACCTCAACGACCACAAGGCGGGCGAGAAACGCTGGCTCGGGGGCCTTGCCGCCGTTGCAAACTCGGCCGCCGATCAGCTGGCCATTATGGGGATGCCGGAGATGGGGTATGCCACAAAAGCAAACCTAAGCCCCAACGCCAACCTGACCATATATTTTGAGAAGGTCGTCGGCGCCCTGAAGCGGCTCCACTCCAACCGGGCGGCCTCCCTGGCCGAGGAATCCCGGATACTCCGCCGGGGGACCATGACCAGGGTGCTCACGAAGATCGCGCACTGGCACCCAAGCCTCGACTTTGGAGCTGTGCTAAAGAGCTTGCTGGAGGGTACCGACATCGCAGCGCTCAATGAGCGTATCCAGCCCATCCTCAGCCGCATCGACAAAATCAAGAGGGTGGAGGGCCAACGCGTGGACTAGGCATCCCGTTCTCCGTCGCTGCTGCAAGTTCATGACCAAGACAATACTATCTTTGTTAGAACCGCGGTGGCAATTTGTGTAATATAACTCTGTGATGCCCCTGAAACTATGCATGTTATTTTCCTGTTCGACTTTCCTTTGTATGTCCACCCTACGTCAACTGGGTAAGCTTGCCGGCACGTAAACCTAGGGCGGCGCCTTGAGGATGGATCCTCATTAGCCTGCCGGGTGTGCTTGTTGCCGGACAAAGCACCTTGCTGCCCTTGGTGCGGCTGATGGAGTCCTAGATTAGGGGGTATCCGGACAGCCGGACTATATACTTTGGCCGGACTATGGGTCCGTGAATATACAAGACACAAGACTCCATCCCGTGTCCGGATGGGACTCTCCTTTGCGTGGAAGACAAGCTTGGCGATCCGGATATTATATTCCCTTCTTTGTAACCGACTCCTTGTAAACCCTAGCCCTCTCCGGTGTCTGTATAAACCGGAGGGTTTAGTCCTTAGAGGGACGATCACAATCATAATCATCATAGGCTAGCTTCTAGGGTTTAGCCTCTACGATCTCGTGGTAGATCAACTCTTGTAATACCCATATCATCAATATCAATCAAGTAGGAAGTAGGGTTTTACCACCATCGAGAGGGCCCAAACCTGGGTAAAACATCGTGTCCCTTGCCTCCTGTTACCATCAGCCTTAGACGCACAAATCGGGACCCCCTACCCAAGATCCGCCGGTTTTGACACCGACATTGGTGCTTTCATTAAGAGTTTATCTGTGTCGTCACTGCAAGGCTTGATGGCTCCTCCAATCATCAACAACAACACGGTCCAGGGTGAGACATTTCTCCCCGGATAGATCTTCGTGTTCGGCGGCTTCGCACTGCGGGCCAATTCGCTTGGCCATCTAGAGCAAATCGACAGCTACGCCTCTGGCCACCAGCTCAGGTTCGGAAACTTGAACTACACTGCCGATATCCATGGAGACTTGATCTTCAATGGGTTCAGGCCTGCGCCAGGAGCGCCGGACAATCACGATGAGCACGGCTTAGACCTGCTATCGGACAATGCCCGGGATATCGCCCCCGCAGGAGCCCTGGACCTAAATCCGGAGCAGATTGTGTTGCCCGAGGATGGGTGGATGGACCCCCCCGGAGGCCGCACACTCATCGGCGGTAGAGCCGAACACAGGCCTCACCCCCAAGGAAGCCTGTGACGCCGGACCCCCGGACTCGTATCCGGGTGTAGGTTCCAGTCCGCGCACTCCCGAGCCCGCCGAATCTGGTGGAGCTCCGGTAATGGAGTTCACCGCTGCGGATATCTTCCAGCACTCCCCTTTTGGCGATGTGCTGAACTCATTAAAGTCTCTCTCTTTGTCAGGAGGCTCTTGGGCGAACTATGTCCGACTCGAGTGGGAAGTAGGCGACGAAGGAATTCGTTGCCCACCCACCACCCACTTCATTGCCACGGTCGATGATTTAACCAACGTGCTTGACTTCGACTCCAAAGACATCGATGGTGTGGACGAAGATGCAGGAGAAGAACAGGAACCACCGCCCATGGGGCGGTGGACAGCCACCTCCTCATATGATATATATATGGTGGACACTCCAAAAGAAACAAATGGCAATGAGGCAATGGAGGATAACCTCTCAAGGAAGAAAACAAAGCATGGGCATCGTGGGCACCGCTCCAAGCCCCGCCACAGCAATACCGGCACAGGTGACGAAAACAGTCCGGATGGTGCCGAAGATGAATACAACCCCAATCAGCCTGCCTTTGAGGAGGCCGAATAGGAAGATGGGCAGGACAGCCCAGACGAACAGGTGATGGATGGATATCCGGAGGAGGACAACTACATGCCCCCTCTGAGGACGAGATTAGCCTCGCGACGATGAGTTCGGCGTGCCTGAGGACCCCGTGGAGCAAGAGCGCTTCAAGCGCCGGCTTATGACCACTGCAAGAAGCCTGAAAAAGAAGCAGCAGCAGCTCCAAGCTGATCAAGACCTGCTCACAGACAGACGGACTGATTTCCTGGCAGCTGAGGAATACGGACTCGAGCACCAGACGGCTGACCGGCCACCTCGTGGCTGGGATAAAACGGCATACCAGCCCGAATACCAGCCCGCACCCCCATGCCAATACACTACGGCCCGGGGCAATAGGCAGGACCTGCAAGATATACTGGAAAGCAAGGCAGGACAGCCAATATCGATCTACGGATCGCGGGGGCGCGCCCCAACATGTAAAGATGATCGTTACGCCGGATACACCAGCAGTAAGTCCGACCCGGCCGAATACAGCCAACCGGACTCAATCGAACTGCGTAGCCACATAGCCCGGCATAGAGGCGCCGCTCACCCCCTTTGCTTCACTAACGAAGTGATGGATCATGAATTCCCAGAAGGGTTTAAACCCGTAAACATTGAATCATACGATGGCACCACAGCCGTCGCAGTATTGATCGAAGATTTCCTTCTCCACATTCACATGGCCCGCGGAGACGACCTACACGCCATCAAGTATCTCCACCTTAAACTAAAAGGAACGGCCCGACATTGGCTAAACAGCCTGCCGGCAAATTCCATTGGAAGTTGGGAAAACATGGAGGACGCGTTCCTCGACAACTTCGAGGGCACATATGTGTGACCACCGGATGCCGATGAACTGAGCCACATTACCCAACAGCCCGGAGAGTCAGCTAGGAAATTCTGGACTCGGTTCCTAACCAAAAAAACCAAATAGTCGACTGTCCGGATGCTGAAGCCCTGGCGGCCTTTAAGCATAATATCCGTGACGAGTGGTTCGCCCGACACCTCGGCCTGGAAAAACCAAAATCCAAGGCGGCCCTCATGACACTCATGACCCGTTTTTGCGTGTGCGAGGACAGCTGGCTGGCCCGCAGTAGCACCACGCCTATAAATTTCGGTACCTCAGATGTCCACGACAATAACGGCAAGCCACGGTGCAACAGACATAAGCGACGGAACAACGGCGACGACACCGAAGATTCGACAGTCAACGCCGGATTCAGTGGCTCCAAATCCGGTCAGTGGAAAAAGCTGTTCAAAAGAAACAATCAGGGACCATCCAGTCTAGACCGCATACTTGAACGCTCGTGTCAAATTCATGGCACCTCGGATAAGCCAGCAAACCACGCCAATAGAGACTGCTGGGTGTTCAAACAGGCCGGTAAAATAAACACCGAAAACAAGGACAAGGGGCTGCACATCGACGATGACGAGGCGCCCCGGCATCCGGACACGGGGGGACAGAAGAAATTTCCTCCCCAGGTGAAAACGGTCAACATGATCTACGCCACCCACATCCCCAAACGGGAACGGAAGCGAGCGCTACGAGACGTCTATGCAATGGAGCCAGTCACCCCAAAATTCAACCCATGGTCAGCCTGTCCGATCACCTTTGATAGTAGGGATCACCCTACCAGCATCCGTCATGGCGGTTCAGCCGCATTGGTCCTAGACCCAATCATCGATGCATTCCACCTTACGCGAGTCCTTATGGATGGCGGCAGCAGCCTGAACCTGCTTTATCAAGATACAGTGCGCAAAATGGGCATCGACCCTTCGAGGATCAAGCCCACCAAAACCACCTTCAAAGGTGTAATTCCAGGAGTAGAGGCCCGTTGCACGGGCTCCATAACACTAGAAGTGGTCTTTGGATCTCCGGATAACTTCCGAAGCGAGGAGTTAACCTTCAATATCGCCCCTTTCCGCAGTGGCTATCACGCACTGCTTGGACGAACCGCATTCGCTTGATTCAATGCGGTACCACACTATGCATAACTCAAGCTCAAGATGCCAGGACCTCGCAGGGTCATAACAGTGAACGGAAACATGGACCGCTCTCTCCGTACAGAAGAGCATATTGCAACCCTCTGCTACGTCTCGAGCTTGTGTTGGTTTTCCCCGAAGAGGAGAGGATGATGCAGCATAGTAGCGTATGTATTTCCCTCAGTTTTTGAGAACCAAGGTATCAATGCAGTAGGAGGTCACGCGCAAGTCCCTCGTACCTCCACAAAATGATAGCTACTCGCAACCAACGCGATTAGGGGTTGTCAATCCCTTCTAGGTCACTTACGGGAGTGAGATCTGATAGAGATAATATTTTTGGTATTTTTGGTATAAAGATGCAAAGTAAAAAGTAAAAGCAAAGCAAGTAAATAAAGTGATGGAGATTCATATGATGAGAATAGACCCCGGGGCCATAGGTTTCACTAGTGGCTTCTCTCAAGAGCATAAATATTCTACAGTGGGTGAACAAATTACTGTTGAGCAATTGATAGAATTGAGCATAGTTATGAGGTTATCTAGGCATGATCATGTATATAGGCATCACGTCCGTGACAAGTAGACCAAAACGATTCTGCATCTACTACTATTACTCCACTCATCGACCGCTATCCAGCATGCATCTAGAGTATTAAGTTAAAAACGGAGTAACGCCTTAAGCAAGATGACATGATGTAGAGGAATAAATTCATGCAATATGATAAATACCCCATCTTGTTATCCTCGATGGCAACAATACAATATGTGCCTTGCAACCCTTTCTGTCACTGGGTAAGGACACCGCAAGATTGAACCCAAAGCCATGCACTTCTCCCATTGCAAGAACTACGAATCTAGTTTGCCAAACCAAACGGATAATTCGAAGAGACTTGCAAAGATAACTCAATCATACATAAAAGAATTCAGAAAAGATTCAAATATTATTCATAGATAAGCTGGCTCATAAACCCACAATTCATCGGTCTCAACAAACACACCGCAAAAAGAAGATTACATCGAATAGATCTCCACGAGAGAGGGGGAGAACATTGTATTGAGATCCAAAAAGAGAGAAGAAGCCATCTAGCTACTAGCTATGGACCCGAAGGTCTGAAGTAAACTACTCACACTTCGTCGGAAGGGCTATGGTGTCGACGTAGAAGCCCTCCGTGGTGGATGCCCTCTCCGGCAGAGCTCCGGAACAGGCCCAAGATGGGATCTCGTGGATACAGAAAGTTGCGGCGGTGGAATTAGGTTTTTAGCTCCCTCTCTGGTCTATTGGGGGTACGTAGGTATATATAGGAGGAAGGAGTACGTCGGTGGAGCGTCAGGGGGCCCACGAGGTAGGGGGGCGCGCCCTCCACCCTTGTAACCACCTTTGGTGCTTCTTGGAGTAGGGTCCAAGTCTCCTGGATCACGTTCGGTGAGAAGATCACGTTCCCGAAGGTTTCATTCCGTTTGGACTCCGTTTGATATTCTGTTTCTTCAAAATACTGAAATAGGCAAAAAACAACAATTCTGGGCTAGGCCTCCGGTTAATAGGTTAGTCCCAAAAATAATATAAAAGTGGAAAATAAAGCCCATTATAGTCCAAAACAATAGATAAAGTAGCATGGAGCAATCAAAAATTATAGATACATTGGAGACGTATCAGGCATCCCCAAGCTTAATTCCTACTCGTCCTCGAGTAGGTAAATGATAAAAAGAGAATTTTTGATGCGGAGTGATACTTTGGCATAATTTCAATGTAAATCTTCTTAATCATGGTATGAATATTCAGATCTGAAAGATTCAAGACAAAAGTTCATATTGACATAAAAATAATAATACTTCAAGCATACTAACAAAGCAATTATGTCTTCTCAAAATAACATGGCCAAAGAAAGTTATCCCTACAAAATCATATAGTCTGGCTATGCTCCATCTTCCCCACACAAAGTATTTAAATCATGCACAACCCCGATGACAAGCCAAGCAATTGTTTCATACTTTAACATTTCAAAACTTTTTCAATCTTCACGCAATACATGAGCGTGAGCCATGGATATAGCACTATATGTGGAATAGAATGGTGGTTGTGGAGAAGACAAAAAGAGGGCAGATAGTCTCACATCAACTAGGCGTATAAATGGGCTATGGAGATGCCCATCAATAGATATCAATGTGAGTGAGTAGGGATTGCCATGCAACGGATGCACTAGAGCTATAAGTATATGAAAGCTCAACAAAAGAAACTAAGTGGGTGTGCATCCAACTCGCTTGCTCATGAAGACCTAGGGCATTTTGAGGAAGCCCATCAACGGAATATACAAGCCAAGTTCTATAATGAAAAATTCCCACTAGTATATGAAAGTGATGAAATGAGAGACTCTCTATCATGAAGATCATGGTTCTACTTTGAAGCACAAGTGTGGTAAAAGGATAGTAGCATTGTCCCTTCTCTCTTTTTCTCTCATTTTTTTATTTGGGCCTTTTCTCTTTTTTTATGGCCTCTTTTTTTCGTTCGGAGTCTCATCCCGACTTGTGGGGGAATCATAGACTCCATCATCCTTTCCTCACTTGGGACAATGCTCTAATAATGATGATCATCACACTTTTATTTTTCTTACAACTCAACAATTACAACTCGATACTTAGAACAAAATATGACTCTATATGAATGCCACCGGCGGTGTACCGGGATATGCAATGAAACATGAGTGACATGTATGAAAGAATTATGAAAGGTGGCTTTTGCCACAAATATTATGTCAACTACATGATCATGCTAGCAATATGACAATGATGGAGCGTGTCATAATAAATGGAACGGTGGAAAGTTGCATGGCAATATATCTCGGAATGGCTATGGAAATGCCATGATAGGTAGGTATGGTGGCTGTTTTGAGGAAGGTTTATGGTGGGTGTATGATACCGGCGAAAGGTGCGTGGTATTAGAGAGGCTAGCAATGGTGGAAGGATGGGAAAAAGTGCATATAATCCATGGACTCAACATTAGTCATAAAGAACTCATATACTTATTGCAAAAATCTAGAAGTTATCAAAGCAAAGTATTACGCGCATGCTCCTAGGGGGATAGATTGGTAGGAAAAGACCATCGCTCGTCCCCGACCGCCACTCATAAGGAAGACAATCAATAAATAAATCATGCTCCGAGTTCATCACATAACGATTCACCATACGTGCATGCTACGGGAATCACAAACTTCAACACAAGTATTCTTTAAATTCACAACTACTCAACTAGCATGAATCTAATATTATCACCTTCATATCTCAAAACAATTATCAAGCATCAAACTTATCTTAGTATTCGATGCACTCAAAAGGAAGTTTCACATATCTTGAATACCAAGTATATTAACATTAAGCAAATTACCATGCTATTAACAACTCTCAAAATAATCTAAGTGAAGCATGAGAGATCAAGTTTCTTTAAAAAAAATCCACCACCGTGCTCTAAAAGATCTAAGTGAAGCACTAGAGCAAAAATTATCACGCTCAAAAGATATAAGTGAAGCACTATGAGCAAACTATCAAGCTCAAAAGATATAAGTGAAGCACATAGAGTATTCTAACAAATTTCAATTCATGTATGGATCTCTCAAAAGGTGTGTACAGCAAGGATGATTGTGGTAAACTAACAAGCAAAGATGCAAATAATACAATACGCTCCAAGCAAAAACATATCATGTTGGTGAATAAAAATATAGCTCCAAGTAAATTACCGATGGAAGTGGACGAAAGAGGGGATGCCTTCCGGGGCATCCCCAAGCTTTGACTTTTTGGTGTCCTTGGATTATCTTGGGTGTGCCATGGGCATCCCCAAGCTTAGGCTCTTGCCACTCCTTGTTCCATAATCCATCAAAAGAATTCACCCAAAACTTGAAAACTTCACAACACAAAACTCAATAGAAATCTCATGAGCTCCGTTAGAGAAAGAAAACAAAAGACTACTTCAAGGTACTGTAATGAACTCATTCTTTATTTATGTTGGTGTTAAACCTACTGTATTCCAACTTCTCTATGGTTTATAAACTATTTTACTAGCCATAGATTCATCAAAATAAGCAAACAACACACGCAAAACAGAATCTGTCAAAAACAGAACAGTCTGTAGTAATCTGTAACTAACGCAAACTTCTGGAACTCTGAAAATTCTACCAAAATAGGAAGTCCTGGACAATTTGTTTATTGATCAGAAGCAAAAAGAATCAATGCAAAATCACGTTCCTGTGATTTATCATAACTAAATTTGTGTGCGCAAAGTTTCTGTTTTTCAGCAGAATCAAATCAACTATCATCGTAGGTTATCCTATAGGTCCTACTTGGCACAAACACTAATTAAAACATAAAACCACATCAAAATAGAAGGTATATGGATTATTTATTCCTAAACAGAAGCAAAAACAAAAAACACAAAATAAAATTGGGTTGCCTCCCAACAAGCGCTATCGTTTAACGCCCCTAGCTAGGCATAAAAGCAAGGATAGATCTAGGTATTGCCATCTTTGGTAGGCAACCCATAAGTGGCTCTCATGATAGATTCATATGGTAATTTTATTTTATTTCTAGGGAAGTGTTCCATGCCCTTATTTAAGGGAAATTGGAATCTAATATTCGCTTCCTTCATATCAATAATTGCACCAATCGTTCTAAGGAAAGGTCTACCAAGAATAATAGGACATGAAGGATTGGAATCTATATCAAGAACGATAAAATCTACGGGCACATAATTCCTATTTTCAACAATAGGCACATCATTAATTCTTCCCATAGGTTTTTAATAGTGGAATCCGCAAGATGCAAGTTTAGAGAGCAATCATCAAAATCACGGAAATCTAGCAAATCGCACAAAGTTTTGGGAATAGTAGAGACACTAGCACCCAAATCACACAAAGCATGAAACTCATAATTTTTAATTTTAATTTTGATATTAGGTTCCCACTCATCATAGAGTTTTCTAGGGATAGAAACTTTCAACTCAAGTTTTTCTTCATAAGATTGCATCAAAGCATCAACAATATGTTCGGTAAAGGCCTTATTTTGACTATAAGCATGAGGAGAATTTAGCACGGTTTGCAACAAGGAAATACAATCAATTAAAGAGAAATTTTCATAATTAAACTCCTTGAGATCCAAAATAGTGGGTTTAGCAATATCTCGATTTTTATTTCTTTTAATCCCAGTTTTATCAATTTCATCATCAAGATCTAAAAACTCAGAATTCTTAGAACGCCTTGTAGGTAAAGGAAGATCATATTCAATTTCATCAAGATTCATATTGCAAATCAAAGATTTAATAGGGGACACATCAATAACTTTTAGATCTTCATCTTGATCTTCATAGCAATTAGAAGAACACGCTTTAATAAAGGCATCTTTGGAAGCACGCATCCTAGCGGTTCTTTCTTTGCACTCATCAATGGAAATTCTCATGGCTTTGAGAGACTCATTGATATCATGCTTAGGAGGAATAGATCTAAGCTTTAAAGAATCAATCTCGAGAGAAATTCTATCAATGTTCCTAGCCAAATCATCAACTTTAAGCAATTTCTCTTCAAGCAAAGAATTGAAATTCTTTTGTGAATTCATAAACTCTTTAACACTACTCTCAAATTCAGAGGGCATCTTATTAATTCCATAAGAGTTGTTGTAGGAATTTCCATAATTGTTAGAAGGATTATTACGATAAGGCCTAGGATTAAAATTCCCTCTATACGCGTTGTTACCAAAACTATTCCTACCAATAAAATTCACATCCATAGATTCATTATTATTCTCAAGGAAAGTACATAAAGGCATATTATTGGGATCAGAAGAAACACTCTTGGCAAATAAATTCCTAAGTTCATCCATCTTTTCACTCAAAACATTGATTTCTTCTATAGCATGCACCTTTTTATTAGTAGATCTTTCAGTATGCCATTGAGAATAATTCACGATAATATATCTAGGAGTTTAGTAGCATCTCCTAAAGTGATTTCCATAAAAGTGCCTCCCGCGGCCGAATCTAAAAGATTTCTAGAAGCAAAATTCAATCCAGCATAATTTTTTTGTATAATCATCCACAAGTTCAAACCATGAGTAGGACAATTACATAGCATTAATTTCATTCTCTCCCAAGCTTGTGCAACATGTTCATGATCAAGTTGCTTGAAATTCATAATATCATTCCTAAGAGAGATAATCTTAACGGGAGGAAAATACTTAGAGATAAAAGCATCTTTGCACTTGTTCCAAGAATCAATAATATTTTTAGGCAAAGATGAAAACCACGCTTTAGCACGATCTCTAAGCAAAAAAGGAAATAGCTTCAATTTAACGACATCATTATCGACATCTTTTTTCTTTTGCATATCACATAAATCAACGAAGCTATTCAGATGAGTAGCGGCATCTTCACTAGGAAGGCCAGCGAATTGATCTTTCATAACAAGATTCAACAAAGCAGTATTGATTTCACAAGATTCAGTATTGGCAAGAGGAGCAATCGGAGTGCTAAGGAAATCATTATTATTGGTATTGGTGAAGTCACACAATTTGGTAGCATCTTGAGCCATCGCGACAAACAAGCAAACTAACACACGAGCAAATAAACGGACGAGGAAAAAGGCAACGAAAAGAGAGGAGGAGATTGGGAAAGAGGGGGCAAATAAAACGGCAAGGGTGAAGTGGGGGAGAGGAAAACGAGAGGTAAATGGCAAATAATGTAATGCGCGAGATAGGGATTGCG
This sequence comes from Triticum timopheevii, assembly GCA_963921465.1. Lineage (NCBI taxonomy): Eukaryota > Viridiplantae > Streptophyta > Magnoliopsida > Poales > Poaceae > Triticum > Triticum timopheevii. The sequence continues at coordinate 109,095,734 of OY997274.1, forward strand.
ATGGGTACTTGGTATGTTAACTTTTGCGTAAGCCTCCCCGGCAACGGCGCCAGAAATCCTTCTTGCTACGTCTCGAGCTTGCGTTGGTTTTCCCCGAAGAGGAGAGGATGATGCAGCACAGTAGCGTAAGTATTTCCCTTAGTTTTTGAGAACCAAGGTATCAATCCAGTAGGAGGTCACGCGCAAGTCCCTCGTACCTGCACAAAACGATAGCTACTCGCAACCAACGCGATTAGGGGTTGTCAATCCCTTCACGGTCACTTACAAGAGTGAGATCTGATAGATATAATATTTTTGGTATTTTTGGTACAAAGATGCAAAGTAAAAAGTAAAGGCAAAGCAAGTAAATAAAGTGATGGAGATTGATATGATGAGAATAAACCTGGGGGACATAGGTTTCACTAGTGGCTTCTCTCAAGAGCATAAATATTCTATGGTGGGTGAACAAATTACTGTTGAGCAATTCATAGAACTGAGCATAGTTATGAGGTTATCTAGGTATGATCATGTATATAGGCATCACGTCCATGACAAGTAGACCAAAACAATTCTGCATCTACTACTATTACTTCACTCATCGACCGCTATCCTACATGCATCTAGAGTACTAAGTTAAAAACAAAGTAACGCCTTAAGCAAGATGACATGATGTAGAGGAATAAATCATGCAATATGATAAATACCCCATCTTGTTATCCTCGATAGCAACAATACAATACGTGCCTTGCAACCCTTTCTATCACTGGGTAAGGACACCACAAGATTGAACCCAAAGCCATGCACTTCTCCCATTGCAAGAACTACCAATCTAGTTGGCCAAACCAAACGGATAATTCGAAGAGACTTGCAAAGATAACTCAATCATACATAAAAGAATTCAGAAAAGATTCAAATATTATTCATAGATAAGTTGGATCATAAACCCACAATTCATCGGTCTCAACAAACACACCGCAAAAAGAAGATTACGTCGAATAGATCTCCACGAGAGAGGGGGGGAACATTGTATTGAGATCCAAAAAGAGAGAAGAAGCCATCTAGCTACTAGCTATGGACCCGAAGGTCTGAAGTAAACTACTCACACTTCATCGGAAGGGCTATGGTGTTGATGTAGAAGCCCTCCATGGTGGATGCCCTCTCCGGTGGAGCTCCGGAACAGGCCCCAAGATGGGATCTCGTGGATACAGAAAGTTGCGGTGGTGGAATTAGGTTTTTGGCTCCCTCTCTGGTCTATTGGGGGTACGTAGGTATATATAGGAGGAAGGAGTACGTCGGTGGAGCGTCAGGGGGCCCACGAGGTAGGGGGGCGCGCCCTCCACCCTCGTGACCGCCTCTGGTGCTTCTTGGAGTAGGGTCCAAGTCTCCTGGATCACGTTTGGTGAGAAGATCACGTTCCCGAAGGTTTCATTCCGTTTGGACTCCGTTTGATATTCTGTTTCTTCGAAATACTGAAATAGGCAAAAAACAGCAATTCTGGGCTGGGCCTCCGGTTAATAGGTTAGTCCCAAAAGTAATATAAAAGTGGAAAATAAAGCCCATTATAGTCCAAAACAATAGATAAAGTAGCATGGAGCAATCAAAAATTATAGATACATTGGAGACGTATCACCCTCATAGCAGAAGTACAATGCAGCCTTCTCCGGCAAACCACCAATCCAGTGATAGCAACCCCGAACACCGTCAAGCGAGTCCGGAGCACCCTGCAATAGGATCACCAGACACGCCAAGAGCACGACTAGCAGTCCGGCCTCCGCTCAAGCCCTATCAAAGCAGCATTCGTGCCATGCGTACACAATTACGCACTCAAAATACCATGGGCATAGGCGGACGTGCAACAGTGACTCAGTCAACAGTACGGTATAGCCGCAACATACTTTGATAACCCCCTTTATCTTTCAGGACACTACTTTCGGCCAGCCTCTTCAAAAGAGCCGGATTGTCGGACTTACACAGGAGAGAAAACCAAGGAGGGAACAGGCTTTGTGCACAAAGGGAATACCCAGGTGGAATCTGTTCACGATCGTTATACCTGTTTTATATACCTACATGCATCCCGCCCTTGGATAGGACATGTTAAATAGTCCAATTTATTTCTGCTTAAACGCATTCATTGTAAACATACGCTTAAACGTGTTATTCATCAATGTGAGATAATATATAGCATCAACTTATTATTCCTATTTGCACATTTTTTCTATAAATGTTTATTTAATATTGCATCCGTACACCTTGGTACGTTCAGTTTGCCTGGGGCTTCTTATGACGCCTCATAATACGACAAGACAAGTCCGAACACTTTCAACAGTGTGGCACCCCAAACTTATAGCATTATATGCATCAGCTCCGAATCATGTCTTGGGTCAATAGTTGGGTTTGCCCGGCTCCCTTGTTTTGGTACCTTACGTTCCGTTATATCGGTTAAGGTAGCGCAGGGAGAACTACTGCGATTGTGTCCCGGTTCTTCCGGACGAGCACCTCAGTAGAGAAAGCCGAAAACTGACCAGCATGATACGGCGAGAGCTGGTCGCTGTTTGAGAGCTTAAAATCCTTAAATATTTTTTCCGCTTTAGGCGAGGAATCGGCTTCGTCCGATTTAGGCATATATAGCGCCCCAATTCGGCTTTCCGAATTCTAGGGGCTTCGCCGAAATTTAAAATTGTAGACTTCTATGGCTAAGTGGAAGTTATAAAGACGCATAATCCGATTGCCTTGTTCGCTGCGCCAAACACCTCCTTCATGGACCAAAAATTTGGATAAAAGAGTGTTTTGGGTTTTCCACGAACACCTCGGTACTGGTTACCTAGGGGCAAAAGCCGACGACTGGCCTACTTTCAGAATTTTATAAACAGCCGCATAGAAGGTAATATTTTAAATCAAAACAAAGCGCTTTATAGCTCAAATAACTTTGTCTTTATATTACAACAACGACAGAAGTACATTCACTCAAAGATCGTGTCCTAGGTACATTCATCGGCCACGAGACAAGCGCCTTTCATAACGCCGTCATAATATTTTTTGGGACAGCAATGTGCCTTGCCCTCCGGTGGTCCGTCCTTCACCAGCTTCTCTGCATCCAGCTTGCCCCAATGCACCTTCACACGGGCAAAGGCTCGGCGGGCACCCTCAATGCAAACAGATCGCTTGATCACTTCAAGCCACGAACATGCATCTACCATCCGCTTTATCAGGCCGAAGTAGCTAGCGGGCAGGGGCTCACCTGGCCACATCCAGACTATGAAATCTTTCATAGCCACTTCGGCCGCTCTATGGAGTTCAACCAACTGCTTCAGTTGGTCACTCAGAGGCATTGGGTGTTCAGCTCCAGCATACTGGGACTAGAACAGCTTCTCGGTTGAGCTCCCCTCCTTGGCACGACAGAACTCTGCAACATCTGATATGCTGCGTGGCAGATCTGCGAATGCCCCTGGAGAGCTCCGAATTCTGGTAAGTAAAAGAAACGCCTCCTCCACATGCTTGCTTTGCATAAAAAATGTCTTACCCGGCGCTATCTTCTTGGCCGCCTGGATTTCCTGTTGGGCCTTTTCGGCTTCGGCCTTGGCGTCTTTCATACTCGCAAGGGCCTTCGCAAGCTCAGACTCCTTCATCTTGAGGTCACGCTCCAAGGACTCGAACTTCTTGCCGAGCTCTTGGAGATTTTGCTGCACCTCGCCCACCCTAGCATTCTGTTTTTCATGCTCGATGCGCTCCAAGGCCGCCTTGTCTTCGGCCTTGGATAGCGCTTTCTTCAGGGACGCCACTTCGGTTGTGGCCCCTATTTCAAAGTCATGACGCTTTGTCATTAGAATCACCAAATTTATCTATTCTTTATGATATGCGAACGGGGAATCATAAACCTTTGTTATCTTCGAGCTGCCTCTTCATGAGGCCGAGCTCTCCCTGTGCCTGCTCCAGGTCCCGTTTGAGTCCGGCGACCTCAGCCGTGCGTGCAGCAGCAGAAAGCAACACTGCCTGCTTATTCACATGCACACCTACTATTAGACTCCTGCGCATTTTAATTGACCCTCCGTTTGGCTTTTCTTTTCGAAAACCAAACAGAGTATCAGGGGCTACTACCTATCAGGTGATAATTTTACACATTTTGATTACTTACCTCAAAGCCTGTCAGGAGGCTGGTGCAGGCTTTGGTTAGTCCGCAGAACCTTCTGAATCACCGCACTCATAAGAGTACGGTGCTCTTCATCCATGGAAGCACCGCGAAGCGCTTCCAGTAGACTATCTGACGCCTCTAGCGTAACGGAAGTTATCGGCACGGACGGCTCGTTCTCCCTAGCGAGGGGCCGCCTGCCCGAATCCAGAACCATTGGAGGTTCTGGCACAGTATCCGGCTGAGAGCCCGGCTTGCTGCGGCTCTCGTCGGCACAATCTGCGGGGATCTTATACCCCGTGTGCCCGGCGTCTGGAATTCCGCCTTGGGGCTTCTCCAGAGTCACTCCCCCCTGCTCTGGGAATCATTGGGACAACACCTTCGTGTCGTCCGCAGGCCGAGGGGTAGTGGCTGTCGGGAGCGAGTTCATCACCGAATCACTCAAGGACCCATCCGAAGAGGATACCTTGGGATGGACCCTGGCGGGACTGCATATACGTGTTCGGCGTTATAACAGACTATGAAGCAAAGTCGTACTAAAGTACAATAGAGTGCGGATACTTACGATCTTACTAGGGGCTTCCCCCTAGGCAGCCACTCCTCGCTATAGGCGGCAATGGTGGAGTAATCCGGAAGGGACGCCTTTCCCTTCTTGGGCGTCCTAGCCTCCCCTACGGGGCGACTTTCCTCTTCTTCTCCTCCCCAGTGCGGGGAGGCAGAGTTTCTTCGTGTTTCCCCCCGCCTCCGCGGGAGGAATCTGCCTCGTCATCTTCGGACGACGAGGGTATGACGGCCTTGCGCCAGGGACCCTTCCTAGTCCCCTGGGCCGCCTTCCTAGGCCCCTCATCCTCTCCAGATGGGGCGGCACTTTCCTCTTCCTCCTATGCTTCGGGGGAGGAGTGTGCCTCATCATCTTCGGACGAGGCGTCCGGTACAACCTTACGCCGGAGACCTTTCCTGGTCCCCAGGGCCTTCTTTTCGGCCTTCTTTTTGGCCTTCTTTTTCGGCGCCTTGTAGGGCGCCGGGACTAGCATCTCCGTCAGGAGAGCATCTTCTGGACCTTCTGGCAGTGGAGCCGGACAGTCAATCCACTCCGCCGTCTCCACATACTCTTGATCAAATACACACAATGACTTAAGATTCCCCCATGAGTACATTGGGAAAAACTGCATCCGATGGTAGTCAGAAAACTCACCGGACGGGGGAGCCGCGTGGCGTGAAGTCCGCGGTTCTCGGATGTTGGAGGAGGTATTTCAGAGGCCTTGAACATCGCATTCCATGCGCCCTTGTGTGTCATGCCATAGAGCTTTTTAAGCGTCTGGTTTTTGGCCGGGATGAACTCCCACAGATTAAATGCCCGCCTTTGGCACGGAAGTATCCGGCAGACAAGCATGACTTGGACCACATTGACAAGCTTGATTTTCTTGTCCTTAACATTCTTGATGCAGTTCTGAAGTCCGGTCAGCTCTGCAGGCTCGCCCCAGGCCAGGCCCTTCTTTTCCCAGGAGGTGAGCCGCATGGGGATTCCAGATTGGAATTCGGGGGTCGCCGCCCAGTTGGCGTCACGCGGCTCGGTGATATAGAACCACCCCGATTGCCACCCTTTCACGGTCTCCGCGAAGGAGCCGTCAAGCCAGGTGACGTTGGGCTTCTTGCCCACCATGGCACCTCCGCACTCCGCTTGCTGGCCGCTCACGATCTTCGGCTTCACGCAGAAGATTCGTAGCCACAAGCCGAAGTGAGGCTTGATGCGGAGGAAGGCCTCGCACACGACGATAAACGCCGAGATGTCAAGGACGAAATTTGGGGCTAGATCATGGAAATCTAGCCCGTAGTAGAACATGAGCCCACGGACGAAGGGATGAAGTGGAAATCCCAGTCCACGGACGAAGTGGGCGAGAAACACGACCCTCTCATGGGGTTCCGGAGTTGGAATGATCTGCCCTTCGTTCGGTAGCCGGTGCGCGATGTCTGCGGCAAAGTATCCGTACACCCGGATCTTCGCAATATGCTCCTCGTTCATGGTGGAGGCCACCCACTTGCCTCCTGCTCCGGACATGTTTGGCTATGCGGAGAAAGCGTGAACTAGGGCGCTGGAGCTTGAGGGTGTGAGAATGGATAAGCAGAGGAGGAAGAAGGCATGGGTGAAAATGGGGAACCCTTATCCCTTTATAGAGGCGACGAAAGCGGTGCGCCTCCCCACTTGCCCGTTGAGAATCGCTTATTTCCCAATCGCCACGATTGATGGCGCGGTTGGGTTACCTGTACCGGCCGTATTGATGGGAATCCCGTGATAAGGGGACATGATCTCTGCTTTGACAAGACATGCTGAGGAAACCGCCTCGCAATATGCGCTATGGCTGGTTGTGGGAAAACGGTTCGAATAATGACCCGACCGTAATGTCATGTCATGTTGTCTAAAGTTGTCAGCAGATTACATTTGTGAAATATCATTCTCTCTACGGTGGTATATGAAGCTCATCTTGCAAATCCGGACACGGTTTAACTGTTCGGTAATTACTTTGGAGAATTCGGAGATGGAACCCGCCTTGCAATGCCGAAGACAAAACTGCACGCCGGACTCATCGTCATTGAAGGCTGGTTCAGGGGCTACTGAGGGAGTCCTGGATTAGGGGGTATCCGGACAGCCGGACTATAAACTTTAGCCGTACCGTGGGACCGTGAAGATACAAGACACAAGACTCCATCCCGTGTCCGGATGGGACTCTCCTTTGTGTGGAAGACAAGATTGGCGATCCGGATATTATATTTCCTTCTTTGTAACCGACTCCATGTAAACCCTAGCCCTCTCCGGTGTCTATATAAACCGAAGGGTTTAGTCCTTAGAGGGACGTTCAAAATCATAATCATCATAGGCTAGCTTCTAGGGTTTAGCCTCTACGATCTCGTGGTAGATCAACTCTTGTAATACCCATATCATCAATATCAATCAAGCAGGAAGTAGGGTTTTACCTCCATTGAGAGGGCCCAAACCTGGGTAAAACATCGTGTCCCTTGCCTCCTGTTACCATCAGCCTTAGACGCACAGATCGGGACCCCCTACCCGAGATCCACCGGTTTTGACACCGACATCGGCCGCTTGATCTGTCGAGCTTGACTCGAGTCAGAATCGAGAGCGTTGCTGATGGCGAAAGGCTTCCTTGCCGCTCTTGGCGAGGCCGCTTGAACTGTTGAGCGGACTCGAAATAGAACAAGGGCATTGCCGACTGCAGGAGGGCCCCTCTGTGTTCAGGCTTCCCATACATAGGCCGAACCGTCGAGGATAATAACCTTATATTTAAGGAGAAAAACTTAAAATTCAGCATGAGTTATCTCTCTCGTCGCTGCCGTGGTGTCCTTCGACCAATGGGCACCACCGCCTTCTTGGCCGGAACCATGACGATGAAGAACAACTAGGTCGACTGCTAGGCCAGATCCTCACGATTGCACACCCCCTACCTGGCGCGCCAAAGATGTTGGTGGGAAACGACACCTATGGGATCACTGGAATCCCTTCTAAGGTTGCGGGACGCGGAGATCATGAGGAAAGTGGGACTAGTAGACAACACAAGGGGGATTTACCCAGGTTCGGGCCGCAAAGATGCGTAAAACCCTACGATCCTGCTTTGGTGGATGTATTAGTGTTTTTGAGCTCTCAAACTAGCTCTAGGTGCTGCGAGGTTTGAAAGAGCCGAATCCTTTCTCCGTGTGCCACGTGCCTCCTTTTATAGACGAAAGGGGCTACCACAGTGACACACAGGAGGTGGAAAGTGCTATAGCGCTGCGAGCTTATCTCTCATATTACAGGACAAGACACATTTAATGCGAGGCTTAGGTGTCCCTTTGCTTTATCGGGGATGGGGGCGAGGCCCGTCCCGTCCGTCACCGCTTCTCTTCGCTTCGACACTCGCCCTGGCTAGTGATGCATGTGGTGCCATGTAGGCAGGCATGCAGCTGAGGTGGCGCGGTGGTGGAGCCTCCACGAAGAGCTGCAAGTTGCCACGCAGGTGCCTGCCCAGCTAGCTGGGTCGGCAGCTGCATGCGAACGGTGGCGAAGACTTGGCTGGCTCGGGCCTGGTAGTGGCCCTGCCGGTGCGCTTGGCGAGGGTCTTGCCGGGTGGCCCGGCAAGGGTCTTGTCGGGTGGCCCAGCAAGGGTCTTGCCGTGGCGCGCTGGCTCCCCTGGAAAGGATCTCCCCGGGGGTCTTGTGGGTTCCTTCGGTGAGGATAGTTGTCTTTCTATCCTCTTTTGATCTTGAGCATTTTATGTATTCACAAAGATCTGCATGCCACCACGGAGGTGCCTCCCGAGCCCTGTCCCAACGCTTTTGTTGAGCTCTGGTGGGCTCAAGGGTGGCTCACTTCGATTGGCGTGGGCGAGCTGCCCCGACAAGGGTCTTGCCGGGGCTGCTGAGGCCGCCCCGGCAAGGGTCCTTGCCGGGGGAACCTGCTACGCATATCTGATCTTTGTGGCCTTGGTCCTTGTTGTTGCTTCGATTGTCCTTGTGGCTTCGTCTTTGCTCCAGCGTCCCTTTCCTGCCATGTTATGCGTGGCCGTGGAGGGAGGCTCTGACTGCCCGTGCACAAGTAAAGGGGTCAAAAGCAGAGCCCCTACTTTTGTACCCCGACAGTAGATGTGAAGTTTGATGAATCTAACGGCTCGCAAGTAGAGCAATTGCCAATTGATGTAGGAGACAAAGACCCCTCGGAAGCAATCCAAGACTTGTCTATTGGCAAGATTCGTCCAACGGAGGTGAAGGAGAGTACCTCGTCCGTCCAAGCGGAAGCTTCTACCTCACGACAAGGTGAACCAAGAGTTGATACGGAAGCATCCACAAGTGGGACACACCAAGATGAAGAAAACGAGGAAGTGCACCAAGATGAACGGCAACAACCTCCTTCTCCACCATGACAAGAGAATGACAACGTCAACTATGAAGAAGGCCAAGAAGAAGAAGAAGATGAAGAAGATGTTCAACCAAGATCCAAGCAAAAGCTTTCAAGAGTTCGAGCAAGAATTTTTAAAGACCATCCCGCCGAGAAAATCTACAATGATATCCAAACCGGGAGAATCACTCGCTCTAAAACTCGTTTAGCTAACTTTTGTGAACACTATTCATTCATCTCTAGCATTGAACCTATGAAGGTTGAAGAAGCTTTGGAAGATCCGGATTGGATAAATGCCATGCATGAAGAGCTACTCAACTTTGAGAGAATTCAAGTGTGGTCATTGGTTGAGAAGCCCGACAACAACCACAACATCATCGGTACCAAATGGGTGTTTCGCAACAAGCAAGATGAAGATGGACAAGTAATTCGCAACAAAGCACGTCTCGTCGCCCAAGGCTACACTCAAGTCGAAGGTATGGACTATGGTGAGACATATGCCCTCGTTGCTAGACTTGAGTCCATTCGCATCTTACTTGCCTATGCTAATCACCCCGATATTATCTTGTACCAAATGGACATTAAAAGTGCTTTTCTAAATGGTGAAATAGAGGAGGAAGTTTATGTTAAGCAACCTCCCGGCTTTGTCAATCCTAAGAAACCTAATCATGTTTACAAACTTCACAAAGCTCTTTATGGTCTTAAACAAGCTCCTAGAGCTTGGTATAAATGCTCGACCAAGTTCCTTATTGAAAAAGGCTTTGAAATTGGAAAAATTGATTCTACTCTTTTTACTAAAAGGGTTAATGGAGAACTATTTGTATGCCAAATCTATGTTGATGATATTATATTTGGTTCGAGTAACCCTAACTTTAGTGAAAAGTTTGGAAAGCTAATGTTGGAGAAGTATGAGATGTCGATGATGAGTGAACTCAAATTCTTTCTTGGTTTGCAAATCAAGCAAACTAAGGAAGGTACATTTGTCTCTCAAACAAAGTACACCAAGGACTTATTCAAGAAGTTCAATATGCAAGAATGCAAAGGTATGACTACACCCATGCCTACTAGTGGACATCTTGATTTGACCAAAGATGGTGAACCGGTTGATCAAAAAGTTTATCGCTCTATGATTGGTTTCATTGTTATATCTATGTGCTTCACGTCCCGATATTATGCTAAGTGTGTGCATGTGTGCACGATATCAAGCCGCTCCTAAAGAATGTCATCTTAAGGTCGTGAAAAGGATAGTGAGATACTTAATCCATACACCAAATTTTGGCATTTGGTATCCAAAGAGGGCCTCTTTTAATCTTGTTGGCTACTCCGACTCGGACTATGCCGGTGACAAGGTTGATAGAAAGTCCACTTCGGGTACTTGTCAATTTCTTGGTAGATCCCTTGTGTCTTGGTCTTCCAAGAAACAAAACTCGGTATCCTTATCCACCGCCGAAGTGGAATACATTGCCGCTGGTTCATGTTGTGCTCAACTACTTTGGATGACCCAAACTCTTAAAGATTATGGGATATATGTGAAACATGTTCCATTGCTTTGTGACAATGAAAGTTCTATCAAGATTGCTCACAATCCCGTGCAACATTCTTGAACTAAGCATATTGAAGTTCGTCATCATTTCATTCGAGATCATGTTGCCAAAGGGGACATTAATCTTAAACACGTTCGCACCGATAAGCAATTAGCGGATATTTTCACTAAACCACTTGATGAGAAAGTGTTTTGCAGGTTAAGAGGTGAATTGAACATCATTGATGCTTCAAACTTGGAGTAGGAACTCCTATGACTAATCCTTGATATTTCTCTTATGATGATCTTATGTCTTGGATATATTTGCACCTTGGATGTTATCTAACCCGTGTAGGTACTTGGATGAATCTAAGTCTATGAGATTGTAACTCACTCACATCTTGAGCGATCTCTACATCACCAACTCTCTACACAATGGTGGTTGAAGACAAGGAAGCACGAAACCATTCAAACATATCCTGTGACAAATTCTATGTTGAAATTCATGATTGTCATTTTGGATACACAAGTGCTCTTCCTTGCAAAGACTAACCCATGTAGGTAGATGAACTCAAATTCCAAGTGGTGCTCCCAACTCTTGATGAGCTACATCAACTTTGAGCAATCCACATAAGTTCAACTACATGATCACGATCAACGCCACCACCCAAGGTATGTTATTCCATCTTAGAGAAGCTTTACTCCAAGACATGAGTCAAAGCAACTCAACAAGATGTGAATACATGAAGATGCTTAAACGAGAAATGGTAACCCCATTTTGAGCTTAAACGATGAGTATGACCTATGATCAAGTGATCTCACTCGACTCCTAAGTCAATATACTCTAACATAGGTGACTTTGTCGCCGACCAATTCTAGATGAAGTTCTCGTGTGTTCTTTTCTGTGCCCTTTCATTTGTCTCATGCATATTTGTTTCCCCTTTCAAAAAAACTTCATCTAGATTTCCTTTCTTTTATTTTCTGTTCTGCATTCCCTGCATCCAATTCATTGCAAATCTTTCAGTTAATTCCTTGCAAATCCTTGTGAGATCTTACTTGACTAGTGAGCTGAGGTGACACGTGTTTTCTCTGTGATAAACTTGGTCACACTGGTCTGTTGTTTTTGGTCTAACCGAATCCTTTCGGTGCAACCAAAGCATAAAACTCGGTGTCACCGATTTCACTACAGGAAAAACAGGTTGCCACTTGTTTCTGCATTCTTCTTAAACCAGCCCAACTCAATGATTCTTGTTCTCTACCAACATCACATTCAACTTGCTGCTTTGTTCTGTGACTCAAGGACCAAACCCTTCTTGGAAATTGATGTCAAAGGGGGAGAGAGAGATCACATCAAAGCTTGATCATATCTATAGGGGGAGAGAATACTCAAGGAGAGAGAGTAATCTTCAAGGACCCCAGATGCTTGGTATTCAAGAGGAAAGAAGTCACATGTCTTCAAGAGGGGAAAGACATGTTCATATGTGTTTGTTTGCATTAGCTCTGTTTATTTTCTTTGAGCTCTGATTTTGCTCTATTTTTCTGTTCCCTATCTTCTCCTAGTATCCCATGCTAGATTCAGGGGGAGCAAGATATCCAAGGGAAAGAAATTCTTTGAATTCATTGCACATCCTTACCTTTGGGGACATGTCTATATCCAATGTGGTACTTAGTACTCAATCTCTACATGTCATCCCAGTCTTGGTAATCTTGTGGTCTCTTTTGTTTGCTCTAGCTAGTAGGTGTATCTATGTTATCTAACCTTGTTTACGCAAGTTCATTCCATCGTAAGTCAACTCAAGACCACAAGGTAAGTATATGCATCACAGTCATGTGTATGAGGATTTCTTGCTGATGTACATACTGTTTGCAAGAAGGACTCATGAGCATGAAGGTACATTTCCCACATTCACATCTTTTGCTCTGATGCATATAGCCAAGATACATGTAACACATTGCCTACTCTGTCATGCTTATGCATTCACACGCTCCCATATTCCATATTTATATGATTGTATACATGTAGGGGGAGCCTATGCTTGTTACATGTCTTTCCAAAGCTTTACTTGTTATTCTCTATATCTTTATCTAAAGCTTTGATGTATGTTGTCATCAATTACCAAAAAGGGTGAGATCGAAAGCACAAGTGCTCCCTAGGTGATTTTGGTAATTAATGTAAACATATCTCTTGTTGGACTAACACTTTTATCTAGTATGTTTCAGATGAGTTCAACAATGAAGTGGCATGGACTAGAGGATGTGGAACACCTTCAAGATGCTAAGGACAAAGGATTGGCACAAGCTC